>JAJHJA010000190.1:832500-1038132 GCA_021202915.1 Heliconius himera | reverse complement strand
TATGCCTTAGAGATGAGGTCAAGGAGGAAAATCATCTTGATGCATGGTATACCAGAGAGCAAAAATGAGCATGTTGCCGCAGTTGTTGCTTAAGTATTTTCTGACCATATTGGAATGCCTGATATCAATGCTAATCATTTTAGTCGCTGTCATCGTTTGGGTCGGATCAATAACAATAAGCCTAGGCCTGTGCTGATTAAATTCAAAGATGCTACATCTAAGAATAAGATTTGGTTTGCTAAAACTGGCCTCAAGAAAACTGGCATCACTATGTCAGAGTTTTTAACTAAGGATAGGCATAAGGCATTTATGTTGGCTCGCCAACGTTATGGTATTAATAAATGCTGGACCAAAGATGGTAATATATATGTTATTGAGGATGATGGATCTCGAAGATGTATTACTTCTGTGGCTGCAGTAGATGCTGTACCGTCATCTTGCTCTGATGGCCTTCCCTTAGGCACAAGCCCTCCCTCTACTACTATTCTGTCAAATCCCAGTCATAAGGATAGCAAGGTCTCACAAATTAGACCCAAAAGGGTGATGAAAAAATAAAGAGTGTCCACTGTTTGTGAGTATTCACTTCTCATAAATTTTGTTGAGTGTTGCTTCGTTTTCTATATATATGTTATTATAAATGTTTTACTACTTATTTGGCTTATAATTATATTTTGATATATCTATTCTATCTTAATTTATATAATGTAGCTTCTTCTATTTATGTCTGATTGTGGTAGTTTGTTTTCACTTCTCATAAATTATGTTGATTGTTGCTTTTTTTTTCTATATACATATTATTATAAATTTTTCACTACTTATTTAGCTTACAATTATATTTTGATATATAATCTATCTTACTTTAAATAATGTAGCTTCTACTGTTTATATCTGATTGTGGTAGTTTGTATGAAATCTTTATTTATTTAAATAAATTAGCTATTTATTAATTATTCTGTAACTTAGTCTTAATTTGACAGAAACAGTTTCTTGTTTTTGTTATTATTGCTATGTAATGTTGACAGTTGACTGTTGGTGTCGGTTACAGATTACAAATTAATTTAATTGCATAGACAATATTGTTTTATATCATAATTGTTGATTTTTTTTTCCTAGTGTATATATATTATGTATATTTTAATTATAATATGTATATATATATATATATTCAGTTTTTATGTTCCTTTTTACCATAGTCAATATTTATTATTATTATTTTTAATTTGTGATTTTTGCTACATACTATAATGTGTAGATACGAAGTAGCTGTATTTTAATTTTGTCTTTTTTTTTTATTATAGTTTTTTTTTTGTTTCTGTAAGTAGTCTGAGGTTGCAAGATTGTTTTTTTTTATTATTACTGGTGTCTGCTGTAAGGTACATTGTAAGTAATACCCTACCGCTTTATTATAATTTTTCTGTTCCTGCTGGTGGTGAAGGGTGAATAATGTGATCTGTGCACATTTTATTGTATATTTTTAGTTGGTATATTTATTGTATTATATAAATTAGTATTTATATTTATATTATTTTTTTTTTATTTATTTAATAGTATATGTAATATGTATGACAATAATTCTTCATCTAACTCAAACGACGATTCATTTTGTTCTTTATCATCCTCATCTGAAAGTAGTTTTCACAGTACTTCCGTTCCTCTCTCCAATCCACTTGTCGACACATTTTCCAATTTTCCTAAGAATTTCAATGTCCTACACATCAATGCCCAAAGCGTCCCTGCACATTTTCCTGATTTATTAGCTTCCTTTGATTGTGACCACGTGCATGCGATTTTAATTTCCGAAACTTTCCTTAAACCCTGCCTTCCTACCTCCTCCTTCTCTATACCTAACTTCCATCTCATACGTAATGACCGTACAGGTAAGGGTGGTGGCGGTGTGGCCATCTACATACGCAACCACATACCTTTCACAATTGTTAGTAAGTCTCCATCGCAATACTCTGAAACTGCTGAGCATATTTTTATTGAAATTTTACTTGGTCGATTAAAGGTATTACTTGGGGTTTTCTATAGCCCTTCACTACATATAAACTATTTTCACACTTTGGAGACCTTATTGGAGAAACATGTGCCAAGCGTAGATCACTCAATAATTCTTGGAGACTTTAATACCTGTATTATTAAAAACGATTTACGTGCAAAACAACTTCTTAACATCATTAATAGCTCGAACTTAAAATTACTTCCTACAAATCCTACACATTATTTTCCGAATTGTGCCCCGTCCCAACTTGATCTTATGATTGTTTCCTCTGTTGACCATGTAATGACCCACGGCCAACTTCCTGCTGACGCCTTTTCCTACCATGATTTAATGTATTTGTCCTATAATGTTCGTCCCCCTAAGCTCAAACCATCTGTCGTCATGCGACGCAGTTTTAAAAAATTTAATAATGACGAATTCTTGGTTGATCTCAATGACATCGACTGGAACGTCATTTTTAGCACAACAACCATCGATGACAAGTTGGAGATATTTAATTCTATTTTAACTGAGCTCTATGACAAGCATGCTCCTTTTCGGCCAATTAAATTAAAACATTTACCCGCTCCATGGCTTACGCCAGATATTAAGGCACTGATGACTAAACGAAATGTGGCGAAATCCAAATATAAGCATAATCCCACTGATCATAATCTTTTAAGGTATAAGAGCTTGCGTAACCGATGTAGCAGAGTTTGCAGGGATGCGCAACGTAATTACATTGATGTGAGCTTACAAAACTTAAGCCCACGTAAGTTGTGGAAATTTCTGGAATCGCTAGGCATTGGCCGGCAACGTAAGGATTTGAATTGCAATCTAGACGTTGATGCCTTGAATAAGCACTTTGTCTCGATAACACCTATGGACAACAGAATTAAGGCAAATACATTGAGTTATATCAACTCCTTGCCGTCTCCCACAATCGTTCCTTTTAACTTTGCTCCTATAACCCCATCCCAGGTAAGAAACAGTATCCTAGCCATCAAATCTGATGCCTCTGGTTATGATGGCATCAACCGCAAAATGATTATTTTGCCCTTGGAAGTTTTAGCACCAGTTATTACCCATATTTTAAATTTTTCTATTTCCCATAACACCTTTCCCAGTATGTGGCGTATTGCCCGCATTATTCCCATACCCAAAACCAAAGATCCAAAATCCTTCTCCCACTACCGTCCTATCTCTATACTTTCCTTCTTGTCAAAGGTCTTGGAGCGTATTGTTTTTCAGCAACTAAATCAATATCTGTTAGACAATCATATTTTATCCGAGTTCCAGTCTGGATTCCGTAACGGCCATAGCACAGTCACTACTTTGATCAAAGTTTGTGACGATATAAGATATAATATGGACAAACAAAATCTTACTGTCATTGCTTTGCTGTACTTTAGTAACGCCTTTAATACCGTTGATATTGATCTCTTAGTTGCTGTTCTGCGATCAATAAATATCTCTCCTGAAGCCACTGAGTGGTTCAGAAGCTATTTATATGGTCGGCGACAGTACGTTCAAGCTAATGACAAGTCATCTTCCTTTTGCTCTCCTTCCGCTGGTGTTCCCCAAGGTGGTGTCCTCTCTCCTCTCCTTTTCTCCATTTTTATTAATTCCATTTCCCAAAACATATCCTCTTCCTTTCATCTATATGCTGACGACCTTCAAATTTACTTAGCCGCTCCGTTGGATGATATTAGTGAGGCTATTCAAAAGCTTAACGAAGATTTGCAGAATGTTAGTAGGTGGAGCAAATCTTTCGGCTTAACTGTCAATCCTGCCAAGTCACAGGTCAGTATTATTGGTGGCTCTAAGCAACTAAAAAAACTTGACCAGAGTAGCCTCCCTACTATCCAGTTTGACGGCGTCGATTTGAGCCTGAGTCCATCTATAAAGAACCTTGGCATTATTATAGACAATTCCCTATCTTGGTCAGTACAGATAGCTGAGGTTAGCCGTAAATTATTTGCCACGATCGGATCGCTCAAACGATGGAAATATTTCCTACCTGTAAAGACCAAAACTGTTTTAGCTCATTCACTACTGTTACCGATTTTAGACTACGCTGACTCGTGTTACCCAGACTTATCTGAGGAACAATTAAATAAACTAGAGCGTTTACAAAATATTTGCATTAGATTTATCTTCGGTTTACGTAAATTTGATCATGTTTCTGAACATCGTCGTCAGCTTGGATGGCTTCCTATCCGTTATCGTCGAAATTTCCGCATGTTGACTCTCCTCTATTCCATCCTCTACAACTCTCTTTCTCCCTCATATTTAAAAGATAGATTCTGTTACCTAGGTTCCGATTCACTTCTTCGCCTCCACCTTAGATCCCGTTGCGATAATCTCCTTAAATTACCAACTTCCCATACGCTATTCTATTCCAAGTCTTTCACTGTGAAATCTGCGATTCTTTGGAATGAACTTCCTACAGAAGTTCGACATTCCAAATCCCTTTACACTTTTAAAAAACGTCTAAAAGAATATTTATATAAGTTAGAATAGTATTTTATCCTTATCTATTTAATATTATGTATATATTTTTACACACGTTTAAGTATGTATGTATATGTATGTATATATATGTATGTATATATGTGTAAGTATATATTGTTTTTTGATGTATGTATGTATGTGTATAGTATATAAACATTAAACATATTTTATGTAAGTTTATTATATATTGTTGATTTATATTATTATATATCTAATTTGATTTAAAATTTGCACCGAGACGTTGTCCCCCTTTTCCTCATTACAACTTATCCGTAATGTTTCAAAGGTTGTCTGGTAGAGATTGCTTAAAGCAATAAGACCGCCTTTGCATACGTGTTTTTTTTATTTTTTATTTATGTTGTTCATTTTATATACTTATTTGTTTTATGTGTGCAATAAAGTTTATTCTATTCTATTCTATTCTAATATTATGAGGCCATCGTGGCGCAGTGGCTTAGAGTAAACGCAACGGTTGTGGGTTTGATTACCACTTGAGAGAATTAATTATGTTCATTTCCCCATTTTGGTAACGTGACAAAGTGATGAGTGATCAACTGTTCATATTTTGTTTGTTATTTATAGTAACATTAAAAGCCACGGTTTAACAATATCTACTGTTTTGAACGCATATATTGATAGCCTTAATGTGGTCTTTGCATTTCTACTGGAAGATATTTTATAAAACTTAACTAATCGAATATTATTATAGCAGAAGAAAAATATTACGATTAGTTTAATTATTCAAAACACAATTTTCTAGTTTGAAATTAGAATTTGACAAAAGTTTAATTTATTTTTGACATTTTTAAAGTGTTATTCCACACTTAGGATAGAATAATACTTATTTAGAAAACGTATAAAAAATTGAACGTAGTGGGATTTGAACCCGCGCCTCTTGGATCTCTCGTTCACCAGAACGTATGGCTTACAGAGTGCTTGGACGGTTTCCAAAAGGCGCGGGTTCAAATTTAATGTAGAGCGTAAACAATAATTATGAATGTATTATTTCCTATTTATTACACTATCAGTAATAATATAATAATAATAATAAAATATCAATTAATATAAACTATTGGGCTGGTCACACCGCGTGTTACACATGGAGAAGCGCGATTCTTAGTGCGCGGTGCCAAGGCCAGCCGCCCTGGACTCCTGCCAAACACAGTATGCCAGACTATTCATTGTTGAATGGAAACCACCCAGTCGCACTACTTTAAAGGAAATACACGAGTTTTAATATTTTGTAAAGCGAATGTGACTCAACAATGTATGTATATGTGGGAATGTAGGTCATCTCTCGATCGTTTTTTTAAAGTAAAACTAGATTTTCAAATTGTTTTAGTTTAAATAAGAAGCATTATTAGATACAAAATATTTCAATACTAATGATTAATCTACAAAAATATATATTGTATTCAAATAGATAATTAATTCTTTTGTCATTTTAAAGACCCAATGTCAAATGTTTTACACATTTGACATGTCAAAGTAAATTATGAAGATATTAATATTATTAGCTACTTTGAAACTCTTGCCAATAACATTGTCTTAAAAGTAATTATAATGACTTAAGCGAATCATGCAATTAACCTAAGAATAATAGTGCTAAGACACTCCGTTCACCATAAAAACACTTTCGATTACCTATTTCTACCGAATTCTTGGGCATCGCGTGTTAAGTGACGGAGCTCAACGTTGCATCTCGTTACCGGATTCAGAAAAAAAAATATTAAATATTTTATTCCCCCAAATGAGATTTGAATCCACAATTGTCGTATATAAAATCGCCAACTTGTGCATCTGCGCCACGACGGCCTCAATCACATATAAACTTTTTTTATTAATTAAATTGGAAACAGGTATAGTACGAGTATATTACGAAGAGAATTGAATCTAATACTTCTTCGCAAAATGAGCGCAATACATCAGAACTACACAATACGTTCATAATCTTCATAAATCATATATAGAAAAATCAAAAAGAAAAAGCAAACATACATTACTATGAACATTGGGTGGCGATATACGATATGATCATTCCACTCTCAATCAATCAACGCTGCGTCCCCATCCGCACACAACTAGATATGTTTTCGAACGTGTCATCTCGTGTGTAATGGATAGCCACTGTGCAAATACGCTCGTAATTGATCGTTTTGGGCTTCATTGATTGATTTATGGGTATGGAGATATGGGGTTCGATCCAGTTTTAGGTTTTAATATAAAATATAATTGATTTATATTAAGCAATTATTTTTATATTTTCACAATTAATTTGTGAAAATATCTATATACAAAAGAAAATTAACGATTCCCGTATTTATTTTTTTTTGGAAATTGGTTGGAATAAAATTTAAATATTTGAAATTTAGAATCAAAACTCTGATGATAACATAAAGTCAGTAAAACATAGAGGTAAAGTGAAAAACGAACCGACAAATAGCTTTTATGGACTTCAAGAAATAAAAAGATAAATTAATAAATCAGCTCCACCCTCTATATAGCACGGTAGGTAAAGGGAACCTAGTGTTAAGACATTTCGTTCCCCACACTCCGTTGAATTTATCGAGGCATTGCGTATTTAGTTGCGGATCTCAACGCTGGGCGTCTGCCTTTGTGCCAGAGCGAAGAAATGAAAATAATAATAAAAAATAATTTATTCCCCCGAATGGGGATCGAACCCACAACAGTCGCGTTACAGTTACACAGCTTTTTACCCCTGTGCCACGAAGGCGTCAAAAAAAATTATAATGCTAAAAAATATGAATATTGAGGCCAGTCGTGGCGCAGCGGCACGAAGTGTGACTGTAAAATCGACTGGTTGTGGGTTCGATCCCCACTCGAGGAGATAAAATATTTACTTAAATTTATATTTCCACTTCATCGCTCTGGTGTCGAGGCTCAGCGCGGCGTGAGTTCTGCCACTCAACACGCAATGTCTCCAAAATTCGTTAGAAAGAGGGGAACGGAGTGTTTTAACACTAGGTTCCCCTTGCCTACCTTGCTGTGTGCGGAATACAGCGTGAAGCTGACTTAATTTTTTAATTAAAAAATATATTACGTAATTTAAAATATGCTGCACCAATACATACATACTCGCATGTCAATCAACGGTAACATCCCAGCGCTGTACGCCGCAGATGGCACCACGAAGTCGCTACGTCGCATGAAGAAATAAAAACATTACGATTGTAATTTATTGCAGATACGTAACAACGATTTATGTTTCATGCACTGTATGTTTGGTTGACCTATTTCTTTATAAATTTAATTGTTTTCTCCTTTATTATAAAATAAGAATTTATGTTATTCCCTGAATATATGATTTTGTTGTTTAGATTTGTAATACGACCACGCATGAACGCACATAGGGGAGCACTAAGGCCTGTATTTATATAACACTCCCAACTCCGAGATTGATCTTGAGTGCATCCTAAAGGTACCGTTTTCATTTATAGATTATATTTTTTAAACGAAAAAAGGTATCTCAAGATCGATTTCAGAGTTGAGAACGATTTGTAAATACAGGTCAAAGAGAGTACTTCTAGAAATTCTTAAGGAAACGGAAAGATAAGATATAAATTTGTTTGTTACTTTTCCACTGTTTAATCATTACAAGTAAGACGAAAAATTGAACTTTACATTCTGAGTATCTGATAAATAAATTAATTATTAGATATAAATCAATAATCATTAAATTAAATAAACTATCGTTCACTGTATTACATTATATAAACAAGCCGTATATACATTATGTGTTAACCTAATATTACGTAGTGCTTTAATAACAATATTATTTTCTACGTAATCAATTTAAAATTAAATATAATCGCATTTCTTAATGCCAGAATCAGTCCCTAGTCCAATTCAATTTATTTTCACAGATAAAAAAGTAAACTGAAAGGAATCGTAAATGGAAAAATGAGGCTTAATTAACTTGCCTTTGATCCTTCTCTAACAAGCACTTGGCTTTTAGTGGAAAAAATAAATAGTAATATTTCGTTTCCCAAAAATACGTTTTTTGCCGCATATTTAAATAAAAACCTAGAAATAACCGTACTTTACTGCATTGTTCATATGATTCCCTTACTGATTTTCTGCCTATGTCAAGGAAAATTTAATATAAAAATTCAAATATATGTTAGAGGAATCAAAAATGTTTGCAAGATGATCCTGGCATCGATTCCCATTCAGAGGAAATCGGTTACTTTCATTTCCTTGTGGTAAGAAAACAAAGAGCGGCGTTGAGTTCGCCACTCAATACTCAATATGTCGGAAATCCACCAATGCGTGGTGGACTGTCCTGTCTGTCTGTTTGTCTGACTGACTGTGATCTTCTTTACACTGGGTCCCTCTCCCTCTACCCTACATATGGACAATGCATTAAAATACGGTTATAAGCACAACAGAGCTAAAGAAGAATGATAAGAACATATAAGTAAACGGAGACATACAAAAGTTCGCAAAATTCATTATTTAATTGATTATTATGGAAAAAGACAAGGCAAACGAACGTACGGGTCACCTGATGGAAGTGATCACCGCCGCTCACAACCCCGTGCAACACCAGAGGAGCTACAGGTGCGTTGCCACCCTTTGAGACGGACAAATTATTTAATTTAAATATTAAAAAGTTTAACAAATTCAATTCAAGTTAATGGTAATATTGTAACTTTAAAGTAAATCAAATGGAGTATAAAAACAATCAAAGATATTTAATCTATAAATAGAATAATGTAGCCGAGTTCATCGTTCGCTGTAACTGGTCGTGCTGACTGCTGGCTGTAATGAAGCCTTATGTTGGAATGGAAATAATAGGAAAGCTATTTTCTATTGATGTAATAAATCAAAGATCAATTATGTAAAGATGTTCACAAATGAATATGTACACGCGTCGTTCCCGTGTAGGTAATAGTACCTATCTTAATTTCTGTATAAAATATATTTTAATACAACATTTGAATAAAACAGGCCTATTTTTTTTAGTTGCATACTGTATATAACAGGGTTGGCAGAGGGAACTTGGAAACCTAATATTAAGACACTTCATTCCCATTAAGACACATCCGTTTTTCTCTATTCGCCGAATTGTGGAGACATTGCGTATTGAGTGACGGAACTCAACGCCGTGGTTTGCCTTGTTACCAGAGCGAAGAATCGCAAAAAATAAATATTTCATTTGCTCGAATAGAAATCGAACCCATAACCTGTCGCGTATACAGTCGTACGCTTGTGCCACTACTTCATGACTGGCATCTAACAGACATCAATTAAGCTGGTGTTTTGTACATTAAAGAGCATGATTATAAATACATATTGTATCGAAGACCAATAAGATATACACACAACACTTGTAACATTTGTCGTTGGGTATAACCCCATCGTGGTGCGTCTAAAACTGCCTTACTCTACATAATAATAGTGGATTCAAATCTCAATCACATAATATATACAAATTAAGAATTTAAATCTCTAAATAAATAATAATATAATGCAATATAAGATATAAGCATCCACTTAGAGTATTCACAGCCACAATGAATAGAAAACTGCAATAATTCTAAAGAATTTCCGTGAACTCTACTTGACCTAGTTGGCTCAGTTACCTGAAGAATGCAGAATGCAAAAATATTAAGAAAACAAGCACAAAGCGAGATGTTAGAGTGTAAATATAAATAGCACTAATCATACAAATTGCCACTTCAGTCGCCTTTAAATATGAATTTGAAAAGATATCGTTATTGTTTTTATGCAGCTTCACGCTGTAGCCCGTATATAATGGGCAGGCAGAGGTAACCTACAGTTAAGACACTCCGTTCCTCACTTTCTGCCGAATTTTCAAGGCAACGAGCTCTTGTTTAGTGGCAAAACTCACCGCCGCCCTTTACCTGAGCAAGGAAATTTATATTCTATAAAATAATTCATTTCTTCAAGTAGGAATGGAACCCACAACTGTTTACTGTCACAAGCGAGTGGCAGAAAACGGAAAGCTAGAATTATAACCTAAAATAGAGATTTTAGGTTACAATTTTAGCTCAATACTTATTAAGGAAAAATATTTTTTTTTATTAACGAAACCAAACAAGAAAACATATAGTGACTGTATATACATTGCAAAGAAATATAAAAAGTACTTTATACATACTTTACAACAACTTATTTGTGTTGTTAGCATCTCTGTAGTGAGATTTTTACAAATTTCAAAGCAATTATCTTTGGTTAGTGGAAATTTGTAAAAATCACCCTACAGAGATGCTACGTTACGCTAACAACATAAATAAGTTGTAAAAAGCATAAAAGAATTTCGGCGTAGCTTGATGAGATTGTGGATTAGTGATCAGAGCGCTTGGACGGTTTCCAAGAGGCGCGGGTTCAAAACCCGCTATGTTAAAATTTTTATACGTTTCTAAGAAAATCTTTTTATTTCCTAATTGTGGAATAACATTAAAAAAAATGTTAAAAATACTTGATACATGTCAAGGATAAAGTCAATATCATGTGTAATTTGTAGCCTTTTAAAGACCTGTCATAAATTTTAAGCGTAAGAAGATTGTAAAATATTTTTTTTTTAAGGATTTTGTAAAGAGTGAAAAAATACACTGTGTGTAAGTAACTTTATCCTCGCAGTCCATTAATTAACATGCGTATTGGTCGGAATGTTACGAAAGACTTTCCGACCAAATTCGAGATATTGAGTGCAGTCGCGGAACTCATCGCCGCGCTTTGTCAACCAGATTAGGAAATTGAAATAACTTAAATATTATGTTTCCCCGAGTGGGGATCAAACCGCATTCGTCGCGTTCACAGTCACTTGCTATCTCACTACGCCACGATGGCCTCAAGCATATCAATTAAAGATATAAATAAGGACCCTTAACTTCAATCAGGCCCTACTGCTACTACTAGTTTTAGTTACTGTCTAACATATAAATAAATCACTTTTGTTTGTTTTGTCTATAATTCTACAAAAATAGAATTATAGACAAAACAAACAAAATTTAACAATCGTAAATTATAAGTATATTTACTCTGTTGAAACCTAATTAATTGCTGATAGGTATTTAAATTATACTAGTTTCACTAAATTCTTAGAATGCTGGTGTGCAATTTCGTCATAATTTGTAATTGCTTATTTCTTATTTATGTATGTAGGTATAAGGAAAATAAAACAGTTTATATTGAAGTAACTGACAGTAAGTAGGAACCATTTACCAATAATTTAGGTTAAAAGAGTAAAAGTACCTTATTAACCTTTGCTTTATCGGTTGTTCTTTTTATTTATTAAAATGATGTTTTTTTTAGCTTCACACTTTAGAGTTCAGTGTGATCCCTGATATAGCAGGAAGGGGAGGGAACTTAATGTGAAGACACTCCTTTCTCTAATTTCTATTGATTTCTTGAGTCAGAGGGAAGAAACGACAACTTTTATAAATTTTCTAGCTTGTTTTATATATAAACAACACAAACGCATTTTGCAACTTAAACATTATCTAAATAGGTTTAAATAGCGTCTTGTATGTAAATAACTAAACAATACTTATTATTTGTAAATAAATAGAAACAAAAGTATACATATATCAATTAATCGCGAAGTTTATCCATTTTTATTTGGATGTAAATTTCAATCTAGTTTTATTATGAGCAACACATATTTAAATTCGCAAGAAGCTAATATAAATGTAAATGTCACTATAGTATTTGGTTTCACAGAACTTTTACTGGTAATAAATTCAGAAATTATTAGGTCAGTCTGATGTAAGATCAAACAATTGCGCAATAAAAACCCCCCAAAAGCAGGTTTTGGGGTGAAAAATAAATAGTATTCTTGTATAACCTGAAAACGGGGCAGTGAACTCGCTGAGGAAAACAAGTGACATTTCAGCATTCGTGTTACCAACTTGTGTAATATTTAGAACGAATCGTTTAACGTCATACGAAACCTAATGTACTATTTCTTATAGAGTTTATAAAAATAATTAAATATTTCCTAGTATTTCTTTTATTTTTTTTATATCTTCACACTGTAACCCGCACATAGTAGGGTAGACAGAGGGAACTTGGGAACCTAGTGTAGCTAAAACACTCTATTAAGACACTTCCAGTTCCCATTTTCCGTTTTCAGTGGCGAAACTCAACGCCACGCTTACCCTCATTAACAGAATGAAGAGATTAAAATATTTAATTTTTCATTCGAGTGGGAATCGACCTCATAACCGTCGCGGTTACAAGAACGCGCTTGTACCCATGCGCCACGACGGCCTGTATATTCAAGATTCTTAATAAATTTCTAAGTATTTCTATTAATATTTTGGAATAAATATAATTGTTCTTAATAAGTACAAAATGAGCACGCTACGTGCTAATTTACCAATGTTGGGAGTCATTGATGTAGATTAGAACTGTACTTCACATTTTTATTTTCCTGGTGTGTTTAGAAAAATCTCCCTCCAACATTTACCTAGTCACCACAAGTCTCTTTTCGCAAAAAGTCATTAACAAGGTCGGTTTCAAGGAGGCGCGGGTTTGAGTCCCGCTACGTTCAAATTTTTATACGTTTTCTAATATTTTTCTTTCCTGAGCGTGGAATAACACTTTAAAAATGTTTAAAAATATCTATGAGCCTAATCCTCATATGCGTAAAGAAGCAATACAAATATAATACTTTTTTATATTTCATGATCTTGTAGTTATTATATCTATGCCAACATTTTTATTTTCTCTTAAAGAACAGTGACAATGAGTTACTAAAACAGGAAATTGATGTAGGTAATTTGTTTTGAAGAATTTCGGTGTCCAATTTATAAAGTGATGAATTTTGCTACTAAATAATTTGAGGTTATTTTTTTATTTATTTATGTATGTATATCGAGTTAAAAATCCTAGGTTGAAAAATATAATTTTTCTCTAAACTATACAATGTAGAGACTATGGAGTTAAAAATACATTTTCATTTATTTCCCATATACCACAACCACCGTTTTAAATAAACATCATAAATCATAAACTTAATTAATTATTATATTATTATAAACGAAATTAGACGCTTCGATTTAGACAGAATTTCTTAAAACTGGTTCCCAAATAAAATAATTTAAATCAGGAAAACATTGAAATATATTAAGAGAACGTCTAATTCTGATATTTTGATGGCAGGCCGCGGGAGCTTTAAAAATTATAGCAACGACCTTGATTTGAGTTACGAGAGTATTTTCGCGCATTTATTTACGCACCGGTCGTTACAAGACCGGATTCAAATAAAACTGTTACAAGTTTTATATAACTTATGATGTTCTGCAAGAAATATGGGACAAGATGATAATACAGGAAATAAAATACTAGATAATAATAAAATAAAAACTTCGTTTTGTATAACTTAAATAATTAAATAACGATCTTAAAAAATAAAAAAAATCTGCAATCAAATAAATAAATAAAAAATCAAATAAATCAGTTTAACGCTCTATTCCGCACACAGCAGGGTAGGCAGAGGGAACCTAGTGCTAAGACACTCCGTTCCCCACTTTCTGCCGAATTCTGGAGGCATTGCGTGTTGAGTGGCAGAACTCAACGCCGCGCTTAACCTCAACACCAGAGTGAAGAAATGAAAATATAAATTTAAGTAAATATTTCATCTCCTCGAGTGGGGATCGAACCCACAACCAGTCGGTTTTACAGTCACACTTCGTGCCGCTGCGCCACGACTGGCCTCACAATCGAGCCTCGCAATCAAATAAAACAATCCAAAATAACAAATAATTGAGTTAATTCAATAAATAATTTATATAGAGTCCAGTGCGTATTAATTACAGATCGCCGAAATCAGGTTTGTACGACAGTGGGTCAGTGGAAATGGGTCACCGGGGAATCAACCGGACGGGAATAGTGCGTTGCCATGTCGTCGAGGCGCCGCCGCCGGTCGTATAACGTACTGCGTGTGCATTGCTAGTTGAATGATAGTATCCTGTTGTATATTGGATGTTCAAACGATTTTGTAAAACAAAATGATGTAATATCAGGAAATAAAGTTTATTTTGATGGTGTTTTAACATTTAGTATTACCTTAGTTATTTAAGGTTTTTGAATGTTATATTAGATTTTTTTTTATTGTTTTCGTATTAAGTACTTATAAGTATAAAAATATTTTATCAGTACCTATTAATTTTAACTGTTTTTTCAACTACGTTCGACCTGTGACATTTAACCGGAACCTAATTATCATAATAATGTTTGAAATATACACAATTTTTTGTTACTTATTAGTTCTCATAAAAAATATTTTTGTTACAACTATTCTTTAACGTTCAACGATCTTTCTTCTATTACATATAAACATTTTATCATACGATATGCATATTGCATTTAAATGATTACATAAGAAAATGATAATGCATCTAATACTAAAAAAACCTTGTAAAATGTACCACAGCTACTTAAATAATAATTACTTTTCCTATTTAAACATCACTCTAAAAGTTCCTCAATAACGAACACCAATTAAGCATCCCTGGAACTTAAATTGAATGTACTGGAAACTGTTCGTAATTTTGCAATGTAATTGGATAAACGTCCAGTTTCCCATCTAATGGCGGCCGCAGGTGGAAACTGGAAATTTATCCTATGGAACTAACTTCCTTCCATGTTTGTTGTTGACGTTAATGATCTGCTGGATGTCCTGTTATATAATTGCAGGAAAGAAAATATATATGTACAACCTTCGATCAATTATACATGTAGTTGATCGAAGTATACAACTGTCAATTATACCTGTATCTAAATCGTATTTCAACGTTAACGTTTAACATTTTAAAAGATATTTTAAAGCGATGTGAAAGTTAAAAAAATAGTATAATAATATTTAAGAAAATAATAAATAGAAATTAAATTTATAGAACTGTTGTTTACGTGATCATTATTCTTAATAAAAAATCAGGGCGTAGCGTTTAAAACTAATAAGTAATAATAACCAGAAACGATATGAAAACAATTAATTATTTACAAATATTTTTATATTGCAAAAAAGTAGCGTCTTATGTACGTACTGTGTTTAGCAACGCAACGTAGTGTCGCAATTTAAGATAAAAGAAAAAAATATATTTTATTGTTACTAAAAAAATCTTTATATAAAAATTGAATACGTTTCTGTGGTAATAGTGTCAATTATGTAAACAAGTGTGAACTTCAACAAAAGGTATTTACTGCCTAGTATTAATCTAAAGCATAAATAACTACGTCTCACGGTTAAATGATAAACTATTTCTAGCATGTGTCGTCTGTAAAAAGACAAGCTACACCATGTGTTTCGCATTAGTTCGGACATTGTGAAATAATTTCAATGTCACGATTCAAAAAGTCAAACGAATAAATAACTAAGGTGTTTTAGTCAAAATTTGCATAAACACATTTATTATCATAATGTTTTTCCAATTGATTTTGCTTGTCGTAAACTTTAAATAGGTACATACATTTAAACTGCATAGTATATAAAAGAAGAACAATATTTTTCTGAACATTATTTTGCTGTGAGACAGCGTCTGACTGAAAGGCTTTGCGATTTATCCTTACTCGCAATAGCAAAATATTTTTATATTCTCGCTCTGGTAAGGAAAAATGCGAGATTGAATTCCGTCATTTCACCCGCAATAACCGGAAATTGGGTGGAAAGTGTTGAACGAAGTGTCTTGACACTAAATTCTCTCTTTATCTTAATCCTCTGCCTACCATAGGATAGGGTAGGGATACGCGAAATAAAACATAAAATAGATAAAAAAAATTGCGAAAGAAACAAAGAAATCACATAAATACAAAAAAAACATGTCAATGGTCAAATTGGTCATTAGGGCATATAATATGTAAATTTATATACATTAATTTGTATAGAATAGCTATTATTAAACCGTTTTACAAGCCATTCGCATTTAGAAGCGCACGCGCATACTACCGCTATATTTCAATACATTAGCTATAGTTATATTATTTTCTGTTTTATGTATAGTATTACCGCATCGCATTATTTATTTATGTAACACGCGGCCTTGACGGTGGCTAATGTTGCTTGATTGTAAATAAAATTCCTTATGCATTGTTATGTTTATACAGCAAGATTGGTGTAACGCGAAACTGCATTTTTTGTATATAAAAATATTTACTTTTACATAATTAAAAAGTAATAGTACACGCTGGTAGAATTCTCTTTTTGATTCTGTTCATATATGTATCTGTGACACAGAATTTTAAAAACTAAAGTTTTAAACATAATCCGCGTTGTAGGTTTTATTATAGCTTCACGCGGTAACCCAAGTGTTAGGATACCTACTGTGTTCTCATTAAGACACTCCATTCCCTACTTTCCACTAAACTCCGGCTGCATTGCGTGTTGAGAGCGGAACTTATTGCCGTACCTTGCTTCGACACCAGAACAAAGAAATGAAAATATTAAATAATTCATTTCCTCGAGTGGCAATCGAACTCTCAACCAGTCGCGTTTACAGTAAGAGGCTTCTCCCCTCATATGTTTTATTTAAATAAATAAAAACAAATAAATCAGCTTCACGCTGTATCCCGCTCACTGCAGGGTAGGCAGAGGGAACCTAGTGCTACGACACTCCGTTCCCCACTTTCTGTCAAATAATTGTAAAAATATTAAAATAAACAGTTAACCTCCTCAACTCAAACCTCAACAGGCAAATACTTGAATGAAACTGGTTATGTCACATTGTACACAATATTTCAGCAAATCTCAGGGTCGTGTTTTTAATACGGATATTTTTAAATCACTATAATTCTCAAGCAAACGCCGAGTTATTTATCAACATCGTCGGAGGTATGTTTAGCACTGTATGAACACACGCCCCTTATATGTATGGTATAGATATTTTTATCATCCTTTTTTAATAATATATTGAAAAATTATTTATATTACAATTTAGAATGATTTAAAATTGACAATTTAATTTAACGTCCTTTTTCTTTTACGCTTTTTCCGGATAGAAGTATGGATATAGAACTATATCTATAATTAATAATTATAATATAATTTTTTAATCTATGAACATAGATTAAAAAATAAAACCAGCTTCACGCTGCATCGCGTACAGCAAGGGTTGACAGATGAAACCTAGTGTCAAGACACTCCATTACCTTAAAAATTATGTTAGAAGTCCATAATAATATATTGTTTAATGTATACTTAAAACATATAATTAAGTAATATACTGGTGATGTCAACTATGATACTCTAAGCTTGAAATAGCCGACTAAAAGCTTAGTCGCAGAACTTCATTTATGGCATTATATTGAAACATTAACCTAGAACCTCCTCGGCTCGGAGCAAATTATTAATTTATAATTTTATTAAATAAACGAGTATTGAAAGTATTAATTTATCTATTATATGGTAAATCATGACCGTAGCGGTCATCATAAAATTTATGATAGCAATCACTATAACTGTTATAAGAATAGAAATATATAAGTAATATACAATTATCAATGTTTTATTTTTTCTACCAGTTCCCATTTTTCTTAAAAAATACAAATGTAAAGGACTAAAGCTATGTAGAATATTTTATATAAATCGAATTGAACATAATAGTGATGTAGGTATATATTTTAATATGGCATTTACACAAATCAAATAAAATAAATCAATTAGCTTCACACTGTATCCAGCACACAGCAGGGTAGGCAGAGGGAACCTAGTGTTAAGACACTCCGTTCCCCACTTTCTGCCGAATTCTGGAGGCACTGCGTCTTGAGTGGCAGACCTCAACGTCGCGCTTTGCCTCGACACCAGAGAAAAGAAATGTAAACATAAATTTAAATAAATATTTCATCTCCTCGAGTGGGGATCGAATCCACCACCAGTCGATTTACAGTCACACTTTGTGCCCCTGAGCCACGACTGACCTCAAGTGGTATTTGCACATTTATAATAATAACATATATTTATTATTATAAATATATAGTTATAATAAGAACCACACAACCCTAGCGACCTAGACAATACATTTAAATATATAATTTCTACATGTAAAATTTATTTAACAAGTTGTATCTCATTAAAAGCGAAAGGTCACGACAAGACAAAAGAATATGTAGCCTACTCTAAGACGTATATGACAAACGGCGAGATAAGTTCAATGTGATCTAAATAATCAATAAGAAGGTCACTGGCTGGGTCTGGAGCGTCGGGTAAAAAAAGCCAGACTAGACAGGTGCGTTAGACACACTACGGTTCAAAAGCCTCATTCATTCAGTCTAGATTTATTTATTAGAAGCATTAAAAGTAAATTATAATAATATTATGATTTAGCAGGCAATAAACCTATAAAATGATCTTATTAAAATTATTTTTATTATCGTTTGATATATTTATGTTTAATGAAAATTATGATAGACGAGAACCGCTTGGAATTTTTAAATGAACTCTAAATCTAAATTGCGTAAATATTACTATATAATAGAGATTTGAGGCTAGTCGTGGCGCAGCGGCACAAAGTGTGACTGTAAATCGACTGGTTGTGGGTTCGATCACTCGAGGAGATGAATATACTTAAATAGGTTTCTTTAAATAGCCATTTTATGATTATATAATGTGAGTGATATCATACAACTGTGATTATAATTAAGATAACAAACAGTACGTCAAAAACAACGCGCGTCAGTTCTAACGAGTCCAGCAGCCAGGGCTCGGCGCCAGTTGATTAATCCAACCAATATACTATATGTTTTAAACTTAATACTAGATAGGTCAACCAAATAAAAATAATAAATTAAGGTTATCTATATATATTATATTATTATTTAAAAACATACTTATATTTATAGAAAAAAAAATTAAATTAATTAAATCTCAGAAGTGCCTTCGTGGCTCAGCTGAGACTTTGTAGATATGATGGGAATGAATTATATTTTGCATAAGAAAAATATTATTTTAAACGTAATTGTTTCTCCAGTTATGAGGTGCTGCTGTCATACACATAAAAATTCTTATTGAGCGAAATATAGAAACCAAGGAAATCAAATATGATAACGTAATGTTTATTGAACTATTCAATAAAATAAAAAAAATTATGCATGTCTCTTTTGAATAGGTTATTTTAGTTCCTAATTAATAATTGTACTTATTTTAAAAGTCATTATTTTTGTTTTTCTATCAATCCAATTGTAATCAACCATGAAATGACAAAAGAACAAAGTAAAAAGGCTAAATTGGCTACCTAATATTTTTGCTAAAAAAAACTTTTAAGCAAACGACTCAAAATACAAGCAAATGAAAATCTTTTTATATCAAATGTTTTTTCAATTTAATCAAATGTCAAAAAGCACCTAAATCATTATTATATAAAATTTTATTATTCTTAACTTGATTCCACGATTTGTTCACAATAAAGTGTCACATATCAGTATGTATGTCAAGAATAACAGTCATAAAATCTTTCTATATAAATAGAATCTACTTACTAAATTATTTATTATTTGTTTTATCACTTAGCTGACCCTCAAACGAATGCATTAACATATTGGGTTGTACGCCCACAGCACATGACAAAATGGCGACAGCCAAACGCGTTACGTCATTAAAAATATATCAAATAATAGTAGTTTATTTCAGATTTTATCTCGTGCATTAAAAATGTGCCAATAAATTCGGGCTACTGTAACTATTAAACAATGCATTTAATTCTTTATGATTAGGCCCTTTGGGTTAAAATGGCTATGCGTAAAGTTTATAGGTACACATTATAGTTTTTTTTTCTTTTTGATTCTCTTTTTTTTTATCTACTCAATGTCAATGTTCATTAAGTGTTACTTCACTTTATACTGTGTTAGTCGTTTATTGGTGAAAATATTTGTCATTTCTTATTTTTCAATAATAACTCTGTCCTTAAAACATACATTTTGTAAAAAACACAGACATAAAAACACTTTCATGATTGTGTCACAATAAAATTTATGACGTATGAATTAACATTAAATCACGTATAATTTTATTTCCAAATTATTTATTATCTATGTCCGAGGCACACTTGCCAAAATATAGTACGCTTATATTTTTGTGTCCAGTAATTTTTGCCAAGGAATTTCGGCTGTTGATATTGAATTATTTTTTGCGCGTGATCGATATGTCTTCCTTTGATAATTAATCACTTTTAATTTTATTTTATTCAGAGGCCAGCCGTGGCGATCCCCAATCGAGGAAATGAAATATTTTTATTTCTGGTGTAGAGACAAAGCGCAGCGTTGAGTTCCGCTACTCAACACGCAATGCCTCCAGGATTCGGTGGAAAAATGGGGAACGGAGAATCTTAATAGATTCCTTCCGCCTACCCTATTGTGTGCAGGATACAGCTTGAAGCTAAATAACATATTCAAGTTACCAAATTGATATAACTGTTATTCATAATTATATGCTTAAAGAAATACTTACATTTACAATAACAACATTATAATATAAACCAACGATAAATTTACCTAAGTAAAGCTCTGTATTGCGCTATAATAATAGCATCACTCTATAAGTACTAAAAGAATCATGCATATTAAAAAAATCTAGATCCTTATTAAATATTTTTATTACATAAGTCTTGACCACATATGGAGATGCGATCCTCCTACACAGTCAACATATTAAGTGTCTTGATCTTAGACACACACACACACACTCACATTGATATCTATATAGCTTCCTACATAAAATTACATGTAAATATGTCTCATGTATAATTTTGCAATTGTACTCCGTTATGTTTAATATAAACAATATTCGATTCGGTAAGGTAAACGACCTTTCAATAGATTATCACGCCCACGCCAAATTACTGTTTTAAAATTTCTTATTTCTATATATCATTTTTTTCTTTAGCAGGTCAGTTTGGATATTTACAAGCGGGACAATGTGAGATAAGCAGAGATATAATGTACCTATATTGCGCTTTGCCTGGTAACGAAGCAAAGCGCAGCGTTGATTTCCGCCACTCAACACGGGAACGAAAATGTCCTAAAGAGAACGGAGTGTTTTAACACTAGGTTGGCTCTGTCTACTCTGCTAAGTGTTAGATTCAACGTGAAGAAAATGTACCTATCTATTAACATAATCTACGCTCACTACGCTCTCTAGTTTTCGCTTCTTTAGTGGCTTACTAATGAACCGAAAACTAGAGAGATACTATATTAGATATATATACTATATTACTAAATAATAATACAAAACACATTTTTTATTAAACTTCAAAAAATATTACACTAAAGGAGACTATACTTATACGTAGGTGGAAGCTTTGCCATATTTTTGGTCAATATTTTGACTTACAACATCATATATTATGCCAACGCTCTTTAAATCAATAATTTGTTGTATTTTAAGTTATATGAAATTCTACAAAATCTGTGTAAAGATTACAAGCCAATAAAATCATTTATCAACAGTAAATAGCCATAGCTATACGTATAATACTACTATATCATTTTATAATGAAAAATATTTGACTGTATTTTATAGAATATAGAATAGAACTTATAACTACACTTACCTAGTAATATTGTCTTGTCTTTCAGCAATATTCTGAAGACCGACAGCATCTCGCAATTGCATCACCATGGCCGCTCGCACAGCCTCCGCGCACTTGAACTCTTCTATTCTTTCTGCCAAAACCTGTTAATTATAATATTTTGGTAGGTATATAATTTAAATGAAAAAGAAATACATGTGTTTGTACTATAAAAATATTATATAGCGATATATGGCAAAGTAATTATAATATATAATATTAAAAATAAAATAAGTATCTATTAATATAAATATTAGTATTTTTTGGTCATTTATTTTTTTATGTTAACTTGTTATAATATTACGTGGGACAAACGTGTATCAAAACAACCTTTTTTGCTTGACTGGGGAAAATATTTTAAGTATACATCGAATATATTTGCCAGTGGCGTCACGATGCGGAAGTTATATTTAAGTAAAAATGTTATATTATATTATGTTTCATGGAAAATTAACATATTTTTTTCTAAATCATGTTCACGTTGTATGCTGCAAAGCAAGGTTGGAAGTGAAAATCTAGTGTTAAGACACTGCTTTCTCCACTTTCCGCCGTATTTTTCGAGGCGTTGCGTGTTGAGTGGCAGAACTCAACACAGGGTTTTTGCCTGGTGCCAGAGCGAAGGTATGTAAATATTAATAAATACTATTTCATCCTTCCAAGTGGAGATCAAACCCACAACTCCCGTGTCGTCACACAATTTTACCACTGCGCCACATCGGTCTCAATTTTTTTTTTTTCTAAATGAAGGGACTAAAGACAAAATCGAAAAGCGTGTAGTTATTTACGCTAACACGCACTACAAATACGCTCCGTCAAGCGTGAAATCCCCTACTTAGTAAATCGCAAGCGTATTTTCTATTAAAATGAACATAAAGTAACAAGGTTTACGGCGCTTCTAATTATAATGATTTATATTTTATCATAATTTAACTGATATTATCTTAGTATTTCCTTTGTACCTACGATCGACTAAACTACAGACATTATTTGGGGATTCAAATTTAACTTTTGTTTTTTTTTTGCTTCACGCTTTGCTTCGCAAATAGGTTAGGAAGGAAGAACCTAGTGTCAAGACACTCCATCCTCCACCTTTCACCTGAGTTTGAGTCACTAAGTTGAGTAACGGAATTCTACGCCGCATTTTATCTAACGGAGTGGGGTAATGAAAATAATTAATTCCTCCGAGTGGGATTTGAGGCCACAATCATCGTGTTCCTAGTGAGACGTACTACTGCTACACAATAAAAGCAAAAATTGTAATTGTAGATACTTAATAGAGGCCAGCCGTGGTACAGGTGGGTTCGATCCCCACTCGAGATGAAATATTTACTTAAATTTATATTTCCATTTCTTCGCTCTGGTGTCGAGGACAAGTACGGCGTTGAGTTTTGCCACTCAACACGCAATGCCTCCAGAATTCGGCAGAAAGTGGGGAACGGAGTGTCTTAACACTAAATTCCATCTGCCTACTCTGCAGTGTGCGGAACAAAACGTGAAGATGTTTTTTTTTTAGATACTTAATATTCTAATCCAATTAAATAGCGAAGTTGCGTTCCACCTTACACCATAGTATCATATTCAAATCGTTGGCAACTTTTTAAGGCGATCACATACCACATCTAGCTGTTCCAAAATAAACATACAAACGTTTCGTATTCACTATTTATAAATCATTATCGACACTTGCAGTTTCTGCAAGTTTCAAGTGTTTGTATAGTTGATTACCAGTGATAATGGATGTGTACAACACTTAGGTTGTATATTGTTTGTAAAATCAATAAATATATTCAGAATTTAAAACAATGTATGATCGTTATGCAAAATAACATATGGTTATCGAAGTGTATACGATATTTATGAGCTAAAATTCCGTTTGTTTTTACGCAGAGTTTTTATTAAACTAAAAAACGAAATACAAACTTAAAAGCAGAATGATTTTTCACTTATTCCAAAATAAAAGCAAAACTTACCTCAACATCATCAGTAAACAGTGGAGTATTTTTAAAAATATCCTTTTTCACTATACTAATATATGGTCCTTGGACACCACCAACGAATTTCTCGCAATTAAAGAAAATTGCATCCTTTTTGACCATAGCTTCATCGACGCCTAGAAAAGTGGGATTCATATCGATAGCCGACGTGGGCGCGACCAGAGTATAGTCCCAGAAAGACCAAGCTCCATATTGGTGCAGTAGAAGCGTGGTCGCTACATCATCAGCAAGTATACCAGTCAATTTGGAAGCAGCAGGGAAGAACCCGATCATACGTTTGCCAGTAAAAGTATTCTCTTGCAATCTCATTTCTAAGTTATTCAAGTCGATAAAGCCTTCTTTAGTTTCGGGTATCTTGATTATCTGTGAAAATAAAAAAATGTAATGTTATTTTTACGACTATGATGATTCTTATATATTATACAACCATATATATGTATGTCATTTGGTTGTAGTCTTAAACTAAATTGTATTCATTACTGAGCCAGAGTAAAAAAAAAACATTATTTTTATATTTTTTTTAATTAACACACTGAACTTTGTATTTATAAGGCCGCCCTTATACAAGATTGTGCTTTAATTTTTTTTTCATTTCTATTTATTCTTAGTGTAATAAAGTATTAAATAAATAAATAAATAATATAAATAAAACATTTTATTACTACGCTAACTTTAGTTAGCATCGACAGGTTATATAAAACAGCTAAAAATTAACATATAAGTTAAATCAGACTTCAATCAATTACATACATACATACATAAATATATATATACATGCAAATCATAAAGAATCATTTGTTATAAGTACCGAACGGCAACACGATAACTGATGACTAAAAATAAATGATATTGAATGCGCACCGAATTCGCGGTGGAAGGTCAACAACCTTCGAAACAGACACCTTGTTACATATGCTAATGTGTAATAGTAATGAATAAAGACTGTGATTTAATTTATAATTTAAAGCTAGTCTTATCGTTTTATAAGTACTCAAATTTTGATACTCTGTGATTGGTCGCAGGTTCAATTAAAACATATAGATCTATGATTTTCACGATTTCTACACATAATCCGAAAACCACTTCGGTAAACTGACTACTGAAATTTCCAAAAATTTATAAAAGTAAATATAGCCAATTAATCCGGTGTAAGTTTCATTTAAAATATGTACATTTAAAAAAAACAAAAAGAAGTGTCTAATGCAATAACTGAGTTTTTCCAATATATTGTCTTGGAACAGAGAAAATTCAAGCTGAGGCTTAAAATAATAAAACATATTCTTTATAAAAGACGAGATTTTGAATAATAAACTTGCATTACATTAATATTACGACATAATAATTGAGATATAGACATTCTCAATTCCAGACTTTAATCAATATATCGCTTATTGATATAGTGACTGAAACACAGCCATGTTTGCATATAATTTTAGTTGCTAGAATATATAATATTTTTCAATTTACTTTTGAAGATAAAAAAATTCAAGGCAATATCAAAATAAAAAACTAATCAACATCGAAAATCCTTTCACTTTTGATTATTAGTGTTACGATATCCTCCATTCTATTAGAAGTATATTATTAATAATAAGAACAGCTACTACAGGTCCTTATTACAAAAGTAAATAAATAATATATTACTTACTTTAGTTCTTATTTTATTATTTATTTATTACCTCAAAGTAAAATTTTGTTACTTATTATATTATAGAAAATATTTTCTTACTTTATAACAAAGCACCGATTTTTACAGAAAAATCCATATTTAAAGCTGTTGTACATATCTATTTATTTCCGTTCAAATAATATCTTTAAACTAACCGACTCACAACTTTACTTCATTACAAACTTAATAATTAATTAATCAAATATTTAACATTCTAAAACAAATAAATATGAGGCCAGTCGTGGCGCAGTGGCACAAAGTGTGACTGTAAAATCGACTAGATGTGGGTTCAAAAATATATATTTAAATTTAAATTTCTATTTCTTCGATCTGGTGTCGAGGCAAAACGCGGCGTTGAGTTCCGCCACTCCACACACAATGTCTCCAGAATTCGACGGAAAGTGGGGAACCGAGTATCTTAACACTAGGTTCCCTCTGCTTACCCTGCTGTATGCGGGATACAGCGTGAAACTAATTTATTTAACATTTTAATAACAATACATATTCTATATATATACATACATACTTACGAATATCTACCGTTTCCTTCAAAAAGCACACTTCCCAATGACACATTTTCAACAAAGCACTTAGCGAGTGGTTGCAGCAATAAAGTAAATAGGTTAAGTATTCACATTAGCGTTACTTGGCGAGTTTTTCTCTTTTATTACTTGAGCAATTGTATAATCACCACTTGACAATTCAAAATGACATAAAACACTTTCAATTTACATGTTTTAATTTTTTTCATTAGAACCATTTATAATGTAAAAATTTCTCATTATCTTAATACATGTATATAAACAATAAATATATATTAATTGTTTTTATTAATAAAAATGTTTCCAGCCAAGTTTCTGATAATAATAGTTTATTTTAAATGAAACTATTTTAACCGGATTAATCGCGTATATTTAGTACTTTTATACATTTTTTTGGAAACCCAACGTTTCGAACACTTTGCAGTAGTCCGTGGTCACGGGTAGACTGAGGTGGCATTCGTCTGTCAGTTGACATAATTATTATATCAAACTACCGTCAACGATTTCTTAATTGCCTCGCGTACTGCCCTGGATTCCTGCAGAATGAGCTGATAGTATCTTGCCCTCTGGTATGGTGGGTTTGAGACTTCAATGATTTTATGAGTGGGTCCCAGGTGGTAGAAAGCTTCCAGCCATCCTCTCTATTGAAATTAGGATGTTTTTGTATTTCAATAGCCTCGCGGATCATTCTAGGAATGTATCTGTTTTCCTTAGCGAGGATTTGGGGTTTATCAAACCTAATGTAGTGGCTGGGTTTATCCACAGTATGCTCACACACAGCTGACTTCGATATATGCCCATTCTTGATATCAGAGATGTGTTCTTTCACCCTAACACCGATGCTTCTCTTTGTTTGACCGATGTATGATACAAATGATGATATGGTTTCCAAAAAAATGTATAAAAGTACTAAATATACGCGATTAATCCGGTTAAAATAGTTTCATTTAAAATGTGTAATAATCGTGAAAATCAAAGAACTTATAATAATAGTTTATATTCAAAAAAATGGTTGGAAATACGATTTTAATTAGTTTACTTATTATTTACACAAAACTCTTAGCATACAACATGTTATTTTGTAATTTAACGTGTGATATTTAAAGTGATTCATTTTGCATACATAAAGACTCTTTACTGCTCTCAATTTTTTTTGTATTTAGAATAATTAGTAAATATTCTCTTGAGTAATCATTGAAAATGCAACCTATCTGCACAATTGCATAAAAGTTTTAAGTATTATATTATTACTATAATTTTCAAAGGTTATCAATGTATTATAAAATAAAAAACATGATCACGACAACGATAGCTTGTTCCATAGATAGCCTTCATAAGTGTGGAATTTATAAACGTTAAAGAAACATGCCATACCGTGTCAGGGACGGCGTGCTCCCAAGTGGCATATGAAAAATATTGCAGGTAAACTATTAATAAATCGATTTTTCTAACAATATCACTAGCTTAGTATTTTAAATATGTAAAAATAACCATAAAATTGTAATATTTTTTATTCTTATAAACTCTTTAATTTAAGATATGATAGGATACTATCACAGTAAATATTTTTTTTAAGTTTTAAGTTTTATCCCAATTATAGCTGGCAAAAAGAACCTAATGTTAGGATACTCCGTTCTATGCTCAAATTCGAGATACTCTGTGGAGAATGGAGGACCTCAACGGCGCACATTACCATTAAACCCATAACTATCCTTTGTGCTGAAAAATAGATTTTTTTACGGTTAAAATAATTTGACAACATTAAGTAAGAAAGTAAGGCAATGTTGACTATTTTAAACGCACGATAAATCTAGGAATTTGCCGGCTGAGTCGCATAATATTGCATATCGGCAACCTTCAGTTACGTAATCAGACGTGACCTACCGTATGCATTTGATAAGTAATTGCGCTTTAATTTACTTCGCAAACGTGTTTCTTTAGGATTTCTAGTACTGTTTAAATCACATATCAGTTATTTTTTATTGCCCATTTTGTTTCACATATTCTTGTAGAGGTGAAGCTGAGAACAGCCAGACCTTCAACTTCAACTTTAAGTCATCAACATTTTCATCTTAAAGACGCTAGGGCCTTTCAAAGAAGAATTGGTCACCCGTAATTAGATTAGATGACAATATCATGGTACCATTAAGCTGGTCTGATGATGGAATTAGATGATGGCTGATGAAACCTTTGGCTGCCTACCAGAAAACAATTTGAATTTGTTCTCATTTAATTCGTTTTAATAATGTGTTCGGTTGAAAGAAACGTATTTTTAATTTTTTAACTATAGTATATTTTTAATTTCTATGTACCTAATATGTTATATATTTGTGGAAAGAAAGTATTAGTACAATCATAAAATTATTCTAATGTTATTCAAATAGAAAATAACGAAGTCAAACGAACAAACTACGCAGTTCACATTTCAGTGTGTCGAATGAAGATCCATAAATTTTCTATATTGATTTTAAAAGAATGCCAAAAGAAATTGTGAACGTTGTTGTTGTTGGTTTCGTTCATACCTACTACTAGATGAAACAGAATTATAAGATCATGTTTTGTTTTTGATTACGTTTAAGTACACAATTTTCTTAAAATATATTGATTTCTGTATATTTTAAGAAATTTCGCTTCTTAAAATATACAGCTTAATCTATTTCGCTTTTATTTGATCATGATTTAGGCTGCGGCGAAACTCAACGCTGCGCTTTGTCAGATCGAAGAGGAGAAATGAAAATAAGCGAAATTAACTATGTAATTTATTATCACTCAACAAGAAATGCCTTCAGAATTCAGCGGAAAGTAGGGAACGGAAATGTCGGGTTCCCATGTGCCCTCTGGCTAACTATAACGCTACAAAATAAGTGTTTTTTTACTTTACCTCAGCATCAAATTCTCTCCACGGTATAAGTTGCCTTTCAGTTTCTCTGGAAGACACGAACAGAGCGACTCTCTGCGGCCTCAGCGCCCGCAAGAAGCGGCATAGAGACGCGCCCAGCACGACTACATCGTCAGCGGCGGCACCGACTGTGTTACGAATTATTTCCTTGGATTCCGACCTGATTGACAGATATATACTAAATTTATTAAACATATATATTTCGTAGACTATTCTTTATTAATTATTAGTAACGTTTGAAATTGACTAATATTGGTCTTCAGAAAAAAATATATACATAGGTACATAACGTTATATGAATACATTATCTCATTTTAACTTGAGTTTGTTTCACCACTACTTCAGTTCTTTAACTTTTCAGTTTGTTGTTAAATAGTTAAGTGACTTTCGAACGAGTGGGCCTTTGTGTAGTACCTACCACAAGATCTTGACTTAATATAAAGTTTAGAAGAAAATCTTATATACCTTCGTAAATCCCGACATTTTATTTGTTGAAGTCTCAACTTGATTATATCATTTCTTTATTATGTTATTAAGTGTATTTATCAATTTATATACAGGATATAACTCGATCGACGGATCAACGGGTAGTCTATAGGTATGATACCTCAGTATATATCACCCCGACGTGTGTTCACCAATTTTAATTGTCAATATTGACAATTAAAAATTGTTGAAAAATTAAATGGTACATTTTTTTTTATTTTAAATATTTACTTATTTTAAAATATCACAGAAACAAATATAACTTAAAAATTAATATTTTATAAATAAAAATATACGAGGCCACTCGTGGCGCAGTAGCACAAAGTGTGACTGTAAAACCCACTGGTTGTGGGTTCATTCCGCACTCAAGGAGATGAAATATTTATTTAAATTTTTAAATTTCCATTTCTTCGCTCTGGTGTCGAGGTAAAGCGCGGCGTTGAGTTCTGCCACTCAACACGTAATGCCTCTAGAATTCAGCAGAAAGTGGGGAACGGAGTGTCTTAACACTAGGTTCCCCTGCCCTCTGCCTGCTATGTGCGGGATACAGCGTGAAGCAGTCAGCTTCACGCTGTATTAATTTATTTTAAAAATATAGGGCAAACACACTAACCTATAAATCTCACTTTGTCCAGAAGTAACTGATAGAGCAGTGCAACGCGTCGCGTGTGCTGGTAGCACGTCGCGCTGTATGTAATCTTCTATCCATTGTACAGCCCTGCCCGAGCCACTGTAGTCACAATATACCACTGTGGACAAAATAATACATAAATAAATATTATTTATTACAAACAAATACAAACATACAATATTATTTGTAAAATATAAGATAAGCAGGGGCCATGGACGTAGGACGAGGGGGAGCTGGGAAAAATACATCATTTACACGAATATATCTGCTCAAAATCCACAGAGATGTTTTCAGAAAATATCTCTAGATACGCTATTGGCAGGGACACAAGCGTGCGACTGTAAAAGCTACTGTTGTGGATACGATTGATGGAATGAAGTGTTTAGCTGGTTTGGGCACGTTGCAAGAATAAATGATGAAGAAGCAAACCGCAGCGATGAGTTTCGCCACTCAACACGCAATGCCTTCAGAATTCGGCTTAAAGAGAGAAACGGAGAATCACAACACTAGTTTCTTAGGTGCCATGTGCCTACCTCGCTATGTGCGAGATACAGCGTGAACCTAAAAAAAACAAGTTTGAAAAACGCAGTTCGGTTACATAACTCTAAACATGCTTATGAAAACAGCTGAATAAATATTTCATGACCGATTTATTGTGAGCTTATCACGTAGGAATGTAGTCACACAGTGATTTGATAAATATCATGGTTGGTTAGCATAATACTCTTTAGTGTTATTTTATCAGTATGATTTCTACTGCGTACAACCTATCGGTTATTTTGCGACACAGATTATATATAAAGAGGCGATAATAGAAAGAGGCCGTCGTGACATAGCAGCACATCGTCTTACTAAAACACGACGGTTGAAGGCTCGACTTCCACTCGAGGAAATGAATTATTTTTATTTTCACAACAAGACTAAGTGTGGCATTACGTTCCACCACTCGACAAACTAATAACCCGAATTGAACGGTAAGTCGGGAACGGAGAAACTTATCGCTAGGTGCTTATTTTTTCGAACATGAAGTTAATGCTGTATTGGCTTTTACAGCGAGACCGGGTGAGTAGGGAAGATGGTACTTTCTCCTTAAGAAATTAGGTACACTGTTATATGCTTCAGAACCTACACTGTTATATGCTTCTAGAGCATGAAGCCAAACAAATATATTTAATACCTAAAAATAGACTATTGTAAAGTAAGGCAAACTGTGCAAATTATGGATAAGATATATTTATATAAAATTTTAAACTAACAAGAAAACAAATGACAAAAGAACGTAGTAAATACAATAATAATAATAATAGATAAAAACAATAAAAATATCGATTAATTAATTGAATATAGTAATATCAAAACACTTATATAACGTTGATATGTATTGGCAATAATCAATTATATATAATATTTACAGCAGATATAATAAAATAATATAAGAACCAAAATCTTATCTTATCAACTCTATGCCTTTCGCTCTTGATATTGTTATACCTAATAAACAGTGTCTATTAAAATGTAGGTGACTGGGTCTTACATATCATTTATATTGAAAATTTATTATTTACGCGTAAGAAAGTTGATAAGCGTGTTGTTTACATACATTACGTGAAAAGGCTTAAAGCATGCAATTATGACGCATTTTATTGTATTTTGAAGATAAATTCTTTTCAGTCGGTTCCCTCACTCCCAGGTTCCTCCTGGCTAGAGTAGCCATGCTGTTTTTAAGCTGTTGTGTTTAATGTGCGGTCAACAGATATCGACGAAATACCAAAATAAAAGTTACTTTATAATAATCTTAAGTGTGGAATAACATTTAAAACTAAAAAAAAGCTCGTTTTATAAATCTATGACCAGCAGCAATACCGAATGTATAATTTATATAACGACGTGACAGAGGGCTACTCATGCAGCCTACATCATAGGCTGCATGAGTAGCAATAAATTTAATTTTTATCTCCACACATGAAGGAATCTACAATGTAACTGTAAATACGACGGTTTTGTTTTCAATATCGACACCAAATTATATTTAAATTACCTTTACTTCTGCGTTCTGATAGACAAAGCGCGGCGTTGTGTTGTGCCATTCAACGTGGCAAAAATGTGGGGGGGAAAAATGGGGAAATATTAGCATTTGTTACCCTTTGCATACACTGCTATGCAGGAAAAAACAAAATATCGGTTTATTTTTATTAATTTTATACTGCAAACTTATATTAAAATTGAAAGAATTTTGTTTTAACACAAAATATAATAAACATTTTGCCTTTCAAATGCGTGGCATATTTCTTTTATTTAAATTTATAAAATAAGTCAAAAGTATACGTATGTAAGTATATATATTTATATTTTTATATATACTTGCTATCTGAACTATAACTTATGTAATAGTGTAAATATTATGAGTGATATTGCTATCTGAAATTCTGATTTTATTTAACTTTTTAAATAAATATTATAATCAATACCTAACCACACAGATTATATTTTATGCCTTGATATTGCCTAATACTTTCTTAATATAAATTTCCAATGAATGTGTAACGTAAGTTTAGGTCTTGAATAATTATTGTGCTTAGAGCGGTCTTGTCAAATTCGAAAGTATGCAGAAAAAATTTAAATTTAGTAATAGAGATTCAAAATTATATCTCTAACCCGATATGCTAACATATTCAGATGACGAAAACAAAAAAAGGTTTTATCAAAAAAAAATTATGTAAATAACGATTACGATCATCAATGTATTAATTAGATTAGCATCTCGATGACCTTCAAGTATTTATACATCAAACTCGATATACTGCGAAGCGAAAATAGTCACTGAATCACGTGTATGTATGCAAGTACATATTTTTAATGTGGTCATATATCTTTTTAAAGTCAATTACTATTTGTACATTAGACAGAGATAGAGTTCCCATGTATTTGTTCATTCTCCGCTCTCTATTTTCATCGTATTTCGAAAGTGGAAAGATTCAAGTTTTGCGTTTTTTGTATCTATAATTGGCGCAACACAGTATGTAAAATGTAAAAACGACGGTTGTGGACTCGACTCGAGGTGATCACTCGAGTGAATGAATTATTTTCTTCTCCTTTCTCTGGTAAAAAGACAAAGCGCAGCGTTGAGTTCCGCTATTTATCATGCAATACGAGTATCTTGAAAATATCTATAGGATGGTGCGTTAAGAACGGAGTATCTTAAAATTAAGTTATCTGTCTGAGCAGGCAGACCTGCTATGTGCAGAATACAGTGAGACTAAAATAAATAAATATAGTACGGAATGAGATGGTAGAGAAAAATTCTCACTCATTCTATCAAATTTTGTCTTTATAGAATAGAAATTGAACTCAAAATTATAATAAAATGCTTTTTTTTATTTATTTTTAATTGTGTTTATAAGTAACAATGCAAAAGAAGTTAATATTAAATAGTTTATATATTTTTATTACCTTATCCATTCACAGCTATACATCGAGTTAGTCTCGATCACGCTTAAGAAATATGATCGTAAGCAAACTTGCAAAGCAAATATTGTATGTGTGCGAAATACAAACGGCGCCTGAGGTATGTTTATTAAGACGATTTGATATATTTTCTTAAGATTAGCTTAGGTGGAATATTTTATTTCTTTTACAAATATTTTTATACAAATTGTATACTTATTTAAGTTACGGGTATTATTATACTTTACTTTACTTACTTAGTAAAGTAAAAAATAGTTTGTAAGAGAGGTAGAGGGAGACCTCGGCTGACCTTCGAAAACACAGTATCAAAGATACTGGAGGAAGGTCACGTAAAAAGCATGAGTACCCCCCGAAGGGCATGTAAGAAGTGGTTGATGACAGTGGACGAGGCGAGAGAGGTATGCAGAGACCGTAGCGTTTAGCGCTCCGTTCTCTCTGACTACCCCGCTAAGGTATTATTATGAAGGCAATAAATCGAATCGTTGTCGGATATTAATAACTTGAACAAATTATACTTATGTATAGTATGTATGTATGTATGTCGGAGACAAATCAGTTATCGCATCATGACCCTAGTTATAAATGGCTTGGCTTTCCTATGATTTCCCGTAAATAAACAAACAAGAAAAGCGTATTGTGCATATATAGCAAACAAGGTCATAATTACACTATAAAATCAGTTTCCATTTGTATATATGTATCTTATATATACGTATATATTACATTCATAATAGTAACTAGGCACGTTTATTTCAATTTGTTCTTAAAATAAATATATGCAAAACAAAAATTAAGCACAGCTCCAAGAGACGTTTCAAGTGGAAGTCTCGCTTTGACAGTAAGTCAAGAAGCTTAATATTTCTTATATTCTCAAAGTAAATATGCTATAAATATGCTCTGTCGATGTAAAGATTTAAGGATTTCAAAGCAAAAAATATATACCATTTAAATGCATTCCACGAATCAAGGTAGACTACCATAATTCAAGTATCGTGCAAGCTATTCAGACTGAATGGATGAAACGTGTCGCTCATCCCATAAACATATCTATTATAAATTTGATTGTCTTCATATGTTTTCGATTATACTGTGAAGCAAATATATATTTTAGGTATATTAAAACCATTATTTTTTTATTAAAATTTTGTAGGGAAATATTTTTCGATTTTAAGGGTCGCGTCGCTTGGATTGTGCAGCAAATTCAGACCGGAAAAACTGTCACCTTTCATAAGAGATATATGCACACGGGCGTAGGATACACGAGAGAAGGGGCCAGGTGAGTCAAGCCACCCAAACATTTTACAAAATACAAAGAACATTTACACTAAATATACTGTGCGTAGGTAAACCCCAAAGGTAAAGTCCAGTCCAAACAACGACACTCCATGCTCTATATTTATAAAATCTAGACATTAAGTCTAACATAATTTAAAAATATCTGTTAATAACTTTAAGACAACTAATAATGCAAGAGAAAGTCAGTGACCAGCTTGAAGTGAGATAGCAATGAAAAATTTTAAAATAACATATATGTGCCTTTTTAAATTAACGTGTCGTGTCTCTCGGATTCTCTTGGAGGAATAATTTATTTTATTGAGTGGAAAGTAGAGGACGTAGTCCCTCTGTCTACTCTGCTATATGCGGAATTCAGCGTGACACTAGAAAAACTGTTAACATTATTTGTTTTAAAAAGCTTGTATTAATTGTAACAGTTTAAATAAATCTCTTTATATTAAATAAATGAATCGGCTTTCATTGATACATAATAAAGATATAAAAATACCATAAACCTTGGCCTTGTTTAAGTAATTTAGTCCAAAAACGGATACCGTTTCCAGGATATTCGCGAAAATTACAATTTTATTTGTTTAAAGGTCGGGTCGCTTTAATATGCCGACTTCCGTCGACAGTTAAAAGGTAACAAATGTGTTTTAAATAAGACCCATTGTATTTAAGAAATATATTAATTACCATAATTTTATATAATTTATTTTTATTGTATTGGCGCAGGGGCACAAAGCGTGACTGTAAAACCGACTGATTGTGGGTTCGATCCCCACTCGAGGAGATGAAATATTTACTTAAATTTATATTTCCATTTCTTCGCTCTGGTGTCGAAACACGCTTTGTTTCGACGTTGAGTTCTGCCACTTAACATGCAATGCCTCCAGAATTCGGCAGAAAATGGGGAACGAAGCGTCTTAACACTAGGTTCCCTCTGCCTAACCTGCTGTGTACGGGATACAGCGTGAAGCTGATTCTATTTATAAAGAAGCATTTTAAAAAGAAGATAATATAAGCTTACTTTAACCAAGAAACCAACTAAAATCACAATACTAACCCAATAATACAATACAGCGTCCTTGTATTGTGTGCAGAACACTTAGCTCAGATGATTAAATGAAACTTTTAATACTGTTAGAAATGGGACAGTAGTATTTTTAAAATAAAGAAATAGGTTAGAATATTCAAATCTTTTTATTTAGTTTTTTTATGTCAGAATATGCCTAGAGAATAGACGTTGCCGCGTACTGTGGCAAAAATAATGTGGCCTATTTTTCTTATATTGTCGTACAATATTTATTGATGCAGTTTAGATAATAGATGATGACAAATTTAATCGTTAGCTAAATTTAAATTAGCTATTAGCTAAATAAAAATTTGATAAATAATATCATTATTTTCAATCTGAACGAAATATTTTTCGTGGGTTAGAGTATAGTCAATATCCACAATATTGACTGTAAATTGCCAAAAATAGAAATATGCACAAGGCGGAAGTAACATATACCTACTAGGATCCGCCACCTGTTGTGCATGGCGGGTGGAGCTGAGCGAAACTATGTTGCGCAATGTGATTAAAAAAAATACCAGGTACTTAAAATATAATTACTCTTTAAAACTGACATATATAATTTCAAAACGTTCCACAGCTTAACTTTATGGGACACATTTTGGCCATTTAATCAAAAACTACAATTACAATTATCACCAAACTAATTCGCTGGGATCACCGTGTCGTCCAGAAGGTTTCTCCAAAATTTCAGAGCTGTAGGTTTAACGGTTTAGGAGGAGTAGCATTACAACTAAACACACTTATGAACAGTCAACTTCGTCTTCGCTCACCTCAATTATGAAGGTGCACATAGTATTAAATCAGAATGATTTATTACGTTTTTAATTAATCTAACAATATTAGTTGCAAAATAAATATCAGTGATTAAAATATAATTTAAAGTAGGTCGAGTCTTTCCTTTTAGAGATTACCGCAAATCCCGCAATGATCAATTTATTGTCATACCCAATAACTAATTTAGCGAATTTTGCTATCATATAAACAGAATACTAATTCTCCTTACTTTCTTGATTATATAAAGAAAGTAAAAATATTAAATCTGGCAACTTTGCTCAATAAATACGAACAGTTTTTAAATCCTGTCATCTATTTTTTACAAAATCGTTTACCTTCATGTAAATTAAAAAACAAAATTAGAACTGGTTATCGCCATTTAATTGTATAAACAATTACATATGAAATATCTATTTATTAAGTGCAGTCTCAGTACAATAGCTTCATTGTTATTTGTCTGCCTTTTATCTAGAATCGTACCTACGTACGTGCCGGTTTAAAAGTTTTGACAACACAATACGCATATTGTGACGTGCACTCAGATGTACTTAGGTCTAAATATAAAGGTTTTAAAGTATTTGATAGCACAATCAAATAAATAAGAAAAAACAATAACAAAAAATGAATCATATTTGTTTTTTAGATTCATACAACCTTTATTTTTAGATAGTCTTTAGATTTCAGTTAAGTGTTAAGACACTCCGCTCTCTTCTTTCCCCCTAAATTTGAGAAATTGCGTATTGAGTGGCAAAACTTCAAGCCTAATTAGCCCGACCAATTACCTGTGAAATAAAAGTAATTCAATCCCCCGAATACTAGCCAACAAAGATAGATGTTGCCCCTCTGCGCCACGATCGTTATATAAATATTATTATTCATAATTACGATAATTATTTAAAAGGCAAACAGTATTTATAACTGTTGATGAACAGTTTTACATATTACCTGAAATTGAAAGCAATATAAATAAATACATTCATGTAATTTGTCAACGATTTAAATTCAAAATCTCAATTTTTTATTGACTTCAAAATGATAAATATTTTTTTAACATTTTTAAAGTGTTATTCCACACTTAGGATAGAAAAATACTTATTAAGAAAACGTATGAACTTATTTTACTCTATCCACCGATATCTCTATTTCAATACTAAAATATCATAAATATTCAAGGTCAGGTGATAAAATTAGCATAGTTTCGTCGTTAACTTTAGTAAAGCTGTATTTAAGGCTATTAAAACGTATCTCTTGATGATAACAATTGATTTTTTGAAATCATTCCATTAGTTAAAGTTTCTGAGTTATAAGCCCAGTGTGCCACCAGAACTACTTTTATCGTTAAGTGTTTCTTCAAAATTTACTTTAACAAGTTAAATAAATGTTCATATGTTTATTATAAATTCTGTATTACATTATATGTCTTGAGTCATTTTATTTTATAATATTTGTTTTTTTTTACTTGTGAAGCATATATATAAAGAAATATCGATTTTGTTTAAATATTTCTTATAAATAATTGTTTTACTGTAATATAAAGTTTTACCTTAAGGTAAAACTTATTATATATAAAAAAAACAAGATAGCGAAAAGACGTGTGTAAGTTTATTTTATTTTTATACAACAACACAAACGCAGTTTGTTGTTATTGTAAATCAATGATTTATTACATTTAAACTTTAAAAGACCATATTATTTTATAACGTGAAACCACAAAGCGAGGAAGGATTATCTTCATGACCTGAATACTCTTGAAAATACTATTAAAAGTACCATTAAATAAAATACGTACGTATTTAGCAGTCTGTTCACATAGCGCAAAGCTGGTATGACATCATAGCGCGCGGTAGTCCACGAATACGAAAAGTTAAATATAAAAATATATCATGTTTGCCATGTCACCTTGACATTTTTAGATTAATGTTTTTGAGAAATACGAAATATTTTTTCGTTGAAATTATTTATTATTTAAATTATACAATGACAAAACCGCAGTGGTCGCTCAGGCGGTTGGAAAGTAGAAAGTATCTATGGATATGCATAATTTTTTTAGATAGAATATTTATTTTTCGTAAAGTATAATAAAATTACCTAATATTTCTTAAACGAAAATAGTTATTTTATTATGCTTTAATATATACATTGTCGATCTCTAAAGAAATTGTGTACGAAAACTTACAAATAAGATAATTTTGTGCCTTAGTCAGTGAAATCTAAGCTAAAAGTAGGCTCAACACCAAAAAAAAATATTTACGGTCACAGCGTAAACATCCTACAATCTACAAAAATATTCGTACACCGGGACTCATCGTTGTATAAATAATCCAAAATATTATTTCTGGGTCACAGCCAAGATCATCTGATGCAAATTATACAAAAGGTGAATAGCTTCTTATGTTTAAAGACTCTCGTAACTCTTTTCTAATAATTATTTATTTACGTTTTGGAAATAGAATTTTCATCATAGAATCTAGACTATCGTCTCGTCAGTCTAGCTAAACAAAGTTCGGCGTTATGTCGCATCATACAATATCATATAAGAATAAATAAAATCAGTTTCACGCTGTATCCCGCATACAGCAGGCAGAGGGAACCTAGTGTTAAAAACTCCGTTCCCCACTTTCTACCGAATTCTGGAGGCAATGCGTGTTGAGTGGCAGAACTCAACGCCGCGCTTTGCTTCGACACCACAGCGAAGAAATGGAAATATAAATTTAAATAAATTTTTCATCTCCTCGAGTGGGCATCAAACCCACAACCAGTCGGTTTAACAGTCATACTTTATGCCGCTGCGTCACGACTGACCTCTTAAATGTTATGAAATATCTATGTAAATTTTTAAAATCAACAACAATTTACAAACTAAACTAACAAGAGTAATCTTCCATAATTCCGAATAATAAATATCAAACAGATATAAAATGTTTCTCATATCAAAGTTGAAATAAGAACGGGACAACACAACAACATTATTCTGTCATTTATGAATATTATCACAACAAAATAGTATAAAAATAAGGTTATATTTCAACATTTCCGCAGAAACTACATACCAGTACAGCAAAATACGCAGTTGCATTGACAAATTCCTTAATAATAATAAATAAAATTAAATCAGCTTCACGCTGTATCCCGCATACAGCAGGGTACCTAGTGTTAAGACACTCCGTTCCCCACTTTCTGCCGAATTCTGGAGGCATTGTGTGTTGAGTGGCAGAACTCAACGCCGCGCGACACCAGAGCGAAGAAATTGAAATATAAATTTAAGTAAATATTTCATATCCTCGATTGGGGATCAAACCCACAACCAGTCGGTTTTACAGTTACACCTCGTACCGCTGCGCCACGACTGGCCTCAAATAATAATAAGCCAGCAATGTTATATTACTTATAGAGCAGTTCGTAAGAACTACGTGCCGAGCTAGCGCTACTCTTTATCAACAAGTCCTTATGTTTCAATACAAATCGTATGTATTTACGCAAAAATAATGCGCACTTAGTGAAATTTTTTGCTAATTTATGTAAATTTAAGTATATTTTTATTTATTATGTTGATATAATTATTTGATGATTATTTTACTTTGACTTTGTTTATGTCGTAAGTTATTGAGGACACGACGCCGTTGTTACGTATTTAGTTGATATACGAGACAATTGCTGGTTCAAATCCTGTATTCTAAGCCTACAAAAAAATTTAAAGTTAAAAACCGATCTAAGTATTGTAAAATCATATACAAAGTAGGACAAAAGATGAAATTTGATATATCGTTTATTTTCGTACACTAGCTATAGGTACCAACCATGCAAGAGCATTAAACAAACAAATTTATTTTAGTAGTAAATAGTGTTTGTGCACCGTTTCCTACACAATATAACAATCCCGGTGGAGTTTCGCGAACAGTTGTGAAAACATAAATAACCAGATGGCCACACAAGGCCAATGTCTATTAGTGGTTATTGTGTAGTAAATTAAATTTACAAAAATATTTACCAATATATGCTTTTTTTATAAGTTTCACGCTGTATCACGCACACAGCAGGGTAGGCAGAAGGAATCTAGTGTTGAGACACTCCGTTCCCGACTTTCCGCCGAGTTCTGAAGGCATTGTTGAGTAGTAGAACTCAACACCGCGCTTTGCCTCAACACCAGAACGCAAAAATGAAAATATAAATGCAAATAAATATTTCACTTCATTTAGTTCGATCCTCGAGTGAGGATCGAACCCACAATCAGCCGATTTTACAGTCACACTTTGTGCCATTGCGCCATAACTGGCCTCTATATAATATTACTTATGATATACAATAAAAACTTTCATTTATACAGGTGTTAGGTGCATGGTGGCGGTGTCGACATAACGAAATATCTACCTAATAGGTATTAATTAGATATCTTTGCTATCTAATAATCTCCGCTTATTCAATACATTTTATGTTTTACGCATATACTGGACACTAGTGGTGTAGCGGCACAGCCAGCTGTGCTGACACCCTCAATAATCCACACGGTTGTGGGTTTGATTATCACTCGGTATTCATATTTTTTTTATTTAATCGCTGTGATAACAAGACTATGCACGGCGGATACACCATTCAATGTCTCGAAAATAGGGGAGAAAATAAGGAAAAGTATCTTAACACTTGGTGGTTCCCTCTGCTTACAATGCTTTACGGAAAAATTTATACTGCAAATAAAATTGTAAACAAACAACAATTGGAATTTGTATAAAAATATTTTTTTTAGTAATGAAAAATTTACGTCGCAAAATAAATATTGAACAACAACACATCTGTTAAATCAATTATTTTATATAGATTTTATTTTATATAGAATGTGAGTCATACCAAACAGTTTCATAGTAACGACAGTAGTAGGGATTGGTGCGTTCTGGCTCATTAAATTGATCGCCTTATCAATCAAAATTTTCCGCGGATTTTCTCGCGGGTCGCGGTTTTGATTAATTAATTGACCGCGGATTAAGTTGATTACCCCAGATCCGCGGCTTTTTTCGCGGCTAGTACCCGCCATAGTTTCGTGTCTTTTCATAGAGTAGTAGGGATTGGTGCGTTCTGGCTCATTAAATTGTTCGCCTTATCAATCAAAATTTTCCGCGGATTTTCTCGCGGGTCGCGGTTTTGATTAATTAATTGACCGCGGATTAAGTTGATTACCCCAGATCCGCGGCTTTTTTCGCGGCTAGTACCCGCCATAATTTCGAGTCTTTTCATAGAGTAGTAGGGATTGGTGCGTTCTGGCTCATTAAATTGATCGCCTTATCAATCAAAATTTTCCGCGGATTTTCTCGCGGGTCGCGGTTTTGATTAATTAATTGACCGCGGATTAAGTTGATTACCCCAGATCCGCGGCTTTTTTCGCGGTTAGTACCCGCCATTATTTTTTGGGTGCGTTCTGGCTCATCCAAAATTTCGCCTCGATCGCCTTATCAAGCATTTTTTAAATAGCAGTGTATTAGTGTTTTTTATTTCTTTAACATAAGAATACCTAACCTAACCTACTCATCATAGAACCGTTTCATATTTGTGTTGGTGGCGCACCATTTTGATTAATTAATTAATTAACCGCGGATTTCGTTTTACTTTTTTTTGCATAACAATACTAACCTAACCTAACCTAGTTCGCAGTAAAATTGTTTTCGTATAATACCTACTCATCATAGAGCCGTTTCATATTTGTATCGGTTGGTTATCACCTAGTTATTTTGTTGTAATCATCTCTGACTCAGGGTTAAATATTTAATACAATCAACGCTGATTTGAAAGGCTACGTAAGCTGATGTACAATACTTGTTGATACATGTCTCACCGGGAGACGAATTGTACCTGCCTTTGAAAGAGGAAAGATTTATATCCCTTAAGTATTTCTTTTGCAATTATCTCTGAGTCACTGTCCGTTTCAATATTACATTCATGTCCCTACAAGTTTCATAGGGTGGAGGGGTGCTTTCATACCGTATATAAGCTGCACTGGAAGCTGTTCTGATATGAAATAATTGTTGTTCGTGATACGTGAAAGTGCTCTTCCGATACGAAACAATGGCGGTGAGTATTATTTTTAAGTCATTTACTAATTTATTTATGTTGTTGCCCAGTAAATATATTGTGTACTTTTTCATTATTGCAGCTGTCAAGTAACAACTCGTTTGATTACAATATGTGTGAAAAAATTGAACAAAAGCAACGCTTAGAAGGGTGAGTTTTACCTCTTTTGGTTTTTTTTAATCATCTGCGTGGTGGGAGGTTGCTGTGTACTGTATTTAAAAGATGTTTGCACTGGGAATAGAAGCATTGTGTTTGTAGTGATTATCGGCATCAGTATGTTTTCTCTAAGTTCCGACGAAATAGCATCTTTGAGTAAATCACTCATTGTGACCAAACTACACCGATATGTGCGCATTTGGTACATTAGCGGGAAACTGCCAGAATCTCTGAAGATAGATCCGTGTATAGTGCCTTATTTTACACCGTGTCCTGGACATGGCAATATCAATAGTTCTGGTGACACAATAGACGGTCCTTTCACGATGCAAGCGTATTGTGCTATGTGTAGAGAAATAAATAGAAGTACGTATTTTTAAATGTGTGAACAAAAAATAAATATAGGTGATATTCGTTTCAATAATTTTTTTATGTTTTTGTTACAGTGTCATAGAAAAAATACGGAAACAAAGAGATGCTTCGCTACTACCCCACGAAGTAGCACAGAGTGGATCGGGCTTGCAAGAATCCTCTACAGCTGTACCGTCTACATTTGAACCTGGAAAAGACGTCATCGAATGTTCGAGGTGTAAATTGCTCGTTTCAAAAAGGTATTATGCCAGCCATTTAAAAAGCAGCCTTCATAAAAGCAATATCTTGCGATTACATGATAAGTTATCAAATGTGTATTTGATTGATAGTGCGTTTGGACAAAGAGTGGTGACTTATCGAATAACACACCCCTCATCATTAGGAGCGGAATTTCAAACCCCTGAAAGTTTTCTTAATGATATTAAAAGCACTGTCTTAAACTTAATAGATGATTGCATAAAAACTTTAACATTAATAAAAATTAATTTTATCTTGCACGCTGATTTTGTTCAGGAAAGTAAAAGCTTAGAAAATTCATTCGATTTTCAAACCGTCAATAATTCTATATGTATCGGTGATGATTATGAAGCAACTTACCAAATAATAATGAATGACATTTGTAATAAAATAAGTGAGTTTGAGAAAAAAGATAGTGGATGGAGTCTTAAAAAAATAAGAAATATTGATTTGAATGTTAATAAATTTAATCCTTTGAGGGGGTCTTCGTATATTGACTTACCAATTGACATAAAACATAAAAAGGCAATTATAAACGTCAAAAATAATGATGTGCAGTGTTTCAAATGGGCGGTACTCTCTGCTTTATATCCAGTTACAAAAAATTCAGATAGAGTGAGTTCATATATTCATAATCAAAATAAACTTAAATTTGGAAAAATATCTTTTCCTGTAAAACTCAAAGATATTCACAAGTTTGAAGAATTCAATAACTTAAGCATAAATGTCTTTGGTCTCGAATATAATGCTGAATCTCGATGTAATAGACTTATAGGTCCGCTATACTTTACAAAACATCGAAAACTTACTCATATTAATCTATTGTATATAAACAGCGGATCGCGTGGGCACTATTGTTACATAAAATGTCTTTCTAAATTACTTCACAAACAGATAAATCGGACACATCGCGCTATTCACATTTGCGATGGTTGTTTGATGCACTATCCATCTAAAAAATGTTTAGATCAACACCAACATTTTGATTGTGTCCACATTTGTACTGATTTACCAGATCCAATGAAAACAAAAAAGAACTGGTTTAATGTAGAAACGGCTAGCAACAAATTAGCGTTTAATAATTACGAGCGAAAGCTTAAACTACCATTTGTAATATACGCAGATTTCGAGGCATTTTTAACCCCCATTCAAACATGTCAAAACGAGGCTACGAAATCGTACACCAATAACATACAAAAACATGCGGTGTTTAGTTTCGGTTATTATTTAAAGTGTTCATATAATGACAGTCTCTCCATTTATAGAACGTATACGGGCGAACGTTGCGCCGAACAATTTATGAAGCATTTGAAAGGGGATTTAGAATTAATTTGTAAAGAAAACTCTTTTCCTAAACCTCCATTACCGCTATCGGAAAGTGATAATTTGCATGTTTTACAAAGTAAAGTTTGCTATATTTGCAATAATGATTTAGATAATAATAATAATGTTATATGTTATGATTGGTACAGTGGTAAATACGCAGGTGTTGCTCATACGTGCTGCAAGAAAAAGTACAAAGCCCCACGATTTGTCCCGGTATTCTTGCACAATTTAGCTAATTACGATGCCCATTTTATTGTGCACGCTCTAGGTTTTGAAGAGGGTAAAATTGATATAATCCCTCAAAATAAAGAAAAATATATTTCTTTTTCGAAATATTTAAAAATTAAGAATAATAATATCTCGTTAAGATTTTTAGACTCATTTAAATTTATGTCAAGCAGTCTTGATAGATTAGCACATAATATAAAAACACATCAATTTGTTGAGCTCAAAAAAAATTACCCGCGAGATGAAGACTTTAAAAGATTAATTAGGAAGGGTGTATATCCATACGAAATAATGACTTCGTTCGAAAGTTTGAAAATATCATCATTGCCAACACAAAATCAATTTTTTAATTCGTTGGTAAATACAAATGTATCAAATGATGATTATAGACATGCCCAAGATGTTTGGAATCATTTCAAATGTGGAACCATGGATGATTACACTAGTTTATATTTGAAAACAGACGTTTTGTTGCTGACCGATGTATTTGAAAACTTTCGCAATATATGTATGAAAACTTATGATTTGGACCCTGCTCATTACTATACCGCACCAGGTTTGAGTTGGGATGCCATGTTAAAGTCCACAATGATAGAATTAGAATTATTAACAGATTTTGATAAAATAGCTTTCATAAAAAAGGGTATTAGAGGTGGTATATCGCAATGCAGTAACAGATATGCGAAAGCAAATAACAAATTTATGGAGGATTACGATAGCAAATTGCAATCCTCATATCTAGTTTACCTCGATGCAAATAATTTATATGGGTGGGCTATGTCACAACCCCTTCCAATCGGTGACTTTGAATGGGTCGATGTAAATGTTGATTTCAACATAGCAAACGATGCTGAATATGGATACATATTAGAAGTCGATTTGCAATATCCTGTTGATATACACGATAGTCACTCGGACTTACCTTTTTGCTCTGAAAATATATCCATCGGTGGTAGTAGAGAAAAAAAACTAGTACCCAACTTGAAAGATAAAAAAAAATATATTATTCATTACAGGAACTTAAAACAATGTATAGACAACGGTTTGCATTTACATAAAATTCACAGAGTTCTAAAATTCAAACAGAGGGCGTGGTTGTCTAAATATATCGATTTAAATACCAAAATGCGGTCCACGGCGTGTACTGAATTCGATAAAGATTTTTACAAGTTGATGAATAATTCAGTATTTGGAAAAACTATGGAGAATATTGAAAAACGAGTCAATGTTAAGTTACTCACACATTGGTCAAACAATGGTGGTATGGAAGGTGCGCAGAGTTTGATATCCAAACCTGAATTTCATAGTCTATCGATATTTTCTGAAAACTTGGTTGCGGTTCAATTGAATAAAACCAAACTCTACTACAATAAACCGATTTACTTAGGGTTCTGTATATTAGATATATCTAAAACACTTATATATGATTTTCATTATTCATTCATGAAAAACAAGTTTAAAGAAAATTTAAAATTACTTTATACAGATACAGATAGTTTGATATATCAAATTTTCACAGAAGATTTTTATAATGACATTAAAATTGATTTGGATAGATATTTTGATACATCCGATTATCCTCCCAATAATCCATATGGGTTCCCCCTCATTAATAAAAAGAAAATAGGACTTTTTAAAGATGAAAACAATGGAATGATTTTTAAAGAATTTGTAGGCCTGCGATCTAAAATGTATGCAATGGATGTAGGTGATAAATTCATTGCCAAAGCCAAGGGGGTAAATAAAAGCGTAACAAAATCTTTTCAAATAAAGGACTATAAGGATTGTTTGTTCAAAAAGAGAATTAAAATGGATTCAATGATACGGTTTAAATCAATTAAACACATAATTTACACCCAAAAAAATAACAAAGTTTCTTTATCGCACAATGATAGTAAACGTTATTTAATAGAAAACTCTACAGACACACTTGCATGGGGTCATTATAAATTACAGTGATTAGGTATTTTGTTTTGTATAATCATTTATTGTAAAATATGAGGTATGTATCTTGAATATATGAATCATACCGTTAGAGTAAGATAGTTATAATATTTCTCTAATTTGTAATATACACTCTAAACTCGGCATAGTATTGTTAGTATAAGTTAGCCATAAGACTTCTTTAATTTGTACATATATATATATATATATAAATAAAATAAATAAATTATAATAAAAACCCATGTATTATTTCATAACCACCCCATTTGTATTAATAACGTTTAGCAGGGAGGTCGCAGACTAGAAAAATGCATCATTTTATTCATCCATTCACCGCTATAGTTGCGGGTCCTAGCGGATGTGGAAAATCTAATTTTGTTACGCATTTTCTGAATTATGTTGAGGATATATGCAATACACAATTTAATGAAATAACTTGGTGTTACGATGAAATGCAACCCTTGTACAATTTACCGAATGTAAACTATAGTCAGGGTATTCCCGATTTAAGTATGTTCGATGGTAAACAGCCTCAATTGCTCATAATCGATGATCTAATGAGGGAATCCGATGGGCGCATCGTTGATATTTTTACAAAAGGTAGCCATCACAGAAATTTGAGTGTGTTTTACATTTCACAAAATTTGTTCCATCAGGGTAAAGGACAACGAGACATATCTTTGAATTCAAGTTACATTGTATACTTTAAAAATCCTCGTGATAAGACACAAATTCGCTACTTAGCACGACAAGTTTACCCTGAAAATTCAAAATTTGTTGAAGAGGCTTACAAAGACGCAACCAAGGAGGCACATGGATACCTGATGATAGACCTTAAACAAAATACTAATGACATGTGCCGCTTTAAAACTAAAATATTCCCGTTTGATGCAAATTGTACGGTATATGTTCCTAAAAAGAATGGGTTTAAATATAACAAACATGAGGAAATTTTTATCAGTACTTAATAATGCCTGCTCGAGTAAATACGCATCGCAGTTTATTGAAGGCATTACATACACTAAAACCAAAATATCGCAAGGCATTATTAAAATCTTGTGGTGATGAAGAAATACACTGTATATGTGAGTGTATATTTAACATTTTGAACGGTAAAATTTCCCTTAATGATAAAGATAAATCAAAGTTGAGTAAATATAAAACAATCCTCAGAAAATTAATCTTAAAAGGGAAAAATAAGTGGCGAAAACGTATTATTGTTCAAAAAGGTGGTGCATTTTTACCTATAATTTTGGGAGCTATTTTAAGTGGATTATTTAGTTGTATAATTTAAGCACAATGGAAAACGTGAAAAAGATGATCTTGATAGAACCCGAACTAATAGACAAATTAAAACAGGAGCACGCCAGCGACAATGTTTTATCTCGCCTTGACACGGAAATGCATAAAATCTTAAAACGTAATGTCGGAGATCGTGAAAAATGGTCTTTGTACATGCAAACATTACAAAGATATTTACATTTCACCGAGCAAGATCGAAAATCTTTCAAATTACCCATCATAGCGGAAGAAACAGACCATTCAATAAAAAATCTATTTCCATCGGGGACCAATAAAGTACTAAAATCCCATAAAAGTCATAGCAAAAATAATGAATCAACACTCGTAGAACAGGTCACAAAACAAGAGGACGCACTTCCGAGTGTATCTGGGTCTTTAGCCCATTATACCTCAGACTACATAAGCAGATTGCTACCAAAGACATTTAAGAAAAAAGGTGAATTGTTGATGGATACAATAAATAAACATAGAGATAAAATATATTGGAATGATGATGGTACTATTGTTGTTAATAACGAATTGATTCCTGGTAGCAATATTGCTGATTTAATTAATGACGCTTTGAGACGACTGAAACGTCCTCGACCGAGAGGGTGGGAAAAATTTGTTGTAGCATTGAAAGATATAAAAGTACCTCTATATTGTATAGGTAATCCTAAAACGCTTGAATATATGAACAATCTCTATTTATCAGAATTTAGAGAAACTACTCCTTCCAAAGAACCATTGCAAATTACGCCATCTCCTGCATCTCAGAATAGAAGAAGTAGATCCTCCTCTGAATCTAGGAAACTTAATAAAAAAATTGATTGGGAAAGATGGACCCCGTACTAGATATAAGTAGTATATACTATGATGTATCTCATCCAGCTGGTTATAGTAGTATAGCGAGCTTATCAAAGGCAATGAGGGGGACGATGACGAAGACAGATGTAAAAAAATGGTTACAATCTCAAGAAACTTACACACTGCATAAACCCGTACAGAGACGATTCCCTCGGAATAAATACATATTATCAAACTTTAACGAGCTTTGGCAGGCTGATTTGAGTGATATGAGGACGTATAGTAACTATAATGATGGTTTTAATTATATACTTTGTGTTATAGATGTATTTAGTAAATATGCGTTTGCGAGAGCCATGAAAAAGAAAGATTCTCAAACTGTGAAAACATGTTTTGAAAGTATTTTTAGTGAAGCTAACAGTACTCCTAGACATATACAATCAGACAAAGGAACTGAATTTGTTTCCAAAGATGTTAGAACGTATTTCAAAAGTAGAGACATTAATTATTATACTACTAATAATCCTGATATAAAAGCAAGTATAGTGGAAAGGTTTCAAAGGACTTTAAAAATGAAAATGTGGCGTTACTTCACCCATAACAACACGTATAAATTTATTGATATATTACAAGATTTATTATATTCCTATAATCACAGCTATCATAGAAGCATAAAAATGTGTCCATGTGATGTAAACTCTAGCAATATTATGACTGTTTGGTGCAATTTGTATGATAAACAAACCAATTCGAAGTATACAACTGAAATAAGAGCAAGATTTCGCATTGGAGATTATGTAAGAATAACCAAGTATAAACATATATTTCAAAAAGGTTACGAAACCAACTGGAGTGATGAAATTTTTGTAATTTCATCGATAATTTACAGATCCCCTTTCGTTGTATATAGCATTAAAGACTTGCAAAATGAACCAATCGTGGGGACTTTCTATGAAAGAGAGTTACAGAAAGTAGAATATACCCCCACCCTAGAATATAAAATTGATAAAATAATACGTTCACGGTATTCGGGTCATAGAAAAGAGTTGTTAGTAAAGTGGAGAGGATATCCAGATAAATTTAATAGTTGGATAAAAGCGGCAAGCTTAAAAAAAATATGAGTGAAGAAAGTTTTTATTTAACGTTGCTCAGCAACAGCTCAATGACATATTTCTCAGAAAACACAACTACAAATTTTTCTACTAAGTTACCGAAAACTATTAAACTAGATGGAGTGTGGGTAGTGGGGGTGGTAGAATTTCAGTATCCATGTTCAATGTACACTGTTCAAGAGAGCCAAAATGTTGTACATATTGCAAAGACAACAAAAATTGTAGGCATCGAAAATGAATCACCTTCATCAGTGTTGTATAAAACACGCATTCCTGCAACCAACTATGAGAACACCAATCAAATTTTGAGCGCTTTAAATAAAAATCCAATGTTAATGGATACTATTAACTTTCGTTACGATGATGTATCAAAATTGGTATTAAGGAAAATTTTGAATAACAATGTTACTAGAATAACATTATCACCAACACTGGCACTGCAGTTAGGTTTCGCGCCAAAAACAAATTTTGTTACCACTGCCTTTGGAAAGTATCCGGTTAATTTGCATTTAGGTTTACCGTCTCAACTTTTTGTGTATTCAGATATAATCTCCCCTCAAATTGTAGGGGATGTAATGTCATCTCTATTGAGAATAATACCATTAGACCCAACTAAATATATTTATGGCTCATACAAAATGCACATTTTCTCACCAGCTCACTATATACCTGTAATGCGTAGAGAATTTGATACAATTGAAATAGATATAAGAACAAACACAGGTGAAAAGATACCATTTCAGTTTGGGATCTCATGTGTTAAACTTCATTTTAAACGTTTACAATGACTCATAATCACTACAAAACCGATTGTCCATATGAACATTACTACTCACATCAAGCAGGTTCGGGAGTAGGTGTAATTTACAAAGGTGCTCCATATCAACGTGGACATGGTATTGGAAGTTTTTTAGGTGGATTATTTAGATCTGTATTTCCTATTTTTAAAAGCGGTGCCAAGGCTATTGGAAAAGAAGCTTTGAACACAGGCGTTGGTCTCTTAACGGATATGATTAATTCCCGACCTATGAATGAATCTATAAAAACTCGTTTAAAAGAAGCTAGTTCAAATTTAAAAAGAAAGGCAGATCAAAAAGTTGATAACTTGGTTGGTTCTGGGTATAAAAGTGTGAAACGAATTAAACGTTTGACCAGTTCATCGAGATCGTCGCGTAGGAAGGGTGAAAAAAAAACACGTAGAGTAAATAAAATTAAGGATATTTTTTCGAAGTGAAAAATGTCGTTTTTACATAATCATTCTTGCGAGTGTGTTAAGTCAGAATTAGATTTATTCGCTCTACCATCAACGCAAACAAGTATAGAAAGTGGACAATGGGTTCATTATAAACCTATATCATCTTTGTCTGATGATGGCCCTATTGAGTTTCAAGTGCCCGGTACCGGAGACGATTACATTGATTTATCTCACACATTAATCAGTATCAAAGCTAAAATTACGCAAACAGATGGCGGTGAAGCTGTTGATGTAGCACCAGTAAACAATTGGTTGCATTCACTATTCAGTCAATTAGACGTATATTTAAATCAAAAACTCGTGTCCCCACCCAATAATACTTATGCATATCGTGCTTACATAGAAAACTTGCTTAATTATGGCCCGGCAGCAAAACAATCACATCTCACCTGTGGATTGTGGTATGAAGATACCCCAGGGAAAATGGAATCAACCGATGATACAAATGAAGGTTTTCGTAAACGAAAAAATTTGGCTATAAACGAAATTGAAATGATTGGACATTTACATAGTGATATTTTTAATCAAGAAAAATTTTTAATTAATGGTGTTACATTAGGAGTGAAGTTGGTTCGCTCACGTGAGGCTTTCAATCTTATGGCGACTAAAGCTGATGCGAAATTTAAAGTAACTATTAATGATGCATCTCTTATCATTCGTAGAGCTCGAATAAATCCAACTGTACTACTTGCTCACGAAAAGGTGTTGGCTTCTACTACAGCAAAGTATCCTATAACACGAGCTGAAGTTAAAGTTTTAACGATCCCATGTGATGTACAGGGCAAAACTCTTGATAACATTTTCCTCGGTCAAGTGCCTAAAAGATGTATTGTCGGATTTGTTAACAATTCAGCTTTTAATGGAAATTTGACTAGCAATCCTTTTAACTTTGATAATTTTAAAATAAGCTCTTTTAGTTTGTATGTGGATGGCCAACAAGTTCCAACGAAAACTTTACAACCATCCTTTAATAACAATGTCTACACCACAACGTATCAGACACTATTCTCGGGAACCGGTATTCACTTTTTAAATGAAGGTAATTCAATATCAATTGAAAACTATGCACGAGGAAATTGTCTAATGGCCTTTGATCTAACCCCGGATCTATCGGCAAATTCCTCATCTCATTGGAACTTGATTCGTCATGGTAGCGTTAGGTTAGAGGTTCGGTTTGAGACAGCTCTCACAAAAACCATTAATTGTCTTGTTTATGCAGAATTCGATAACGTTATTGAGGTAAATAAAAATCGCGATGTTAACGTTGATTATAGTAGTTAAGTATAATAATGTATTAATTATTTGTATAGCATCATTAATTTGTAAGCATTGTTAGCATCAACATGTTTTATCATAAATACATGTAAAAATGGATACATATGAGCTGCAAAAATTTATGAGAAAGATAAACCCGCAAATCGAGTATAATGTTTTTGCTGCAAACAGATTACCAATATACTCTAGTTTACCTATATACGTTATTAGCAACATGGATCCTGATACGAAACCAGGGTCACATTGGGTTGCCATTCACATTGATGCTGATGGTGTAGGTGAATACTTCGATTCTTATGGCCGTAAACCAATTAAGATGCATGAAAAATTTATAAAAAGAAATTCAAAATTATGGTCTTATAATAATAAACAAGTTCAAAATTATTTTACTACTGTATGTGGTGAATATTGTTTAATGTATTTATATTTTAGATATAGAAATATGAAAATGTCTGATTTTCTTAACATTTTTTCTAATAATACTTTGTATAATGATTTAATTGTGGATGTAATGTTTAAAACTATTTTTTAAATAAAATATTTTTTTATTGTACAAATGTGTTTGATTTGAGTAATAGTGAATAAACTATTAAATACAAAATAAAACAAACGAATTCATGACATATTTAATTTATTAGGATAATATTTTATAACGATGGCTCATAACATGATGGATGATAGATTGATTGTAATAAGATTATCGCTTCGTAGCTGCAAAGTAAGACTTTTTACACTGGCTACTTCCTGCGATTTCTTTGGTAATGTTGTATATAATATCACGCAAGCTTTCATAAAGTTCATTACGCTCAGATTGCACATAGTATTTAAGGCGTACTTCTGCATTCTTCCAGTACTCGGTGGCAGGCAATCCGTTTAGTTTCTTTGTGTCATATAGTTCGATTTTTATGAAATGGCTTGCCTGCGAACCATCGTCCGAGTTTGTAGAAATATACGATGTTCCCTCAGGATTCGATTGAGCAACACATGATGATAATATTATTTTCTTTTGCTTCTTTGACTTCTCAAAGAAACCACTAATATCATTGCAGGCTCTCTTTTGTTTGGGTTTTTGTATTTTCATAGGGGCGTCCTCTTCAGCCTCATCTCCGCTTAGATTAGAATAGTAATAGTTTTTAAATGTACAATCAAACGAGTTGTTACTTGACAGCTGCAATAATGAAAAAGTACACAATATATTTACTGGGCAACAACATAAATAAATTAGTAAATGACTTAAAAATAATACTCACCGCCATTGTTTCGTATCGGAAGAGCACTTTCACGTATCACGAACAACAATTATTTCATATCAGAACAGCTTCCAGTGCAGCTTATATACGGTATGAAAGCACCCCTCCACCCTATGAAACTTGTAGGGACATGAATGTAATATTGAAACGGACAGTGACTCAGAGATAATTGCAAAAGAAATACTTAAGGGATATAAATCTTTCCTCTTTCAAAGGCAGGTACAATTCGTCTCCCGGTGAGACATGTATCAACAAGTATTGTACATCAGCTTACGTAGCCTTTCAAATCAGCGTTGATTGTATTAAATATTTAACCCTGAGTCAGAGATGATTACAACAAAATAACTAGGTGATAACCAACCGATACAAATATGAAACGGCTCTATGATGAGTAGGTATTATACGAAAACAATTTTACTGCGAACTAGGTTAGGTTAGGTTAGTATTGTTATGCAAAAAAAAGTAAAACGAAATCCGCGGTTAATTAATTAATTAATCAAAATGGTGCGCCACCAACACAAATATGAAACGGTTCTATGATGAGTAGGTTAGGTTAGGTTAGGTATTCTTATGTTAAAGAAATAAAAAACACTAATACACTGCTATTTAAAAAATGCTTGATAAGGCGATCGAGGCGAAATTTTGGATGAGCCAGAACGCACCCAAAAAATAATGGCGGGTACTAACCGCGAAAAAAGCCGCGGATCTGGGGTAATCAACTTAATCCGCGGTCAATTAATTAATCAAAACCGCGACCCGCGAGAAAATCCGCGGAAAATTTTGATTGATAAGGCGATCAATTTAATGAGCCAGAACGCACCAATCCCTACTACTCTATGAAAAGACTCGAAATTATGGCGGGTACTAGCCGCGAAAAAAGCCGCGGATCTGGGGTAATCAACTTAATCCGCGGTCAATTAATTAATCAAAACCGCGACCCGCGAGAAAATCCGCGGAAAATTTTGATTGATAAGGCGAACAATTTAATGAGCCAGAACGCACCAATCCCTACTACTCTATGAAAAGACACGAAACTATGGCGGGTACTAGCCGCGAAAAAAGCCGCGGATCTGGGGTAATCAACTTAATCCGCGGTCAATTAATTAATCAAAACCGCGACCCGCGAGAAAATCCGCGGAAAATTTTGATTGATAAGGCGATCAATTTAATGAGCCAGAACGCACCAATCCCTACTACTAACGACTAACTGTTGTAAAGATCATAATAAAAATATTTTTATGGATCTATATCTATTAAAAAAGTTTAGTAAATATTTAATGGTGTTTTGATTTTAAATTGATATTATGTGAACGAAGCTTTCAGTACACATTTGAACAGAATAAGTGTAAAGTATGGTTAAGCAACCTAACAAGATATGTAGATTCTAATCTTATACAAATATATTAAATTACAACTAAATATAAAAAATATAATTGTATAATGCTGAACAATTTTGTGGCTTGTTAACTCTATAGGAACTCTATAGGATATTAACTCTATTACTTTCCAGTATAAAATTCCAAGAATATAACACAGATCAATATGAATAAAAAATAGAAATAAAGAGAGTACTAGATTAACTTTGTCAAGCGCTTTTTTAGTATAATCTAATAAGTAATCTTACTAGTTATTAATGATTTCAATAAATAAAAAGATATAATTTCTACGCTTGAACAAGAAATAATTCAATATTTTTAATTATTTTTCATACAATATAAAAACTTAAAATATGAGACGTCCGCTACATAAATAGTACATACATACATTTCCATCAAACACCTATGTTCATATTACATTACTCATACAGCGAAAGCTCCACAAAGCTTTTAACTCGAGAACATTTAAGTTTGAAACCTCTAAAATGATATCAAAAGCACGAGAACAGGTCACCTGGCCTTGAGATCGCAGTATTTATGACAAACACGTGCTCAGCGCGTCGTGATCGTTTTCAAAGGCAAGGTTATCCATTGTATCGCGTGGTATTAAAATTAATCTTAAGATAGGTTTACTTTCTGATAACTTTCTTCATATTTTCTTATATTTTTCTCTATTTTTATAATAAATAGGTGATCTTAATGTAGTGTAGTTACGTTGTATATTGTATTATATATGGGTTAAACAAGGTATTATTAATAAATAGTCATTCTCCCAACTTCATTTCATTCTATTGTATAATTTAAAAGATAATTTTATTAACAATAACTTTCAGAACGCGAATAATAAAATTCATTAAAAGAAACACCTATGTAACGCCGTTAGTACAAGTGTCAGGCTATACACAAATTACTTCGAAATCAATTATTTATCAAATGGAAGGGCCTCCAAATGGAAGAAAGTTTAAGCTGCTGACAAATTTGTCTTCCTTATCTACGATCTGAAGAGATATTTGTACGAAAAAAAGTTTTTAAATAAATGTTCATCCACTATTCATTATCCAATACTATTTAACTCTATTGCACATATGTACGTACTATTATAGTTGCCAATACATTTTAGTCCACCGAATATTTATAAAATATTTACTTGGAATTCCAACGTGCATTGTCTTGAAATGAAATCAAAAAGAACCTGTTGTGATTGGGACAGTGTGTGTATCTGTAATTGGGAGGATCGAATATTCTCACTCGGAAGTATAAATTATTATTTCCCCTCTCTGGTAAAGCAAAGGGTGAAGTGGAACTCCACTTAACGCGAAATATTTCGAATTTTGGCGAAAAGTAGATAACTGAGTATATGATATAGGTTTTATTTTCATTTTTTTATATTACGTCACCAGAGAAAAAAATTAAAATATTCAATATTTAATTTCTTCAAAGTGAGAATCGAACCAACATCCTTTCCGTCCGTCCATCCGTTCCGTCCTATCCGTTTACTGTCGAATGTTTGGTTGTACCACGACTGGCCTCCCCTCGCTTGGTTGACGCTTGGTTAACTACAATAAACGTGAAGAAGAGTGGCTGCCACAACGTTGTATTTACGCCGCATAAATATGAGAAATAAAGTAAACAAACATAAAATTAAAAATAATTTCTTTCTATTATAAAAGAACAATCAGAAGTGATTCCAAGTGATTATCGCAATGTCGTTGTTGCTTTCAAAGTCAAGGTCATCTATTGTATTACAATCGAGTAAACATCGCTGTACACTTTTATTATTACCTATATTGAATACATAATAATAAAACTGATTCTATCATAACAATTAAGTTTATTCTATAACGAGGTATCGGATACTATTATAAATTATATAAAATAACCGCGTTGTTCAGTATTTTAGTTATGTATATAATTATTGGGTATTAGGTTTACGTAAATAAGTACTAGGAACGAGTACGGCTTAAGTGAAATAATAAATAGAGCAAAATTATGTGTTTAGGCCTTAGGTTAACCATTTGTACATGTATATAAGTGAAATAACATCTAGAACTGGATAATTATGTATACTTAGAGTTCTTTAAGAATTTGAACAAGCCGTATGATCATTTTATATAAACAGTCGACGACGATAACACTTTCTTACAAAATATAGTAAAGAAAACGTGTTTTATATTTTTTTTATTTATAAAAATAAAATCTTATATTACTTATTTTAGGAGATTGACGTTCTGATAAGTTGACAAAATTATTATAAAATTATTTATTTTATATTTGATGTGACATATAAAATATAACAAATACTACTTGTTCCTTGCCTCGATCGAAATTTTTTGCTGTTTGTAACGTTATTATTTCATCAATTATCGGAATTGATGAAATAATAACGTTACAAACAGCAAAAAATTTAAGACATACAAAATTTTTTTTTAATATAATAGCATTGAAAAAGAAATTTTGTATGTATGCTTAATTTTTTTTCTATGTTAAGAATTTGTCAAACCATGTGACCGATAAGCACCTTAATATGTTCAAAATAGACAGCAAGATATCAGTATAAAAGATAACCACGTGACGTAATGGAACCGGCCTAGATCCATAATTCACGTATTTATAGATATAGAGCTATCAAGATAAAAAACAATAAATTATTTAAAAACAGCCTTTTAATCGGTTGTTACTTAAGATTGATTATATAAGGAAATTTACACATGATATTAAGTACCTGTATAATAAGCAAATGTATATAATAAATTCATATTGCCGTTTATGCGGAATTTTTATTAAAGATACAAGATTTTTCAAATATAATTTTCAAATTTATTTTAAATACAAAAGTACAAAAAAAATAAAAATCTACAGAACAGAGATAAAATTACATTGATTAAATTGAAGCCTGTAGAAGCGACGGCGGAATCTATTTTTTGGACATACAAGGAGAAGATGGAAAGTTCAGAATAGCATATTTTTATCATTTACTTTTTGTTAAAAAAACTCGCAAAAGGCATTCATTGTTTAAAGATAATACAAAGAATTAATAACCCAATAGCGCAGTTGTGCGTATATTTAATTGGCCTTGATCACCAGTTTGAATAGCATACCTTCACGTTTTGCCAAACTTATTTTCAAATATCACTAAATGGCAGAGTGATTCTGCTAATTTGTAAACAAGCATATAAATCAAATAAAGTCAAAAATGTAAATAATATAAAAGTTAATCAAATAGTATTGAAATATATTATATAAGTTATTATATATAGATATCAATCAACACGACGATATAATTTTATATGTATGTATGTGTATACTCTTGACCTTAAACTTTATAATTAAATTCCGTAAATATACAGAAAGATAAATAAATATTTTAAATATAATATTATTAAACCTTGTACTAAAAAAATATAATAAAAGTAAAAGAAAGCAATGTGTACAGGCTGCTTAATTGCGTAAACAAATTATAACTACCTTAATCTCGATCTAATCAAGACACAAAACACTTCTAGGTCAACAATATACTGATATTTTCCACGATTCGTAATATGTTTTTATCAATGGGTATAAACACTTGTGAATTGAATAAGTATTGGATTACATAACGCTGGTGCATTTTAAATTTTGTGTTGTGAAAATTTTACCTTTATTAGCGAATATGTTAACTTAACTTGTATAACACAGTTATCTATTTTAGATTTAGCTAAATTTGGCTCTTATTTTAACTTTTGACGCTTATTTTCTTTAGAGCTGCTCAGCGGCTCATGACGTAACAAGATTTCATATTATTATCACTAAAATACCAACATAGGAGCTATATAGAATATTTGTTGCAGCATGTTAAAAAATGACAAGCCATTGGATATTCTGAAAACAATTCACATTTTGCAGCGTCGAGTTCCACCATTCAACACGTGTGTGTGCGGAACGGAGTGCACTTACACTAACACCTCTACCTATCCTTCTAGATCAGACACAAAAATTAAACAACTAAATACAATAAAGCTGCTAAAATGCTTATATGTATTCATTTAGTGTGCTCTTGCATTTTCATTCGTCATACTTTACTTCCGCACTAAGCAAGCTTACGCCCGTTTTATGGCAAAATTCAAGCCAAGAACAATCGTGTGCAATCAGGAAATTTAACAAGAATACATAAAATCACTTCTAAATTAGTTCGGTATCATACTACACTGGGCAAATACCTCAAAAATAAATTAAATAAAAAGAACATTTTAAAACTAAAACTCGATGACTAAAACACGCTCTAAAAAGTACGAAGCAAGAAAATAGTATCCGCTGAAATTATTAAGTAAATCAGCTTCACGCTGTATCCCGCTCACTGCAGGGTAGGCAGAGGGAACCTAGTGTTAAGACACTCCGTTCCCCAGTTTCTGCCGAATTCTGGAGGCATTGCGTATTGAGTGGCTGATTTTTTTAATTTCATTAACAACGAGTACAAGGAGAGTATGGATATAATGAGTAATGTAATAATTAAACAAGTTCTGTAGATAAAGTGTAGTGTAAACAAGTTATTGATGAGATAACCGCTTCACTGTTCTCGCTTATTTTCCTGTTATTGAAGTTTTGATAATTAAATGTTGTTGACATTTTTCGAAGTAAACGTAACATAGCCATAGACCATTTTTTAAAAGAAATTTTATAAAACAATAATAAGCTGAATTTTTAGAGCGAAGAAATGAATATATAAATTTAAATAAATATTGCATTTCCTTCAGTGGGGAACGAACCTACAACCGCGTCGTGTTTACAAACTTGTGCACTGCGCCACCACTGGCCTCGATCTCTATAGTAATTTAATACTCAACAGTTTTTGCTATCACTAAAAGAGACAAACAACTGAAACAAAAGCTTTACACGCGTAAACATACAGGAGCTTACAAAGCTCAGATGTTAATGTACTACGTTCTACTACGATGACATAATTCTTTCAAGTAACGCCTTTGTTCCCCTCCGGCCTCATATTGATCTGGACGGGTTTACTACCAGGGTCAACTTTGTTTGACACCTCTCTCGCTTACTAACATGGCTCTTTCTCTTTCTGATAATGTTGCCAGACCCATATACCTGTTTAAATTTTCAATATCAAGATTTTTTGCAGTTTCACCTAGTATGCCTAGTGAACCTAGTGTTAAGACACTTTCCAAGAAGTAAAAATATTAATAAATACTTAATTCCTCCAAGTGTGGATTAAACACACAACCGTCGCACTCGTTACAGTCACACCCATGTGTCCCTGAGCCACGACGGCCTCAATGATCTAGGATTTTTTTAAATATTTTAATCAATAATTATAGATAATGTACAATATTTAAACAATTTACTATTACGAAAAATAATTCTGTCATGGAAACTTTAAAAGAATTTTGTGTAACGAAATAATCAACCACAATTTGCTTAAGCCAATGCACTAATAAAGAAAAACATATACTTAATATATTGAAATAATATTAGATCCTTATTTCTACTTTACAATTTCAGAAACAAGTAATGATACAATTATCTTATAAAAGAGAGACAATTTGTAACCTGGCAACACAACATACCCTTGATAATCTGAACCTCAAAGGAATGTTCCCGGATATAGGCCACCTTATTACGCAAACACGCAGTAAATTGAACAGAGTTGAGGATTTGCCAGAAGGTTTATTTATATTGCTTTGAAGATCTTGTTAAATTGTTATTGAAATGTTATCTATGTATATAATAAATAAAAAGGACGGCTGAATATTTATAATTATTAGGTACATATTATTTTTATTTAAGCTTTTTCCACATTATTGGGGACAATAACAAGGATTGGTGATCATCTTAAGTCGATACAAAAATATCAAATATTACGATGATAAAAAATCTCCATGGAATTCTTCTGAATTCTGAATTAATACTTTTTATTTTCCATTCTTTGTTTTTGGAGACTCTTTTATTTTACCCTTTATTTGTACCCTTTTCTTTCACATTTTTTTTCTTAGCAAATTTTGTATAATTGCTTCTTCTAAATATTTACTCTAAAATTTAGGCTAAGTGATATTATTTTTTTTCTTACATTATATTTTTACATCAATGACAATTAGTTCTTTTTTTTGTTATAATCAAATTAACATAATAGGATCTTAAATCCAGATTTATAGGATATGAGAGACTTATATTGGTGACGGGATGAGGGCATGACCGCTACACTGGAGGACGTGTTCGCTGCGTTCAGGTTTTTTCCATGCCATAAACTACACCATTTAGGAATATCACATGCACTGCTCTTTGCTTAGTATACAAGGGAAAATTTACATTGGAAGATCACTCTATTCTTCACTAACATTATGTGTAAAATAATATTTCATATACTTATATACCTAAATACATAATGTTAACTTAAAAATTTAAATTAAATGAGGCCAGTCGGGGCGCAGGACCACAAATGTGTAACCCAAAACCGTTGTGAGTTCGATTTCCTCTCATGGACATGAAATATTTAATATTTTTATGTCTTCGCCCTGGTGTCGAGGCAAAGCACGGCGTTGAGTTCCGCCACTCAACACGCAATTCCCCCACAATATGGCAGAGCATCTTAACAATAGGCTCCCTCTGCTTACTCTACTACAAGGGGGATATAGCGTGAAGCCGAAAAAAAAGATGATTTTAGTTATACATACATTTGTATTACAAAGTAAACTTACAAGCTTATACTATATAATGTTATCTAAATAACGAGTTAAAGGTCACACATGCCAGTGCTACACAAACTACCCGGAACGTAGCAAGTAGGCCACGGACCCGCACCACAAATACTGTATTTGCGACAATATTAAACCTTGACTTAACCAACAACACGTCCTTCGATCGTACTTTGGTTTTATATCTTTCGATAAGTATGCAAGTTCGATATCAAGTTGCTGTCTGTAAATGTTAGTTTTAGTTGAGTATGTGGCATATTTTTCTTTTCTTTTACTTTTAAATTTTAGCATTTATACGACCAAATATATATAACTTATTATGAAATAAAAATATCTTCTTATCTTCATTTCAAATTGTTGATGAAGTATTTTATTAAAATGTTGGGATTTAACTTTAATACTATAGGTACACGCAATGCTTTACAAATAATACTAGAAAATATTAGAAATTCAATTCAAAAGAGATAAAGCTTATATATTAACGATACTTCCACGAACTATATTATTTATTAGCATTCAAACAACTACAACATATCACTTCCAATATCGGTTATGCAGAACTTGAACCCATAACCTTCGAATATAGGCCGTATAGGTTACACTGCGGTCACATTATTATACAATATTATTCCAAGGCTACATAATATACAAAAACAAAATTTCAATGTTGACAAAATCAATACAAGCAAATACACAATTTCGAAGGTAAAAGCTATAATTCAAGTGGAAATTTGGCAAATTGCCGAATTAATGCCAATTTCAATATTCATTTTACGATCAGATTTGCACGACTTCCGAAATAATATGACGGTGAGATTATTTTAATCAAATCAGCCTGTTCCGGTCCAACGCTGGACATAGGCCTCTCCCATGGTACACCAGAGCTCCCAATCCTCCGCCTTTCAGGCGAAAGCCAATAACCTCCTTCAGGTCGGGGCTTATTTACCTTGACGTAATCACATTTTATAAAATAGTCAAAAAGAACCTATTGCTAGATCACTCTCTCACTTCTTTTTGTGATCAAAGACTTCTAAGTCTTTCCGTTCCGTTCAACGAAAAATAAAATCTATAAATGCATATACGAGTCTGTAATGTTTATTTGTAACGGTTAATACTGAAAAGTTAAGGTCTGGCAGGAGTCCATCTGGCGCCAAATTTTAACGATTTCCCCCTATCAAAACAACGTGCTAAATTTATTGGGTCAAGGGTCGAAAACAATATCGTACAATCCGTGAGCTCATATTCTTGCTAGATTTTAATCTAAAATATTTCATTAAAAAAAACTGTACATTCAGACTGCAAATGTCCAGTCCAATGGAATGTTAAATAAATATGTAATATACAATGAGATAAAAAAATCTCAGATATAACCAAACCTATGTAAGTTCCAAATAATATCTTAAAATGTTGAAATTTTTACTGAATTTTTAACTCAATTTGCTTAGACAGTGTCTCTAAATTTGCGGAAAGTCTAGAACTTATTGATATATTATAATACAAAGTATAGTTTCTTTACTACAAAATGAAAAAGATGACTGAAGTTTAAAAAAACAACACAGCTTTATAAAAAATATTATAGTATAGTACTTACAAGTAGCTCCAAATTGGTATTGGCTGTTATTCAAACAATCAAAGTCTGTGTTCGACCAATGGCGTATTTACTGTACCTTATATTAAACAAAACAAAGGAAATGTAGGAATTTAATAAAAGAACGAGGTTAAGCTGAAATTAAATTGAGGTCTTTATTTAAACCCATTTCGTAATGTGATTACGGATTTCAATGGATACTCAATAATAACTAATGTTAAAGACACTTTTTTGTAAGTAAACTACGGAACAAAAAAAAAATTATGTTATATAAATATTACAGAGTGCACTCAACTACTTGCATAAGTATGAAGAGAAATTCACAATTGAGCCATATAAGCGTCTATACAGTACATATATTAAAAACTGAAAATCAATTTGATTTGTAAATTACATTTTAAAAATATCACTTCCTCGTATTTTGTCAAATAAAAAAATCCACTCACGTGTTCAGTCAGGCGAGGCAATCAATTATTTTGGGTACTCGTATTGGTGTTCAAATAAAACAATTAATAGCCGACGGTGGCGTGGCGCCAGCGTGTGCCGATGTCAAATCATCGTGGAAAACTTATAATAATAACAATAGGAATATTTTAAGAACAGCTGACAATTTGCATAAAAATCTACTCAATTTTCAGCGTTTCATAATAATGGTATTTATATCTAATCTTTAGCTTACACATTATACTACGTAAAAGTATATTGTGGCCAGTCGTTGCGCAGGGGTACGACTGCAAGCTGCGACTGTAAAAGCGACAGCTTATGGATTCAGTTTCCACTCTCTGGTAAGGAAGCAAAAGCAACACGTTGAGTTCCGCCACTAGACACGCAATGCTAGTGATATACGGGAACGGAGTGTCTTAACAGTAGGTTCCCAGGTTCCCAATGCCTCCTACCCTGCTATGTGCGGAATACTGCGTGACGCAAAAAAAAATACTTTTACACGGGCGAAGTCGAGGGCAAAAGTAATTCAACCATATAACCACTCTATCAATTAACTAAATTGGCATTAATAGCTTCAATTTAATATGTTAATGTCTATATTTTTATATATGTATACACATACACATAAGTAAGCAAAAATATGACAAAAGACATCAAAAATTGAAATATCCATCAATTTACTTCCAACGCAGAAACTATTTGAGGCAGGTCATTTATTACGAAATTACCTAAAGTGTCATTAATAAATATATAAACTTGATTGAAATGCCTCGTCTACATACGATGAAATGTAATTTAATGCTTCGGAATATTCCAAGTAATTGGTGAATATATAATAGGCTTGGTGTAAACAGTTTATTACGCAATTTGATATGGAAATTAGCAAAAGTAAACATTGTAAATATGAATTAAAATATCAAACCTATCCCCTGTTTCAACGTGCAAGGAGACCCTTTAGTTATCTTCAAACTAAACACACAGCAATGTCATATTTGACGCATTTCTTTCCTTTGAGCGTTCTCTATGAGTCATTACAAAGTTATCACAACCATGCACGGAAAGAAGAAATGGTCCTAAGAATTCCTTGCGGTACCCCACGTAGCTACCGTTATAGCTTCATGTACAATTAATAAGATGTTTTGTTCCTAGTTTCTAATAGTTGAAATTATAAAAACGTTTTTTAATCTATCAATAGTTATGAAATGTGAATGATATTGAACTTGGTTTTTATATTAAATTCTATGTCTATATTGTTCTTTAAAAATGTGTTTACGCTCTGCTGCTTTAATAAAGTTGAATGTCTTTTTTTAGCTTCATACTATAAAGAGAAAATCTATCCCTTTCCGCCTAATTTTCGAGACATTAAGTGGATGAACTCAACGCTTTGCCTTGTTACCAAAGAAATAAAAATATTAAATAATTCATTCATTCATGAAAAACAAAATTACTTTTAACCATTGAAAATCTCTAAATTATGGCTATAGTTTAACTTGGTTATACCAAAAATAAACAACACCCATACTCATGTCGCCAAAGTTTGAATAACAATAGACCCTATAAAATAACGCTACAGCTTAATTCGATAACGTTTCCTCGAACATTAGTCGCTTTGTTCTGTAATAAAGAACGCTAAAGACAAATCAGCCTGAAGTAGAAAACAAAGCGAGCTTTAAGTAGGTCAATCGTATCGAGGAATTATTTATACCTACTTTGCTTAATACTCGACCACATTAGATATAAGAAATATAAAATACAGCTTTTTACACTATAAATCTTGCTTTTTTAAAGAACATTGAATTGAGTTTATTATAAGGTTTTTTTTATCTTCACATCTGCACCAAATATAAGATGGCAATCAGAGGGAATATAGTGTTGCAATACTCCGTTCTCTACTTCCCACCTATATTATAAAGCGAGAAATTATATCATTATTTATTTATAGTAGCATGTTGAATGGCAGAACCGAGCGACAGGCAAAGATTAGATAGATTTTGATATTTTTATATAGGTAGATGTAGGTCTATATTATACATATATGCTAAAAACTTTAAAAAATGTATACAAAAGTCTTATATTATTTTAATGATATAAAGTAACTTGATTTCAATACAATTAATAAAACAAATATGATTCAACTAATGTTTGCTTATCATTTTTAGTTAGATTCCTGTATCGCATCGTGCATACTAAACTGTGTAATTAGAATGACATGACGCACTTAGTGCACTTTTACAGAAGCTATAAAATGTATTAATGTCTGAGAAGTGTCTAAACAGTTACTTTTTCTGATTATCTTATGAATATATAAATGACGCCCTCGGCCGTGTAGTCAAATCCAAATCAGGTAAATATTTATAATATGCATAATCTGATGATGCTTAACATCATCAGATTATATATGCATAATCTGATGATGCTTAACATCATCAGATTATGCATAAACTGAAAGCGGTGTTAGGTTCCGCCTATATGGGCGGAAACTAAACCTACGTGTTTTATCAAATTATTACTACACTTTCTGTCCATCTCAGCCAAAGTCGTGGTTGTCGGATGCGTGAGACTCAAAACTGAATGGTTATAATAAAATGATTTACTTAGTTCAATAATTCCTATTCCTCGTAGTAATACAATAAACTAAAAAAGAAAAGTTATCATTGCCGCGGTCAGTGGACGATCTTACTGTGTAAAAGTAAACGGATGTTTATTTAATTTTCAGGCACAGATAAACTATCACATAAGTATAATAAATAAAGATTCTTATAACATAAAATAAAATATTTTTAATAAATGTATGAATAAATATCACCGTAAAGTAAATAATATGGACTTTAGCTTCCTTATCGCAGTGCGCGAATATGAATAATGCAATTCGTTTGTGATGACTTATTTGCGAGGAACAAAGAAATACTAAAAATGGTATCAAGTTTACAATAAATTATGGTCACATAAGATATGAAATGACCATAGGTAGAGAACAACAGAATATTAATATTAATTGATTTATCATATTATTAATATTAAATTATATAATTTACGTCATAAGCTAAGCATGCGTAGTGTAGCTGTCCTTTAATAGCACAAACATGACATTCTAATTATCTATAGTGACAACTTACAGACGAAACTACTGGCCTTAGATAGTTGTAAAGGTTAAAAATCCTTTCTTAGTGCTAGGGAAGCATTAAGAGATTTCTGGAAATTTCTAAAGAAACAAGAAAAAACGGGATATTCCATTTTATTATAAAAGCCCACATAAACGAAATTTGCCGGTGACGACTAGTTTGATATAGTTTGCTCAGTCAAATAAAAATGAATAGATTCAGCTGAAAACTTGCATATATTGTTGGACGATTTGGCTTCCTTAAGTCAGACTGTCGCTTATTACGTTTATTTTATTTTTCATTTTAAGCCGGATTCTACAATTCACAACTGGAAATTTGTGGACAGGAACAGTTTTTTATTCTTATACTCTGTTCTCATGGTTCATGTTTAAAAAATATTGTTAGTACAACTGGTATTGCATTACATTTTTCTAGTAGATAACGTGAAAACTAGATAAAAATAAATTACATCAACGAATACGAAACGCTTCATATAACATTTCCGTAGAATTCTTAGCTTTACGATCATAGGACGTTAATTATGATATAACGTATGAAAAGGCAGCATCCATCAACTCTATTTGCCAAATGATGATTTAATTAAAATGTTTAATTTGCTTTTTTATCGTGATAATTTTACGACTTACTAAATATTTTATGATTATGAATAGTAGTTGTGAGTTCAAATTCCACTAAGAAACATATTAAATGTATTTAATAATATAGTAGTGCCTTGAAATGAAATCATCTTTGCTTATTTTGAAGAGAGAGAAGGCTGCTAAAATGAGTTCTTATATTAAAACATAATGTCATAAAGTATTTTATTATTATATGTTGTTAAGATAAATTCTCTTATTACAACAATAATAAACCTACGCAGTACACGCCTACACAAATTTCGTTAGAATCTCTAACCTTTTAGGTTCATAAAATTCGGAGAAACATTTTCCATTGTTTTTCTTACTTCAATACATTTAACAAAGTACATGAATAGTAAAACATATGTCAAGAAAATGATAAAAAATGTAAGCTTCATGATTCCCTTATCGATTTATTGATATATAGTTTTAATATTTTTATTTTTAAAGTGTTATTCCACACTTAGGAAAGAAAAATACTTTTTTAGAAAACGTAGCCTGGCCGACCTGGTCGGTTTCCAGGAGGCGAGGATTCGAGTCCCGCTACGTTTAAATTTTTATACGTTTTCTAAATAAGTATGATATATAGTTATAGTATGTAAAAATAAAAATAGCATTTTACTCATAGGTTCGTCCGCATAATTTGTAAATACTACGTCAAATTTTACTGCAAACATAAATTGCTAGGTCACAAAAAATGCTGACCTCTCTTGAATTCTTGTTTTAAAAATGTCCATAATGCATTAATATTGCACGTTCAAATGACTGAATCACAAAGCAGAATTATTTATATTACCTACACTCCGCACCCTCCATCATAATCGATCTTCGGCCTTACTTGGGGTATCATGGAAGACGACATTATTTAAAAAGCACTTTGGTCTTACATAAAAACTTTTCAAAAACTCAAAAGTAACATGAACAAATATATTAATATTAGCTTTTAATTTGCGTTACATTAAATTCAAGTTCTTAAAATATTTTTTATAGATATTAATATATGTCAATCCAATATTTTTCAAATAGAGAACAAAGAGTCTTAACACTAGATTTCTTTTGTCTACCATGCTGCGTGTGGAATACGGCGTGAAGCATATTTACATTTTTTATAATTAACATATCCGAAAACAGCCAGTACTTTCAAAATATATCTAAACCAAAAAAGTATATATGATATAACATGATAAATATGATATAACATGATAAACAAACTAAATTATAACAAAATAAATTTTGCAGTTTTTCCATACCATAAATACGATGTTTTATCCATAGCATGTGTAACAGTAGCTCTTCATACGATAACAGTCCGCGGTTTAGCGTAAACAAAACGATAAATCGATATCACCTTCACATTATGTCTAATATCTATTGTCGTAGCCACTTTTAACATCAGTTTATATTATAAACTATGAAGTAATCGATGCGTGTGGGTAGCAAGTTTGGTATTTGTTAATTTTATGTTTATCTTTCTTTACTTGTCTTTTATTTTTAAACTAAACTAGCTTCACGCTTTATCCCTAGCGGGGTAGTCAGAGAGAACGGAGCACCAAACGCTACGGTCCCTACATACCTCTTTCGCCTCGTCCACTGTCATCAACCTCTTCATACATGCCCTCCGGGGAGTCCTCATGCTTTTTACGTGACCTTCCTCCAGTATCTTTGATACTGTGTTTTCGAAGATCAACCGAGGTCTCCCCCTACCTCTCTTACCGCTCACTTTTCCATCATAAATGTTTTTTGCCAATCTTTCATCACTCTTTCGTTTTTTTCTGCCTAAAATATATATTTTTAATTGTGTTCAATACGGTGGAAAATGGAGAATGGAATGTCTTAATACTAGGTTCCCTCTGCCTATCCTCCTATGTGCCGGATACAGCGTGGTGCAACCATTGGATATAGTGAGACATCTTTTGAAAAAAAAAAGTTAGTATAGATCTATTATTACTTTTACAAACATAAATATGTTAAGTAAAAATACTTATTCTTACGGCTAAATAGAGTAAATGTTCGTATCACCTTAACAATCCACGGAAGGCAACCACAATGGCTGACATCATAGCGATTATAAACTAAGCGGCCAATAGTATGGACTATGGATACTATAACTAATGTCTAATAGAAGGTTCTAGTATCAACATTATACATTTTTATATATTTATCGTAATACTATTGTACTGTTTTATTAATTCTACATATAATACATATGTATTTAAAGCATAGAATTAATAAATATATGCATTATTCTTCTATTACGTATATTTTTGTATATATATAGATATATATATATATTTGTAGATTAAACACGTTATCGACTTAATTGAGACGCGTCAGCTAAGAATAGAATTTAAATCGTATTTTATATATACTGTTAGTATGTAAAATATAATTGAGATTTAAAGCTACTGAATGCGATGGTCGTAAGTTTAAATCTCATTCGGGGGATAATATAGATAATATAGTTTTTTTGTACTTGTATTTTGATTTTCCTCACACAGCACAATATAGACAAAAAAAAACAGGACATAAATAAACGTATGTATATATGAGTGTGATATGCATTTAAAGCGAGAAATCATTTGTTAAAGTACGATTTTTAGTTTCACGACTTATCTCGGATATACTTGTAGCACGGTACGCAGAGGGACAAAAGTGATGAAGTTTACATACTTTATCATAATACCAGAGCGATGGAATGAAAATAATTAGTAGAAAATAAAGTTTCCCCGTATGAAGATGTTAGACACTAAGACACTACGACGATAAAAATATATTTCTTAGACAAATCATTTTTCTACTCAAAAAACGTCATCCTTGTACGATGAAGGAAGTATCATCTAATTGCAATTACATTTAATTGTAATTTAAGCATTCCAGGCGATTCCGCATGACTATATATAATTAATTACAATTAATTTCATATGTTACGGTGTTATTTATTATTTGTTTCATTTCAGATAACTTTGCGACAGGTATGTCAATAAATCAATTGGCAAATGTTTTATATTTTCCATGATTCGTTCTTATGTTAGCTACTCTGTGGAATTGTTTAGTGGAAGTAGTTGTTCGATTCTTTATTGCAGTCAAGTATTAACACCGAATAATTATTAATGTTGGTTTTTTTTTTCAACTTCACGCTCTATCCCGCACACAGCAGGGTAGACAGAGGGAGCCTAGTGTTGAGACACTCCGTTCCCCACTTTCCGCCAATTTCTGGAGGCATTGCGTGTTGAGTGGCGGAACTCAACGCCGCGCTTTCCCCTCGACACTAGAGCGAAGAAATGAAAATATAAATGTAAATCAATATTTCATCTCCTCGAGTGGGGATCGAATTCACAACCAGTCGATTTACAGGCACACTTTGTACCCCTGCGCCACGACTGGCCTCAATTGTTGCTAATTTGAACTATTTGATTATTGTTAGTGTTAGTAAAATTGCAAATCGTATATACATAAAATAAATTTTACCATTTCAAAGAATAATGTGCACCTCAAAGTCAAAATATTTAAGAATAAAATATCTAAAACACTATCTACTTTAAAAGCCCGAAATTCCATTCTGAAACACAAGATAGTCTAAATTTAGCAACAGTTCGCACTTTTCAAACCCTGATAATAAATGACGCAGGTGATAACATGTTTTGAGAATTTGAAAACAAACCTAAATAAAATAACGTATCGTGTAAGCTACTTTTATTATAAAAAATATTCCTGAAGAAACTAACAGATGACAAAAGTCTATCGATTTTTAATTATCTATAAATCGGCATAAATATTTAGGTATATGTACGAATCTGCAATTTTAAAATATTTTTTTTATATTTTTGCATATTGCCAATTTTATGGGACGGAGAAAAATTATCTGTTTACAAATAGGAATCGAATCCATGACCGTCACGTTCAATCCAGTGTATATCAACTATACAATAATGTCAACTGAATAAAGTAGTTAATAAATATTTATAACGCATTATATCTATACATAATAACATAATTACAATCTCTACATAGTATATATTAATAAAAGCATTTATAATCACACAAACAATAGTATTCCATTCGTGAACGGTTGCGTAAGGCGGTATGAAGCCGCAAACCGCAACTGAGCTCTCGCTCGAAGGAAGGTCGGACGAGAAATTTAATAGTAATTTGAATAAAAGAATACATTTTGGTAGTCGTATATAATGTTTCTCCTTTAATAAAAACATATTGGATTCGCACATTATTTTTTTTATATGAAAAAGGCCTGTCTAATTCAAGATTTTCCTAACATTAACAAAATAGGAATTATATTTTCTTAATAGGGAATATATTACAGATTTTTAATATTTTGCATAATAAATAATCATTTTAAGTTATTTTATTGTGTCAAATAGTCAATATCGTGAATAAAGATATATTAATCAATTAATCAATATCAATTCTTATATTTGTTAATAAATAACATTAATGTACCAATTTGATAGCTTATTATACTAAATCTATGGAAATAAAATCGTAAACATATTATATACACAAATAATACACATAAATAAATAATGTACAATTTAGGTCAATGGAAACAGTGTCAGTCTATGCGGCTTTGTAAAGAACATCGTCGTTTCTTAGAAAACAACCCACATTCAAATAAATAATATACTCTAAGATCTCTTATCGCTAGGTATTATGAAATCTCTAGAATAATCAAAAATGTTTTCATTTAATTTCTATAATTACATCTATTTAATACCCGCCAGAAAATAATGTGCATTAGACACTTTAAATGCGATAGTTATGTTTTCTTTCCCCGTCCTGTCTTTGCTTTGTAGGCAAGAAACGGTGTTGAGTTCCGCCATTTAACACATAATGTCTCGAATTCGGTCGGCAAATGCAGAAGGAAATGTCTTAACTTAACTTGTCCCAATTAGGATATTAGGAAACAAACAAAATTTAATTTAAATAATTTTTAAATCAAATACAAAAACAACGTAGCACTTATAAAATATATACTATTATTCGTTTACTACAATAGTAATGCATTAATCGTCAACGTTTTTGCTCTGAGCAAGCAACAGACTATTTTTCCAGAAAAAAATGAACTGACGATAATAGCATTACGTCAATGAGATTAATTGTTTATAATTACTGTCTTCCTTTATACTTGTGTAGAATATTGTATCTCATAACGGTATTATAGATTAAATTATATATGAATAAATACAGATAGAAAAAAAAAGACAATTTGTCTTTCTCCTTTTTGGTAGTAAAGAGCGAAACGTCCCTTTATGTTTTTTCTGTAAATATTGCAAAATTGAGGAATGCTTGGATTTATTAACTTTTATCGTATTTTAAAAAAATATTTATATTATATAAGTACAGCTTTAAATTATTGTAGAAAATGTTACCACTATAAAAATGAGAATTACCAATGAATTTTATTTTAATAGTTCTGATAAAAAAAAATTAATTATAACATAAAAAAAGTAAGGGCAGTTACTTATGGTATGTCATGAACAGTAATTATTATTTGTAGTGTACCTTCAGTTCTGAGTTCTAAGCAATTACGTCGAGGTTATTGATACCCACTGCGAAGTGCCTACTGTGCGATTTGTCATCAGAGGACATTTAATCTTATATCTATCTATTTAATCTTTTATAATATTAGCACTTTAATCTATTTAATCTTATAATTTCATTATAAAAAATAAAAAAAATATATAAATCATTTTTTTTGCAATTCCGTATATTAAAATAAATATAGGAAGCGTACTGCCAAATTTTTATTTTTAAATGTAAGCATTCATTCATTATTATGACTTATAAATTTGAAGCTACACTTTTAAAGGCATCCGTATATTAATTAATATTTATTTTGCAATTATTATCACAGTAATTTACTATTGATTACAAGCTTATCGGGGATTACATTTAAAAAAAACGATATTTCAATTTAAAAGCTTCGTTTTGTATTTTTAAAAACAATAAATATAAGATAATAGTACAATACAAAAGAAATCAAAAGTATTTAAAACGTATTGACCAATTCAATCAAGGCGCAAAAGCTTCCGCAATCAATGAGTAAATTATTACGCCATATATTCTGGTAGAGGAGTAATAAATTAAAACCACTCGACCCGACTGTTTTAAAAGTTACTATGGCGTAACTTTTAAACAAAGATAATAGCAAATACTATCTAATATATAATTTTAACTTATTTCATGTATTTTTTAAACATTTTTAAAGTGTTATTCCACACTTAGGAAAGAAAAATACTTATTTAGAAAACGTATAAAAATTTGAACGTAGCGGGACTCGAACCCGCGCCTCCTGGAAACTGACTAGGTCCGACGACAACGACCGACCTGGTCAGTTTCCAGGCGGCGCGGGTTCGAGTCCCGCTACGTTCAAATTTTTATACTTTTTCTAACTAAGTATTATACGCCGTATAAAAACCTGCTCGCCCACTGAGGGTTCCGTACAAAAATCGGAGGTCTCAAACTTTTTCTGAAATTTAAGCTCAGCTTAGTCAGAGCCCTTTCACCTGATACCTAACTTGAACTAGGGGTTTTATAATTTGAAGCTATAATTTTTTAGGAATTAACCACAAATATATCTTCAGATTTTTTTGAACTGACAAACAACAACATATTTTTGCTACCTGAATACTAGCTGCCAAATTTCATTATTTTAGGTCAACCGGAAGTATCCTATGAATTTTGATTCTATTTATAGTGTCGAAATACGTGTTTTTCAGGAAATCTTGGGGCCGTAGATCTGAGTATATGGTTTAAATTTCACTTAGGTATATCCAAGCTTTCCTGAGATAAAAGCTCTTGACAGACAGACAAACGGACCTCAAAGTGATCTTATAAGGATTCCGTTTTTCCTTGAAAAGCACAGAACCCTAATGAAAATCTCATTGACGAAGGATGCGTCCATAGACTTTATGTTTTATTAATTTATTTCCTTTTTTTTTTCTCAGTTGTTGTTGACGGATGCGATCGTGAATGGTTTATTTGGATTCTAGGAATTTCAGCGAACCCGACGAGCCTTCAATAATTCAACGGTAGATCCTTTTTATTCGCATAAAGTTATTCTACGCGGCGGCATCACAGATTTTTCTTGCAACTATTTTTATTATTAGCCACAATTTTTTAAATTCTAATATTTTTAATGTATATTTTATGCTTCTATATAAATATTTTTAATAGCCTATTTTGTTTCGATTGATTATAAAAATGTATTATTATTTTAATTTTCATATATATAGATGTTTTTTTTTTTATGTAAAAGACAAGGCAAACGAGCGTCCGGGTCACCTGATGGTAAGTGATCACCGCCGCCCACGACCCCGTGCAACACCAGAAGAGTTGCAGGTGCGTTGCCTGCCTGTAAGGTGGGTTGGGCGCCGGAGCCCGGCATTACCTGATGCGAAAGGCAGTGGCATAAAGCCACTACTTCACGCCGGTTTTAAATGCCGGGGGTGGTAATGATCCGGTCGAGTCTGCCCATGCGTGTTGCTATTGCTGGCGACGTGACTCTACCACACGTACTTTAGTCGCCTCTTACGACACCACCAGTACCAGGATGATCCTATTCTAGGCCGGGATCACACGGCAAAGATGTTAAGCGTGACACATATTAGAAGTTCGAAAAATTGTTTTTTTTATTATTATTAAGAGCTAGATCGGTCCCGTAATGTAAAAAAAAACCTTCTGGTTTTACGCTATATCTCACATTAAACAAAGTAGACAAAGAAAACCTAGTGCTAAAATACTTAATTCCTCACTTTCCGCCTAATTTTCAGGACATACCAAACAAACAAAGCCTACTAAAGGTTTCAACACATTTAGTATTCAATGATAAAATATAAGTAATAAACATTGCTATGGGCAAAAGGCAGCAGGAGGAAAACGGAATCGCTTTGTTCGACTTGGCAACAATGAGTGAAGCTGTACAAGTGCCAGCCTGACTAGGAAATGTCATAAAGTAACAAGGTAAAGTCTAGATAACCTAATAAAGACTGGAGGTCGACAGCTAAAACTTTTTTGATACTGTAAATGGTCTAATATGATGTATTGAATTAAGGTTACGTAACCTTTTCTATCACTAATTGAAGTACGTATGTATCTCCTTATAATTATTGTTTTTTTTTTACATGAAATTTCAAATTAATCAGGTTTTGTAGGGTATATCTAAAGAGAATTTATTAATAAATCAATTCTTACTCCATCTTATCATCAAGATTGAGGAACTCATCGCCACGCCTTATCTAACCAGAGTAACCCGGCAGGCTAAAAATCCATTTTCTAAATATAAATGTTGGTTATGATGATGTCTTGCCTTGTCACCTGATGAAAGAAATGAAAAAATGAAATCTTTCATTTTTACGATTGGGAATCGAGAACACAACCTGACGCGCTTACAGTCGCACGTTTGTACACCTGCGCCACAACTGGTCTTAAAACACGATTATAAACAAAAAATGTAGACGGTAATTACTTTTGAAATAAGAAAAATATTTTTTAATTTGTAATTTCATGACAAGTTGGTGATTAATTTGAATACCACGCTTATTAACACTCGGTGTCAAGAACTTGGCAACACCTTTTTTTGGTAATGTCATAAAAAGTTTATTTCAATGATTCAAATGATAGAAATGTTTTTTCTTTGTACTTGTAATTTAAATTATATTAAAATGAATAATACTTTTATTATTACCTTTTAAACTTTTATATAGAGTGTACTAAATATATTTCTACAGTAAAATATAGCTATATTAAATATCTGACAGATAATAAATTTGACGGCAGCTACCTTACCGAGTTACATATGAGGAACACAAAGATGAAATAGCGTCATGTCCTTTTGTTATCCAATGTCAGATAACAACTCACAACCACTACTAAAAACAATGTCATGCATATTTTACTTTATTTCACCACAAAAAAAAAACTTTATTTGGCCACTATCAAAGGCCTTTCACAAAACGAATTTATTTATTTTTCCCCTCATTCTTCGAACAAAAAAATCCATCAATTTAGACAAACAGGTCGTCACGTTGCTTCACTTGGTGGTGTCAACACGTCTTTACCATCGCTGCGGTTTACGTGTTCCTGGTAATTAGATAACACCTGATAGTACTAAGCTTAGAAGTTATTTTTTTATGTAATTAGTACGAAATATATAGTAAAATAAACGTACTAACTTTTAGCCTGTGGCTTCGCCTGTGTGATAGAAGTGAAGTTATTAAAAGTTGTATGTGGCAAATAGCACAATAAAATCTCGTAGTAACTACAACTACTGGAAAAATGAGTGAGATGAGGAGTAACGTGCATATAGTATATGGATTCATCATCATCATTCATCATAAGATTAGCACATTCAACTAAACAAAATGCACTTTAAAAATATTGGTATAGATAGATATAGATAAAGCAAAATTTTATAAACCAACGAAGCAATATTTAAATGTGTAAGCCATAATTACAATAATTTAAAATATTCAATTGAAGTCAGCTGTACCTATCTACATAAATTAAGCCTTTAATAGCTTATTCTCTTTTAGAGAAAACTAGATAATAATTTACGTTCCATATTCTCTTGTTAATCATAATATTTAAGGTCTTTATTATAATTGACTTTGATCTTTATTTTCTAATAGATGTATATACGTATACCTAAAGCAAAAATTCTCATCACTTAGGAAAAAAAAATCTTGAACTGATTCTAATGGAGAATACATACTGTAACTAGATTCCGCTCTGTGTAATGGAATTTCATTTAAATGACATAAAAAATAAATAATTTTTGAAATGCAATCTTCCTTCTTTCAACATATAATAAAACTACATAAATAACATTAGAGAATAATTATACAAGGAGTATCTTTGAGATAGTTATGCAAAAAAAGTATACAATATACAATTTCGTTTTCTAATAAAAAATGACCTGCTTCTAGTAACAAGAAGTGCACCGAATGAGGCCAAGAATGTTTACGGCATGTCCGTAATACGTTTGTGCCAAACACTCGAAATTGATTGAAACAACACAGCAGTAAGAGAAAAATGACTGAAGCTTCAACAGTACTCTCGTATTCATCTCGTCAAAGTTCCACATTTTCTAAAATGAATTCTAGTTCTAATAGGATTTTTGTTTGTAATAAGACTATTTATTAGATTATTTCAAAATAATTGAAATAAGCAAATATTTTTATTTACTTCATTATTATTAACCTACTGTTATTTTTTTTATTTCTAGTGATTTTTAAGTATTGTGATCTTAATGAACCGTCACTAATATTCCTACTATAATGTATTCTATTTAAAAAGAAAACTTTTTAAGAAAAAATATAATTAAAGTAACATAAATCAACATATTCTGTATAACTATATAACATAATATAAAATTAAATATGTAATAGTAAAACTCGTAGTGAATTCGGTACCTAGTATGTTTAAAACCAACAGTTCTGTATACGGCCACGCCTTGTGTTATAACTGTATTTTTGTATGGTCGAAAAGTACCATATATATACAGTATGCATGTATGTACGTATTAAATATCAGTAAGATGATATTCCTTTATGTTTTAGTAATAATATTAATGATTTTAACAGTTAATTATTATTATACAGATAATTTATAATAAAAAATATAGTATTTCCATTTCTTCACTCTAGTGTAGAGGCATAGCGTTAAGTTTTGCCCAAAATTCGACAGAAATTGAGGAACGAAGTGTCTCAACACTGGGTTCCCTATGCCTACACAGCAGGGGCTGTGTACGGAATACAGCGTAAAGCATTTTTTTTAATAGATTATTTTTAAAATCAATCGACTCAAAAAGGTTATCAATTTGAATATATTTTTTACTAAATGTTATTCTAGAAACTAAAACAAAAAAAATGAACAAGAAATACAACAAAAATGCGTAATATAACAGATGGAAAAAAATACCTATACATATATATTTTTGTTGTTGTGTTTGATCCCTTTATTGCTTGAAGAAAACACGATTTTAAGTCAATTTGCTTCACTTAAATATTACATTTACCTATCAAATTTATATAAAAAATGGTCAAGCAAAAAATATACATAACAAAGTGCTGATGCATTATGCACAAGTGTACTTAAATAAGGTGATCTTAAGGTTATTTTCAAAACAAAAAAAAATATAAGTATTACGCTTTAATACAATATATTGAATCATTATTGAAAATCGAAATTTTACGCCAATAAAGTTCATATCAATTCAATCAAAACCAATATCACCGACAAAAAATATTATTGTATTCTGTATTCCTTTTTCCATTAAACTACCTATATCTACTTAAAACTAACTAAATAATAAAAAAAACTAATAAGTTTAAAGTTTTACATTCGCATAAAATTATTATGTAAAAAGAGTATTGGCCACTGGTTCCAAAAACTATTTAAATAAAGTATGTATGTCATACACAATAACATTGGATCACTCTGTAAAGTTAAATTATTTCGTGACGTTAATTATAAAAAAAAAGCTATTCATCATAAAAGTTCAGTAAACTTTAGGCGTCAAGCAGTCTACATTCGTCAACACACTAATAATAACTTGTATTTTTGCCAGCAAAAAAACTGTTTTAATTAAAATTGATTGTCCTATAGAGTGTCATTGTAACAAAAAACTGTATATCGAATAGGGTTGGCAACAGAGAAAAGTTTACCGAAAAAAACTATAATTTTTATTATAATTTAATCATTAAAGGTATTGTTATAAAGGAGGAAATATCTTACATTGACATATGTAAAATATATTATAAGAATTTTGATATTTTAAATAGCCAAGGCTATACAACGTCATTCGCAAGGTGTGTTATCTTCAAGGAAATGTATCTATTACTTTTATATGTAAATATATTTTTTATTTTATAATAAAAGCCATGTAGCTATTAAAATAGGCTACGATTATTTTTATATTACGAATCACTCAACTAATTATCTTTGGTGATAGCCCTGTGAATAGTAACTAATATATGGTTTAATTATCTAATTTGAATCAATTGAAAGGTTCTTACCCTTAGATAGGTACTTTCAAAATTTGTATGAAGAATGACAATCAGTGACGAACTACAATCGCAATACGAATGTTAATCACAATAATTACATAAGAAATAATTAAGCAAAATTATCTCATTTCCTTAGAATCATGACTTATCTTATTATCATGTTAATAAAACCTAGAATGATATATGTATATGTATAAGCAGTCTTAACTTTTCCACGAACGCATATAGATTATATTAAAATCATAACAGGTAAAAATTTGTTATTTTCTAGTAACTTAGTACGTATTAAATAAAACAGCGTAATTAAAACGAAATAATTATAATATTTATAACAGCAGCAGTGGAAAGAGTGTGATTAAATACTCTTTTTTCTTATTTTCACCTAGCTTAAAGCTGTCTCTGCATAGAAAGGTAGAGAGAGAGAATCTAGTGCTTCGTTCTCCACTTTCCGTGCTATTTTTGTGGTAGAACTCTATAACTATAATCATATGAACATCCTGTGAACTATCATAGCGTTTACATTCAGACTGACAAATTGCTACGATGATCTCTATATAGACATTACATATACATATATATAAATGAGGAAACGAACGAGTTGGGGGTATTATAAAAACGTATTATTTTCACAGTATACGAATATATTTATTCTATATACCACCAATCACAAGCTATAATCTTTCAAGGTACCTCACCTACAATTAATTAAGAAATAATAAAAAAAGAGCATCGACAAATAATCATAATTACAGAATAATAAGAAATAATATTTTAATTAGGAGTGCCGTTATACGAATAGACTTACAAGCGAAATGAAGTAGAACAAGTTTAATTCATCAAAGAAATGCCGACTGAAACGATGAGTGAATGAGAAGGGGTCAGTGACCGATTATTTAGTGTGGCTGTCGACTTGCCCTCTTGACAGGATTATCTGTTAATTATAGTTTTTGGTAATGTACTTTGAAAATCATGTAATAGATTAAAAACTATGTTTAAATAGCTATATCTAAAATAAAAACTTTATATTGTTTTGTATTGTGCACACTGCACCAAAGAAAAAAATATAAAAAAAATATTGTTTTGTGTTCTATTACATTAATAAACGTCCCCAAAATCCATTCTTTCTTAAATATTTTCCAAGTACGGACACCGATCCGTTACGAGTTTATTATAAGTGAACATTATTGTAATATTTTAAATGTCTAGCAGAAATATAAGTGAAGGAAGTTAATTCACTGAAACTCGTGTAATAGATCAAGAAATATGTTTAAATAACTATATCTGTAAAATATGAATTATGAATTTAAATAAATATTTAATTTCATCGAGTAGGAATCGAACCCATAACCAGTCCCGTTTACAGTAACACACTCATGCCACTGCCTCGAGACTGGCCTCTTCAATTCTATTCATAAAATATATTAGTATTAGTAATCCAGCCACGCAATAGCTTTTAAAGTAAGGAATCGTGGAACTTCCGCAGATTCATTTGATAAAGATCACGAGATTCTCTTTGATAAAGAAAAATTAAGAAGCGACATTCATATGAAACTAGTCGTCGTTCGCAACTTCGTTTGCGTCAACTTTAAGACACCAATAAAACCAGTTATTTTTATCCGACTACGTTGAAACAAACAAAACATTTATATACCTCTGGAATTAAATAAAATAAAATAAATAAATTGTATCCCGGGGGCCGTTCAAGTATTACGTAAGCAGTTTTTTTGCAAATATTTCATTGAAAACGTCAAAAATAAGCAAATTCAAGACCCCCCGCCCCCCTACAGTGCTTACGTAATACTTGAACGGCCCCCCGCACACAGCAGGGTAGGCAGTGGGAACCTAGTGTTAAGACACTCCGTTCCCCACTTTCTGCCGAATTCTGGAGGCATTGCGTGTTGAGTGGCAAAACTCAACGCCGCGCTTAACCTCGACACCAGAGCGGAGAAATGGAAATATAAATTTAAGTAAATATTTCATCTCCTCGAGTGGGGATCGAACCCACAGCCAGTCGGTTTTGCAGTCACACCTCGTGCCGCTGCGAATCTGGAATTAAGTTTTCATATTTTTATTTTTTTCAGCTTCACGCTGTATCCCGCATGTGGCAGACATTGCGTGTTAAGTGACGGAACCTTTGCCTCAACACCAAAGAGAACCAAAGCGAAAAAATAAGAAATGATATTTTGTTTCCTCAAGTAACAATCGAACCCACAACCCGTCACGTTTACAGTCACACGTTTGTACCCCTGGGTCACGACTGGCCTCTATCTATCTATCTATAAGTTATAATAAATATACATTTATATATTTACGTTACACATTTCAAATAATAACATAAACATTACATGTATACAGTAGTAAACACATAACAAAAAGTGTCATGTAAGAGAAAGGGTAATAGGCTTACTCAAATTACACTAAAAATAAATAGTGTAATCAGCTTGCGTGGTTCTTTACTAGTTCGTCAACCTTTGTGCCGCTTTTACAAATACAACAAAAAAATTAGAACTTGCTGACGTAATTTTTTTTTTATAATTGCTTATTCAAACAGGTGTTAGTAAATTGAGGACTTCTTATTTTTCTTCCAACTGACTTTATATTAAAATATATGGAATAAAAAAGTAAAGTACTTATTGTTAAATAATTTTTCGGATTTTATATTAACAAAACTTTTAAAGTATCTAATGTTTATTGAATCGACATAATAATATTTAGCGATAACTAACTCCAACTATATATTTTTTCAGACCTTAGTCACTTTTTCCGGTCAAACTCGTTATAAAAACAGACCGAGACTAAATAAAAACAAATCGTTAAATTAATAGGATAATATTGTGTTAAAAATGAAAATCGTGCGCACAACACTGTCATGCTTTTACAAATAACCTAATTTTATTCTCCACTGACATACAAATAGTGATTAATTTAAATTAAAAAGTGCTATTTACCGGATATCCGTTTGACTTTCTGTGAAACACCTTAAATAATAACAGCAATAATATAGTCAATTGATCGCCGATTTAAAATATCGATTTAAAAATGAACGCAACAGAGTATTTCCTTTACAAAATATGAGGAAAATATACTTCAACACTGTATCTATTAAAATTAGACATATTGATTATACTTCTTCGAAGGATATTTAACTATCAAACTGTTCTTTTCAACATAATATTAATTATAATTTATATTTTTATAGCATATGAACAAATTACGACAACAAAAAAATTAGTACTACACTACCTTTGAGTTAAGCAACTGATAAATAATATACTATATGCAAAAGCCAATCGTGGATAGGACGTCGGAATTGATCATTTATAAAACGCTTTTTAAAACTGTCAAATATATTAAAAGGTACACAATATTCTGGTATGGTTCTTTGATTATGGCGTTCCGAGCGTGCCAGTAGAGCAAAACACAATATTCTGAATAAAATTGAACGTATGTTTTTGACATTTAATGATTACATTACATATTGTGCAATATATGTTCATACACCACAATATTTAGCGGGTACGAATCCGTTTTAGGTCTTCAGTTTGTTACTAACAAAGAATCTAGTAAAAAATTGTTAACCTGTTGGCCTAATAACCTTTACCTTTTTTGACCGAGATGCTTTATCAAAAAGTGCCCATCAAAGTCACGAATATATCAAGCGATATACATACACATAAGTATGTATTATATACAGCTATAAATTCACATACTATTGTCGCTATGTATCGAAATTTAGGTTCGTACATTATAATTTAAGGCGTGACAGCGTGTTATTAGTTATAACACGTAAGAAGGAGTGGTCTAAAATATATAACACTTTACAGAAACAAGATTTATTAACTAATTTGATTGAGATTATATGTTATGTGTACATTTATAAACAAAATGTATATTACGTTTATATTAAAAAGATAAAAATCAAAAGCTTTTCATTAATTGATTTAATTATTAATTTTAATTATTTATAATGAAAATAAATAATTCCGCTATAGTCACTTGTCATAATAATTAATAATTACTTTTTCCTTCATCTTATTACTATAAAATATAGAACCGCGACGGAGAAAACAAAGAGTATAAAAGTAGGTATATTTAATTTAACCAATTTAAAAAGCATATTAAATAAAACACAGCGAGCATATCTGATGTATACAGGACCATATCAAGTTTTAGTCTAGACATATTTCTAGGAACTATTTGATTTACCTACGAATACATATCGACGGTGTGATTCAACTGCGCATATGGCAAGTCACTGTGTGGTAGTTAACGCAAAAATTACCTGCAACAAAAAACGAAATAAATTATATATATCACATTTTGTCAATAATTTACATAAAGAAAAGATATAAAGATACCTAACATTTCATTCTGTGGAAAAAAATGTTGATTGAAGAATCATAAAAATCGGCCTTTTAGACATAGATTAATAAACGCATTACTCTCCTTTGCATCACGGAGTCGGCTAATAAATTGCAAAAATATTGTTCCGTCATAGTTAGAAAAGGTAACAAAAAGTCAAATATCTAATTGTTATTAATGTTGAGATTAATAATGACGCAATTTGAAAATAATAAATAAATCAGCTTCATGCTGCCTCCCGCACCGCTCACTCTAATTTCTACTTTTCACTCACTCCGCAATTATGCAGGCATTGCATGTTGAGTGGCGGAAAATGAAATGAAAATATTAAATATTTAATTTCCTCGAGTGGGTATCGAACCCAAACCTGTCGGGTTACAGTTAAACGCTTGTGCCCCTGCGCCACGACTGGCCTTAAAAATAACTGAAAACATTAAAATACTTATTAACTTAATAAAACTATCCAGACCAGCCGTTATCAACTCCGAGTGTCCGAATTTACAACAACAAGTGATAAAACTGCTCTAATTGAATGAAGAACGATTGAAAACAGCGGTGTGAAGGTCGTTTGTTGTTTTTTTAATATTTAAAATTAATATAATTGGCTTGAGAATATTGATAAACAGCTCTCTTGTTTTAATATTTTTTAATAATATTGAAATTACTTGTAATAATAGCATATTAAAGATATTTTTTATTTATTTAAACTATTAGAAGGCTAAAAGGAATTGAGGCCAGTCGTGACGCACCGGCACGAGGTGTGACTGTAAAACCGACTGGTTGTGGGTTCGATCCCCACTCGAGGAGATGAAATATTTACTTAAATTTATATTTCCATTTCTTCGCTCTGGTGGCGAGGTTAAGCGCGGCGTTGAGTTCTGCCACTGAGAACGCTAAGACACGACATCTCTCTCATCTCATCTCTAGCTCTAAATTCATTATTCTACGTATAGGATTAATCGTAATCAACATTTTTATCCTTTTACAATGAAAGACAAAAGTATGTAGGTATTTTCTCTTAAAATGTTTTACATATTAAATCGAATTTTAACACACTGAATTTTATGAGTAAAATAGTTAATTTGAAGTTGAAAACTAGCATAATGTTATCGTCTTAGTATTTTGGTTAATATATTTAGTTACATTTATTGTTTAATTATTTAATTTTATGCAAGATTATTATTATTATTTTAGCTTCAGACTGTATCCCGCACACAGCAGGGTAGGCAGAGGGAAACTAGTGTTAAGGCATTCCGTTGCCCACTTTCCGCCGAATCCTGGAGGCGCTGCGTGTTGAATGGCGGAACTCAACGCCACGCTTTGAATCGACACCAGAGCAAAGAAAATAAATTATTAAATATTTCATCTCCTCGAGAATAGAACCCACAACCTGTCTATGCGCCCCTGTCCCACGCTCGTGCACCTGCACAACGACTGCCCTAAAAAGATTATGATGTATAATAAAACTAAGCTTCTTCTTCTTCTTCTACCATCACTATTATAAAATATTCAATATTCGCTACAAACATACAAACATAGCAAAATAATATTATTGCATAACCTGTGCCGTGCGTAACATAAATATTATATTAGCAAAACGAGCTAAACGGAAAAACGGTACCTTCTAATGTCGTTGTTAGTCATGGTGTGTTTGCCCTTCAGTCTAAGGAAACGATATCTGATAACTGAACGCGGAACGTACAAACGTATGTTAGCGTATTGTTGTATTGATATAGCTAAGTTAAATATAATAAAATGATAAAATTTTGCAAAATAAAAATGTCTAAAATAAAATATTTGAAAAAAAAATTTGTTAAGTATAATAAGGTTTTTTTTGTTACTCACTTTATTAAAAGTCCAAGTTTTAGCATTACCAATGATTCTTAGCTTCACGGTGTGTCCCGCGCATAACAGAGCAATCAGAGGGAACCTAAGAACCTAGTATTAAGATATCCATTACGATACTTCCGTTGCCCACTTTCCGCCTCGACACCAAAACAAAGAAATGAAAATGTTAAATGTTTCATTTTCTCGAGTGTGAATCGAACCGACGACCTGTCGCGTTTACAATCATAGCCAATGCCCTACATCTCTACAGCGTCTACACAACCAATGGATCTCAAGTAATAATATTGATTTAATATTTTTTTTACATTTTTTCATCGAAAACAACAACTTAGGCAAGTTTATTTTGTCTGACATACGCATATCTTAAATGTCAACGTCAGTGAAAATGCTATAGCATTCAATCTTAAAGTATTTGCTCTGAGCGACCACGACACAAGAAACGAGTTATTATAGCCCAATTACTTATTATTACAAAAATTACACCTGCAATATAGGCTCGGAGCAATGCTTGCAAAACCTAAATGAGACTATTCAAAGGTGGCATAACTCCCATAGACTATAAATTTAATTTTATATTATAAGATACTGTTACTAAGGTCATTTCAATTTTGGATACTTTTACCTAAGAACTAACACTACTTTCAAATATTTACTATATGCTGAATTTCAATATGTTTAAAAGCCTAACGCTGAACATCTTAACATCTTAGCATTTTAATTTAATTAAATACTAAAATAAACAGAATAATCAATTACATATTTAGTTAGAAACAGCTATCACACTTTCAATATAACAATGCAAGGAAAATAAAGTAAAACGAAGTCATCTTTATCGTGCAAGTCGCCTTCAAGTCTGGTTGGCTTGTGCTATTTATTTGTAATTATATGTAATGTCGTCGTTACATAATTTTGCCGTATATATGCAATTTCCTTAACAGTTGTAATTATTCACCAGATCCAAGTTAAAATGTTACAAGTACCTCTATATATAACTTGTTGGTTAAGCTAAATCTTATCAAACTCAGTTATCTGATCGTTTCTCGTATAATTTTCTAACATTAGTCCATTTTAGATATTATTATAACTATAATCATTACAATAATAGTATGAGCATTATGATAATTATTTTATTATAATACGAACATATTATGTACGTTGTCTGTATAAGTAAATCGATATTTGAAATAGATTATATCTCGAAAGATGTCTAATGCAATAATCAATTCGAAGAGCTCATTTAAAACTAAGCTCGTGTTTTGAAAATAATCGAAATGAAAAATTTACGTAGAAAATTATATTCACAATTGGACACTTCACGCATCTTCGGCATTTCAAAGAAAAAACATTTACGGCATTTGAAATCATTCCGGTCTCCACGTTTAGGCAATAGGTACAAATATTTATGGGGTTTGAATACACACCTATCAAGAATTAAACACGTTGCTACTGTGCTACAAGAGCGTTATTTCTAATACTAAATAATGTACAATTTCGTCGAAATAAGCTTGTTTTCGCATATTTCCTTCACAGAGCAATGTGGATTGCATCGTAATGCGATATGTTCAACACAGATCTCGTTGTGGCAAGGTCATCGAAACTGATAAGGCCGTATCTCTCGGGCACCAGTGTTTCTGTGTTTGATAGTTCTGTTTTCTAGTACATTTGCTGTATTTTGTGTTTTACGTAACTATTTACATAATCCATGAAGTTAATATAGTAATTAGTTATTATAATTAAAAATATAGGATATTATAAGAGACTAGGTGGAAATGGCTAAAATCCTAGAAATACAATTATCTATTCTTGCAATATGAGTGTCATGTCAGCAAGAGATAACTCGTTTTCATATTTACAATAATATTATATTCTTTATAAGTAATGCTAAATTTAAATCATTACTTAATTGTAAAGTTACTCGTATACACGTGTATCTTATACGATTTTATTATTCTATTCTTTAATGGAGTAGCTAAGCAACGTGGAAAATTCTCTCCATTTTAATATATTATTGTTAGATAAAACACAATATTATATAATTTACATGACCAAGTATCAAGTGACATACATATGAACTCTAGACCATGCACATTATGAATACGTCGAGTAACGTCTGTCAGGCTTTAGATCTTTTACGTATAAATTACAAGTTTCTAGATCATTCCGTAGCATTTCACACTTCACAGCGTGGTTCAATCAAAACTTTAAGGAAACAGTTTTGTTTAAATATTTAAACTTCTAGCAAACTTTGACTAAATGTATATAATTAATTTGATAAAACTAATTTTGAATTTATTTTAAGTTAAGTTTTCTTGTTTTTAGTTTTTGTCAAAAGTATAATCTTAAATATCTACTTTCTATTATATTTGTATTGTAATATTTGTCATTGGCCTGAGTCTTTAAAAGTTCTCGGACGTTATATTTAAAAAAATAAATATTGCTTGCTAAGTAAAAAGAGAATTAGAATTTACACACGGTATTAAATGCATTGAATAGGTTTCGTTGGAAATCGTTCGTTATTTAGAAAGTAATATAGAAGGATAAACAGTCAGGAAAAAAGGTTTAAAGAAAAGTTTTGATATCCAAAATGTTGGCTTTGTGCATACGTACCTAAGTAAGACATGAGTGATATAATTAAGTAATTACTATTTTTAGTACTTTTTATTAGAGCTTCGTTTTCCACTTATTTTTACAGATAGAGAAGCTGAACATAATACGGTTGTTAATCTAATAATAACTTGTTACAGATATAAAAAAATCCGATAAATCAAATTCAAACCTATAAGCACCATAGCTAAATATCATCTTTTTTCTATGAAAACTGAGCACAGTGGATTTTTTTATCATGAAACTTGAAGCAGTCGCGGCCCACCTCATCGCAATGTGTTCCCACTCGCAAGAATGGGAAAAGAACATAATACGATGCGATTCTAGAAAAGCGTAGCGTTAAGTTCAATTCAAAGTTACAAAACGTAATGTCTCGAAAAACGGGCAGAAGATTGGGAATAGAGTCTCTTAGCACTAGATTCACTGCTTAGTCTCCTATACAGCGTGAAGTTAAAAAAAAACCTTGCAAAAAATTAATGTTTCTAGACTTCTATTTCTTAAGCAGTTGAATGTCAGCAATTCACTATGCAAATGTAGTTAGCATAATTAAATGGTAATGCACATCCAATGTCGTATATCAGTGGCATCCTCACAGATGTTTTACAACTGCAATACCGCTTTAATTAAGGATACTAGTAAACGTCGGACGTTCGTAATTTAGGCCTATAATGTTAATTACAGTTTTTTTCTTTGCATTTTTTAATTTTTATAAATACGGAAAAGGATGGTTTAGTTAAATTTTATTTTTTTGAGTCACCACATAAGTAAGTATATACAAATGCCAAAATGTCATAAGTTATAATTTTATTCTAGCTTAACAAGACAAATCTAACAAATTAACATAGCAATAATACTATATTTTACATCAACAAGGATCATCAATTAATTACTCTTTGTAAAAATACTAACGAGTTTGCAGAACAATATTCTGTTTTGTTACATTGAAGTTTGCAAACTTCACATTTAAACAGTCCCAATGATCTTCGTTGCACGCTGCTGTACATTTCTTTGTTATATAATATAAAAATATACATATATACAATATATTAATAATATTTGTATTATGCTAGGTTGCCTCTAGACTAGAGTCTGGATACCTAAAAAAATATTACCAGGAACGATCTTAGAAAAAAGACAAACTTTTGATTTAATTTACATATTTGAATTCAAATTAGGCAATGAATCACTAACAAAAATACAAGTCAATCATTCAACATGTGGCTTGCATATGCAAACTTGCAAAGTAATTTGGCATGTTGAAATAAAACAAAAATGTTTTTAAAATTTTAAATTAAATTTTGGTTTCGTTGACCGTAATGGATATGACAGCCCATGTGTAAATACAGACTATATCATCATATTTTGTATATACAGTAAATATAATGTCGATTCCACACGTGTACGTCCAACTGTCATGGCCGTTGACAAGTGGGGATGTAAGCATAATTAATTGTTATTTATCTCAACACCTACTTCTAAACTGATATATTTATCTGTAACGAGTGCGAAAATTTTAATTAAATAAGTTAGTATATTATGTGTAGTTATGATGATTTCTGTTATTTTTTAATTATACGCCGAATTTTTATTGATTTTTTATTGTACCAGCGGTCGCCCTGCGGCTTGAACTGTACCAATATTGATTTAGATGTATTTAAGAAAAAATATTAGTTATCTTAGTTATAGTTGGTTTTAGTATGGTAGGTAATTAGACCCAAAATATTACAAAATAAAAGAAAATAACATAATCTTTCAAAATTTCCCTAATATAATTGGTTAGAGACATGAAGTCAACTTACATTGGTAAATCCTAAATCTGAAAATTTTATCACATTACAATTTTATTCTTTTTCTATCATTATACAAATAATAATTTTATAAAGAAAACATCGAAAACTGAACATTAAGTAAATTCAATAAAACAGTTGTATAACATAACTATTTTAGTTTTTTTTATAAGTAGATATAGATTGTACTAGGTTTGAAGTTTGATTATTTAAACAAACTACGCGCAATACAAAACATAAATTAAAAAGGTACGCTATTTTACTTCATATAAATATAATAGCTGATGAAAACAATTTAATTGCACTTATTGGTTCTGTTCCACACGTGTAGCCTGCTAACATGGCTGACAGACAAATTAGTGCAAATTGGCTCCCGTCCTTAATTTTGACGTAAATCCTGATGTTCCCAGCGTATTATAACCATAACTTAATTATAGAAGACATGAGAAGTAGTAGCTAAAAAAATAATAAAAAAATAAAAAAGTTTATTCATTTATTTAAATTTTAAACTACTATTTCGCATGTTCCTATAACTGAATAAAATTTATATATTCACACAAAAAGATTATTTGTGAAGATAAAATAGAAAACGTAAAGAATGAAATTAAAAAATAAAATGGTAACAGATAACAAACTTTGCTTACGCAAGAATTGAAAGCGTGCAACATAAGTAAGTAATTATGTTCAAGGTATTTATAATTAGGAAAGAAATATATATTTTTGGTTCTAGTATAATTTAGTTGCATTTAACGAACAAATTGAATTTATAATATTTATATGTCAGAAAGATTGAGAATGATAAGCGTTTATATATTGTCGTTAATAAAAGATTTGTTTAAATTAACATTAGATTTGAAAATAAAACAGAGAAAACTTATAGCTAGGACAATGAAAATAAACTCTCCTTCCTTCCTTAAATGAGGCGACATAATTTTAAATTGCGAGTGCGAAATGAAGGAATATATCAAATCAAATCAGCTTTACGCTGTATCCCGCACACAGCAGGATAGGCAGAGGGAACCTAGTGTTAATACACTCCGTTCCCCACTTACCGCCGAATTTTGAAGGCATTGCGTGTTGAGTGACGGAACTCTACGTGTTGCCTCGACACCAGAGCGAAGAAATGGAAATATAAATTTAAATAAGTATTTCACTTCCTCAGGTAGGGATCAAACCAACAACCAGTCGCGTTTAGAGTCACAGTTAATGCCCCTGCGCCACGACGGGCCTCCACACTGCACAATTAATATATTATTATTAAGCTCTCTCCCGAAAAAATATTAGTACTTATCTGAAAATTATCGTAGATGCGGTGTAAATGGGTTTATACAGTTTTACTTGATATACTATTAAAATGTATACATTTAGTAAGTTCGGCCTTTCATTAATATTTCCAAATGTCAAATGAAAGCTAAAATTCAAGGTCAGCACTAATGAGCATAAAAAAATATATGATCCGACACCGCGAAGTTTTAAGTATTTTATTTAAAAAATGGAATCAAATAACTCTTGAAGTAAATTTTTAAATAGAGTACATACTTGTATATTAATATTCAAAGTTAATATTAAAATATCCACTATGTAAACTGAGTCAGGCTTCCGCTTCATTAGTTTTATTTTATGTTGTTCAAACATTTATTGTGTAACACTAGACGAGCATCCTTTTGAACAGTAAACAACAAAAGCTGTAAACAAAATGTAGACTCTACAGGAATACCATTTACATTCATGTATTACATACATATGCTTAGGTTTGTATTGTTTTTAGCTAGTATCTAAACAAAGTACTAGTTTAGGAAAAAATCTGAAAACTATACATTTGTGGTTAATTCTTAAAAAATAGCCTTAAAAGAGGGACAACATTTGGTATTAAAGCAGCAGCTTTGTTCAAGTGAGGTATCAGATGAAAGGGCTCTGGCTAAGCTAAGCTTGAATTTCAGAAAAAGCTAGAGACCTCGAATTTTTGGTACGGAACCCTCGATGGGCGATCTCGACTCGCGCTTGTTCGTTTTTTTTTTATATACAAGTATTTTTTTTATTATTTATTGTAAGGTAAACGTATATTTCAAATAGTATCCAATCTATAGAAAAATATAATACATACGAAATAAGAAACAAACGTATGTAACAATAATAGGAAAACTTCTTAAAACGAAAAAGTAAAAAGTCTGGAATATTCTGAAAGGAAAAAACCTATTAAAAAACAGCAGTTAAGTCTTAACGAAGTGAAGTGTAACCAAGGGAGCTATCGCCAAGGAAATATAATCTTTGTACATAGATGTTAAGATTTATTCTAGCACTCGATCATCTTCCATGAGGACCACTGTGGGCTCCCCGGTCCCTGACAACGAAGAAACCTGTTTTTTCGGAGAATGCCTTTCACCTGAGTTTTTTCTTAACATCATACGAGGAAAAAATCCGTTCAAAGATTAATGAACTCGTGATAATCATATATTATGCTCAATATTTTATATTTATGTCACTTTTTGTTGTAATCTATTATAGAAATATAAAAATAAATTTCCTTATTATAGACAAGCAATTGTAAATATATATTATGGTATATTTGACACATAAATGTTATAACAGCAGACATTAAAATAAATATAATTAAGCAAAATTAAAAACAATAAAAAAATAAAATTATTTGTCCCGTACAAACAAAACTTATTATACAAATAGTTTCCCTATTTTTCTTTTGATTAGTGATCGACGCCATTGTGGCAAAGTGTCTATGTTTACATGATGATTGTGAGTTCGATTCACGGTAGTACTATGTTTAAATTTTAAAAATTCATCCTTTCGGTCTTGTAACATTCAGTGTTGTACTCCACATTGATATTAATATCAAAATAAATGATAAAAAGAAAACAGAATGAAGTCTACGCCACAATGCGGGAGATATGTGAAAAATAAACAGAAAATAAAAGAATAAAAAAAGTTTTAAAAACAATATCTATTTACGAATCAACGTTAGACATTGCCAAAACGATCTAAAGAATAATAGCTGCGCTAACTCAAAACACTGAAAGTAATTGATTGCCGAATTATATCAAGGACGAATGCGCGATAAACGCTATTTTAGATTCCACACTCTCTGTATACGACATGAGCGTGACGACGTCTGTATAATTAAATGTTTTGGATTCTCGGTTTTTATTTTGCAAATAAATCTGGCGCCGTCGAGGTGCAGTGGAACGGTGTGAATGTAAACATGACGGTTGTGGGTTCAGTTCCTACTCAAGGTAATTAATTATTGTCATTCACTCCCTCTGGTTACAAAACATAACAAGGTGTTGGCTTCCACCTCTGTTTAAAAATATTTTAAAATTAGGCGGCGTGTGAGGAGTGTCTTAAGATAGGTTCCCATAATTAGAGATACATTTCATATAAAAAGCATTCTTAATAAAGTAAGTAGATTCGAGAATAAAATATAAAACTAAAAAATCTGCTTCACACTCTATCCCTCACAGAACAGGGTAGGAAGAGTATCATAGTATTAAGACATTCTATTCCCTACTATGCGCTGAATTTATCGTGGTGTTGCGTGTTTGAGTCGCAGAACTCAACGCCGGGCTTTTGCCTTGATGGCACAGCGAAGAAACGACAATATTAATATATAATAATTCATTCAGTTACAATCACACCCCTGCGCCACAACGGCCACAGAATAAAATATATATTTTTTATAATATTCCCACGATTGAAAATTGAACTCACAACACTCTTGTATTATCATTTTAGCATCTAATGGAAAACGCTAACGCTAACCCACGTCCTACTTAGAATAAAGTTCTAACATAGATACCTCTTTATTTAATTAATCAAACAACAAACGATATCACATTATACTAAGAGTCACAAAAGCACAATAAAAACAATAATACATGCGAATTCTCAATGTCGAGTTGCTGCCCAAATTTATATAGAGACCGTATAAACAAATTAATTAAACCGACACACAATCCCTATTATACACTAGCCTATACCTTCGGTTTCGCTCGGATAGTAAGTATTATGTAAATATCTTTTCGTGTGTTTAAGACATGATTCATTTTAAGTACAATAAGATCTTCCTTCATAATCCATTTACATTATACAAAACTAAACGAAAACTCAATTCGAACCAGCAGTTCCTGATATTAGCCAGCTCAACCAAACACCAGCGTTATAAAATTAAGTATAGATAACATAATATATAAATTCTATTGAGAATGTGTTTTAAAATATTATTCTCTAGTCCTTGCTGTTTATAGTATATACAATTACGTAATACAAATGATTAAAATGCAAAAAAAGTTGCATAACACAGAATGCTATTGTGAGAAATCAACTCTAGAACTGAATACATCATTAGATATTTATATGTATAAGGGTATTTTTATAAGTAACATTCTATTTTAAAATATGGTTTTAAATATAAAATAAAATAAAGAATTAATTTTGTATAAATTAAAAAATATAGTAAAGAAGGCTTTATTTACCTTGAATGTGGTAAATAAATACTACCTGGCAACCCCTTGTGTGACTAACTTTCATGGCATTATGCTACTAGAATCAATTTTTTATTTTTCAATTAAAATATTTAAATTATGGACTGACGTGCAGTTAATATTGGTGCATAAAAATATTATAATTTTAATTCTTCGAAATCAATATCCTACAGGTGTTAAAAATAAAATAAATACAAACATATTACTAACGCAGTTATATTTTTATTACGTAATTGCAGTTAAAGTAAAAAAACTGTTGTGGACGAGAAACAACGAAATGACAAAATTACCAAAAATAATCTCGCAGGAGGTACCGTTTGACTATTTCTGATACATCACTCTAAAGTAATGTACGACAAAGCGGCATATACTCATAGAAAATATTTAAATTTTCGACTTAATATTTAAGAGTTACGAGCGAGTCGCCGCTCTTCCGCAAAACAACTCTAGATAATATTAATATAAACGTTTTCGACAGCTGTTATGACAGTAAAATCACGTGCTATGCCTAAATACTATTAATAAAGTTTACATAAATATATATTATTAAAACTATTACATATTACAATTTTTATTTTATTATAAAATTTTACTCGCGTCCAACTTTGCTGACTCTACAACAATTTATTTAAAAAAATATATTTACCTTTCCGCCTCCCAAACGGGCCGCAGAAAGAGTTCCCCTTGCCAATAACACTGTCATCGATGTACTTAATCAGCTTGGCCGCGTCCTCGACCTTGTGGGCCCTGGACGCAGACCATCTCACCGGCAGATCTTCTTGCATGGATTCAGATTTACCTTTAGTACCTCTTGATTTTTTCAACACACTTGTCATATTATTAACACACAACACATTACATATGTGTGTTTTTACATATTTTTTTCTAAACGTTAAGTCACGAATCACTGTTTTAATTTTGTTTTAAAGTATGTTTGTTTACGATCGCGTTTATTTTCCGTATATAAGCTGTAGCGTAACAGACGTCGTCACGAGGTTACTTCACCAAGCGAATGCCTCGTTCGCGCTCTCGACTCTACTACTACTATACTATACGCTAGGCGCTAGTATTGTAACGACGCACATTGCCGCATTTTTCAATGTTGCCACAGCTGAAAATTGTTTGGTTTATGGTAGTTTTTTTTTGTTTTTTTGTGTTTCAATAATATCTTTAATGAAAAAGCAAATGTTTATTTTTTTTGTCATAAATGTGATTTACATTATTTTTAAATGAATAAATAAAAATATAGATGACAGTCGGAGCCACAGAGGCGGAAGGGCACATGTGTGTTACTATATACGCGACAGGTTGTGGGTTCGATTTCCACTGAAGAAAATCATATATTTAATATTTTAATTTCCTCGCTCTGATATGGAGGTAAAGCGCGGCGTTGGGTTCCGTCATTTAACACGAGGAACGGAGCAGAAAATAGGGAACGAAGACGAAGTGTCTTAATACTGGGTTCTGTCTGCCTATCCTGTTGTATACGGGTTATAACGTGAAGATAAAAATAAATAAAAATATATAAATGTATGTAAAAATATACACATACCTATAATATACTTATATTACGGTATACGGTATCGTATCTAATTATGTTGCTATAGCAACGTTTTTGTTAAATCATTATTCAGGTCATAATTTTTATAATTCCCCACATTTTGTTAAAATAATTATTTGAAGGCCTTAAAATGCTCAAGCTGCAAATTACAAATGCCCAGGATCGCAAAGAAGCTCAGAACAGAGAACGACGGAGACAATGCGAGTTGGAGAGAAGATCTCGCATATTTAATGCAAGAAATAGAAAAATTGGGGTAAGGTCAATAAATATGGTTCACACTGATGTACCGGTCACTGTTCATTCTCGGTCCGATCTCGTATACTAGTAAGAGAAATATTGTTATATGCGTGATTGGACTAGAACCCGAACGACGGAGATCGGACTGAGGACGAACCGTGGCTGGGACTACCAGTGTTATAATACAAAGGTCTTTATTTAGGGTCGGTCGGTCGGTAAAGGTCGGTATTTAGACAGTGTCTTATTATTCTTCTTTTTTCGTGTAGAGTAGCGGAACTCAACGCCGCACTTTGTTTTTCAGAGCGGAATAATGAACATAATTTAGATGCATACATGTAATCATGGTTATTGGGAGTCATCATTGGTTTCCCCTGAGCGAGTATTGAACTCCCAATCTTTTTATTTACAGGCGGACCTTGTTACTACTACATTAGGATGACTTCATTATCAATTTTAGTCCACAAAATTTGAGAAATCGGACTTTGAATTTATGACCTACGACTTCTGAATATTTTACACAATATCTAGATATACCTAGTGTACATATGTGTCGTTTTTAAATCAGTTTCCGATCTATGCAAACACAATTTCCTGTCTGCACTGACTCCAAAAATATCACGCTCGTCCGCTGTAGAGCTAAACTTCGTTATTGAAGCTGGCTTTCATTTCAAATGCTGCTTTGGTACTTCGTACTTCTTTATAGGATTACGGATTTCGAAGTGCATTATTAAATTGTAAAACATAATTTTATTTGCGAAGTAAACAGAAAGTAGTGAAACATTACTTCTTTTCCCATTTCCTAATTCTATTCTTGTCTACACTCTCAGCTTTGTTTTGTTGATGGAAAACTTAACTTACAGCAGCTGTTTTAATGTTTTGAGTGATATTGTTATATCACTATTGAAAACGCTACAACAAATTGTAAGCCTACGTAAAAAGTACATTTCTTTTACATTCACTTTCCATCAAATTGTATGTAAATGGAAACTCCAAAAATCACACTTCATTAAACCAAACAGTTTTTAAGCATGTATATTCCCAGACTAGGATTCGAACAACCTACAGTATGTACGAGTACATCTTTCAATACACTTGTTTATAGACACACATTTATAGATACGTTTTGGAATCTGTATGTTAAGAATAATAAAAATGTCATAGTTTTTTTAATATTCTAAAGTAAATTACAATTATTTCATATCCATTAAATAGGTGGACCTTCCATTCCTGGAGCGACAAGTAGAAGAAAAGAAGGCTGAGCGAGAAGAACAAGAAAGAAAGAATTTGGCGTTTGCTCAACAAATGATTAAAGATAGCAACCTCGCGGTTGTCCTCGAGGCTAGGGAGATAGAAGTATCGCTTTACTTATATACTTTTGTTCAATATAATTAAAAATAAATAACTTTAACTAAAATTACCTAATGTTTAAAAACTCCCTAAGGATAAAATCTTTTTTATTGTAATTTATCTATACTTACATGGAATTATTATTAAAAAAACTATTTTCTTAATTAATTTAATTTAATTTAACAATTTTCTTAAAAAAAACTATATAATTGCCGTTCAACATTCTAGGAAAGACGTCGTATAAACATCGAGATCGACGAATTCCGTCAGAAATACCAACGCAAGGAGGACAGTCGGGAATACGATCTAAATAATCCCAATTCGTTGAAGCTGCAGATGCCGCCGCGAGCTTCTGACGGGGAACCGCTCGGGCTATCCAGTGCTCAAAAGTAAATAAGATCTTTTACGTACCATTGTTGGATTTGGTAAAGAAGTATACTTAGTATTCTTATTATTATTATTATTGAAAAAAATGTATGCAGCATATTCTTTATACTCGTCTAGATATTTATAGTGTACAAATCGACTTACCTAATGAACGTCAGTTATTTTTTATAGTTTTAAAAAATATATATTTTGAAGATGTTTTTCTAGTCTGGTCTCTGGTATAAGGCCTAAGGCCAGAACATTAACAGTAAACTAAAAACAACCCACAAAAAGAAGAAGATGCGTGGAGATTAAACGCTAATTGATAAATTAAATAGGATTAACTATTATTTAATATAACTAATATGGCTTTACTGGTTGCAAGAACTAGAAATAATCCAGGGCAATATGCGAGACTACTTAGGTACCGGTGGTTAATAAAAAAAAGTAAACGGTTACCATTCCAGTCGGCCTTTAATCTTATAAATTTTCCTTATAACTAAAAGTATTGAAAAGTAAAAATATAAAATGTAAAACAGATTTATTAAAATATTTGATAATACAAATACAAAAAAATTTTTTTTTAAACTATTTTTAGAGTAGGTGAGAAAGAAAAATGACAATTAAAAACAATAAAATGTGGAAACGAATAAATACAATGAAATCAATTTTAGACTAAAAAGACAAAATTTTAAATATATATTTAATTAATTTAGATTTGAAGGCGAAGATCTAGAATACGAGGAACGTAAAAAAATAATGGCGGCACAAAGGAACGCGTGGCTCGAACAGCAGGTACAAGAACGGAAAGCCGCTGAGGAGGAACGAAAGCAAGCTGAAGCTGCTTACATGGTAATGAAATTACTGTATACATATATATTTTTTAGTTTTATTATTTTTTAGTCTATATATATTATATATTCCTTCGTATTTTGTTCTTAATATTTGTGTATGTAAATAACAAAAACAAGGTCCAAGACAACAAAATCTTTTAAATTTTGTCTAATCGGATTAAACCGAAAATCATTTTATATAATCTAATAATTATTTCAGTTTTTTTTTACTTATTAGCATTAACACAAAAAAACTTAGGTATATTTTCCATTTTTCTACATCTGTGTTGTGTTGGACGACTCTTTCCTGAACTATAAAGCGGACTTGAAATGTCATTATTATCCTATATATATATTTTATCACTTTCACGATGTATCCCTCACACAGCAGGGTAGGCAGAGGGAACCTAGTGTTAAGACACTCCGTTCCCCACTTTCTGCCGAATCCTAGTATTGCGTGTTGAGTGGCAGAACTCAACGCCGCGCTTCGCCTCGACACCAGAGCGAAGAAATGGAAACCTCACCTCAATAAACCTCACCACGACTTAAATTACTAAAATAAACTACTAAATCTGCTACGAAAAGTCATTTAATCACCCGAGTACATTATATAGTGGTGTAGGTATTATGTTCCAAGCAATTATCTTGACTGATCTTTTTTATCTCGACAACTTAGGTATAACAAATTATGATTTAAAAGCCAAGTTTATCCTTGATGATCATGTTTAATGAAAAATGCAATCGCGTCTGACAAGGGATTTACCACACGTAACTCGAGATAATCGTAAATCTATATAATAAATATTTTAAGACCCGTTTCATTGAGTTACAATCTTCGTCATTTTGATCCAAGGTCTTAGTTTAATTTGGCCCCAAAGAAATATTGAATCTTTCACCTGAATAATAAATATATGCAAAATCAGGTATCAGTTGTCGTTTTTTTTTATTCTATACAGATGGCCATAAGATCTCGTGACGCTCGTGCCGGAGAACTAGATAAGCTGGAGAGAGAATGCCGATACAGACTTGGTCAAGCCAATCTACGATACAATGAGGCTTTGGTAATTAACTCAATTTTGTTTTTGTTTTTTTAAACATTTCTAACTTGTGCCTGGTTTATACACCTCTTACCGAGGTAACATAAGACGCTTACCGAGCTCGTAGTGTAGGTACACTACTTCTATAATACGTTTCGCTACTTCGTTTCTTTCATTTTTCTTCTATAATACGTTTCGCTGCCTTATATCAGCGTCGCTACCAACACTACATTGTGAACACCCTAAGCAGCTGTGCTGAAGTTTCGCCGTCTCATCAATGCAGCTAAGGCGTTAACTCTGTTGCCGGCAGCAATACACCTTCTCGCATTTATCTTTACTGAACATACATATTTCCCAAATTCATTCACTTCATTCACTTATTATTTTAGCATTTACAGTGATCTTGCTTAAATGTGTTATGTATATTTAGTTATTATATAAACTATATCTAATAGTTAAATATATTTTTAAAAAACCCTAAATCATAAACCAGGCAGCAGAGAAAAAGCAACTGGAACTAATAATTAAAGAACAAGAGGAGGCCGACAACGCGGCGGAAATGTACAACAACCTGACATCAGATATGTTGACGGAGAACCCTGATGTGGCTAAAAGTGCACTGGGCAATAATAGGTATTAAGAGATAAAGTATCAATAGAAAATTTTGAATATTCTATGTTTTCCCATGATAATGAAATTCCTCGTGGCGGAGAAACTCAGCGGTTCGCAGCGTTGAGTTCCGCCGCTCAACACGCAATGTGCCAAAATTAGTGCGGAAAGAGGGGAACGGAGTGCCTTAACATTAAGTTCTCCGCTTTGCTAAGGGGAAAAAAGCATTAAACTGCTTTTTGTATATTATACACATATTATCTACAGCTAACATACGTAATATTAATAAATATATATTACATCAGGGCAATCGGATTTATGTACAAAGGTATGAATCAAGAAGAATTGAAAAAGTTCTACGCCGCGCAGAAAGATCAAATGGCAGCAGCTAAAGTGAGTGAACAGAATTTTATTAAAATCGATTATTAAGGTGTGCTTAAGTAAATTTAACGAAATGTTCATTACTTATTACCTTACTTTTGTTTAATTCAGTAGCTGTTGCTGTATGTACTCTATAGATTTTAAACTATTTCATCGGCGTCCGCGAATTTTATTTTTACTTCAATAGAATAGGATCGCTACAGCTAAAGTCCTTTGTAATGTGACATAATCTGCTAAATTCAATTTTAGAACCTTTCAGGCTTTCATAAAGCAATTTTCTGGTTTCTGGGCATCGTGTCGTAGGGGAACAAGAGTGCGACTGTAACGCGACGGTTGTTAGTTTGACGCCCTCTCGGGGGAATATTATTTATTAATATTTTCATTTCTTCGCTCTGACACCAAGACAAAAGCCAAGCGTTGAGTTTCACCTCTTAACACGCAATGCATCGAAAAATTCAGAAGAAAGTGGGGAACACAGTGTCTTAAAACTAGATTCCATTTGCCACCCATGCTGTGTGCGGGATACAGCGTGAAGCTGATTAAAAAATGTATTTTGATTGTATGATTTTTTTTATTATTTTTTTCGGTAGTAATTATTTAACAGTTTAACTAATATTTTTAACATAAAAATATAAATATAGGAAAAGCGTGATGCAGAAGACAGAATGGAGGCAGAGTGGCAAGCGCTCGCGAAGTCCATACAGAGAGAGGTCGCTACATTAGATATACAGGACCAAAGGAAACGAAGGTAAATACTAAATTTATTATAGGAATATACAACTATATGCATTTCCCGTCCATATTTGTAAAAGCTACTCCACACTTAACTACCTACATAGAAAGCATAGGTACGTCTTAACGGCATTCATTTTTTGTTCTTATATAATTATAATTTATAATTTTGGTAATAGAGATAGCGCTCCCGCTATCTATATTACCTCTCCACCTAACCTTCGAAAACACACTATCAAAGATACAGGAGGAAGGTCACGTAAAAAGCATGAAGACCCCCCGGAGGGCATGTATGAATAGGTTGATGACAGTGGACGAGGCGAAAGAGTTATGTCTGCACACGGAACGGAGCACCAAACGCTACGGTCTCTAGACCGTAGCGTTTGGTGCTCCGTTCTCTTAGACTACCCCGCTAGGGGTACAGCGCGAAGTTAAGTCTTAACTTATAATTTTTCATATTTATATTTTCCATAACCTGTTACATATTTTTTGAAACAGGGAAATTGCCCGTCAACTGATGGAGGAAAACCAACTTTTGGCGCTTCAGCAGAAAGAGAAAGAAAAATATTTCAAGGAAGTCGTCAATAATAATGTTCCAACTGACGATTATTACTCACAATTTAATACTACTACTAGATGAATAAAAAAATACTACTCCATTGTTTTGTTTTTCGATGTTATATTTTTTTGTAGTTAAATAAATTCTTTTTGAAATGTTTTTTTGTTTTGTTTTTTGAAGCACGATTTGAATTTAACTAGACACAACGATTTAAGATTTATATCTTAGTAAGTGGTAAATTTATTGTTAATTATATTAATTGCTGAGGCTGTCATTCGTCATTCTGATTAAATAGTTTAATTTAAAATTATTTCAATTTCCTCGATCTGGTATCGAGACCACACGGCGTCCGTTTTCGGCGCTAAACACGCAATATCTCGAATATTGAAGGGGTTTTTTGGGCGCGGAGTATCTTGACAGCATGAAACTAAAAAAAGGCCCATATTAGTAGACTGGTTTAACAAAAAAATAATTCAATTAGTTCACGTAAGTGTGCACAAAGTGACTTATTTATTAAGTTCTCTATACGATACTTTTTAAATTCACGATCACGTTTCACGATAATTCACAATAAATAAAAACGTAGTTTAAAATAAAACATTATTAAAACAAAAGATTAGCAAGATAAAAAAAAACAAATTTATGAAGAAAACAGTTTTATTTCAAAAGATTTCTTTTTCTTTGGAAGTATCACAATAGAATATAGATCACATCTAATATATAAGACTAGAGGTATAAGCTTACAAACATTTTAGGCATTACACGACGCTACCTGAGATTTATATACATACATACATTTAAGATACATACATATAACACACACATGATTCATATATTCTTATAAAATTCCCAATTCCACCAATCTCCAATCACTAATATAAAGATAATTAACTAAAGCAGTGAAACCTGATTAATTTCGATGTTAAGGAACCAAGGATTTTGTACCGTTTAAACGTTTCATTTATCCAGTTTTTCAATTATACAGGTTTAAAACTACAGTTATTACGAACCGAGACCCGCGATTACATTTTTTTTGGCAAATAACATGTTTAACCCTGTCCCAACCTGATAAAATGCCTCACTTATAAAAGGAACTAAGTCACTGAGTCCCAATTATAAAAGTAAGTTAATAAAAAAACTAGATATCTTTTAAGGGGACTTTTTGAAGTATATTAATTTGATGACAATGTACCGAGACCTCTTTGGAATTCTGAATAGTATAGATTTCTCACTTAACCAGGTTTCACTATATTGATACATCATAAATTTATTCATAAAATTGTCAGTTTTAAAATATACAACTATTATTTTATACAACTAATATTTGCAATTAAAAAAATGGCAAAAAAAAAATACAGGTTCAAAAACCGTTTAATAGGTATAAGCATGAAACACTACGAATATGACTTAATATAAATAAGCGAAATAATAACCAGATAAATAAACGATCCCAAATATAATAATACATTAAACTAATGAATAACAAAACACAATTTACACGCAAGTTACTATACGTTTATTAATTTCTGAAGAAAATTTTATTTATTTAGTAATATTTTAGCGTCGTGTCCAATGCTTATATACCTATATAAGTACACATGTTACATCTATAATTGGTACATTAATAATTATTAAGGAAGATTACATAGAACTCGCAGTAAACTGCTTACTCCACCATTAGATATTTGGGTGGAAAGGATCGAACGAAGAGTTGAAAGATTTCGCTCAGTTCTAGTGAGCGGGGCGAAGTAAATACAAAATACGAAATTCTTTGTTGTTGGAAATGTCTATTATATTTAAAAGGACTTCATTCCGCCTGATCTTTCACTTTCTTCTGCGGTGGTAACCGGGTTTAAGACTAGACATAGGTACCTATCTATACCTAGTATACCTAGTACCTATCTATATGATACAACAGATTTTTTATTATTTGAGAAATTGCGCGTTGAGTGATGGAACTCTGTCTTATCATAGCGGAGAATTTAAGAAGTTATTCATATGAAGTGGGAATCGAACCTACAACAATAGCATTTACAGTCAAACTCTTAATTATCTAGACGCTTTAATATTTTTCTACACACACACACCACATACTTATTTATAACACACATTGAAGTTGTATACGTTTAAAATTATGTTTAGTTTTAAAGGTACCGTTTTAAAATTTTCTAAATAATTTTGGCAAGATGGTTAATTTTTGACACATTTTAATATTATTACATTAATATATATAATTTTACTACCATCTAAAACCTTAAAAGACTTTTTTTATTAAAAAATAATAACTATAGCTAATAAGCCAAAAGTCACCAAAGTACTAAAAAAACTAACACAACCAGTTAATAATACTGCTACAAATAAATATATCACAAATTATTAAAGATTTATTTACCACACGCACCGCCCGATTTTCGAAACTATGCATGATCAGCACCGCGCTTTTTAATATAGATAATAAATTAAAGTTTCATAAAAACAACATAGAAAATTAATATTTTTAACAAAGTTCTTAATGAAAAAATATTTATTTCAATAAATAAATATGTCGAAAGTAAAAACTATCAAAATAATAATAATTGTGGAAAAACAGAAATACACACAGGTACGACATATGTACAATTCCACAAAAGAAATGATAAAGTTCTAAATACACTAAACAAGTGAGAATCTTTTCTAACAAGAACATATATTTTTTATAAGAATAAATACTTTAGTTCATAATTTTTAAAAAGTATTTTGTGCTTGTCACAAAATATAATATAAAATATAAAGGTCATTTTAATGACAAAATTATTTATTTAAAAATATAAATAATATATATAGAAATGATTTTGTATGATAAAACCGCAAAACGGTTATTATTCATAAATAATTACATAATTTTAAGTAGTAATAAACTTAAAAAACTTTTCGTAGTTTAATACAAGTATAAGACTTAATGTTTTTTTTTAATTATACCACTTTGACTGCTTAAAAGCTTAAAATGAGAAGAACTAACGATTTTGAAGAATATATAAAAAAAAATAATGTAGCAGGACCTGAAACCAAGCCTAGGAAATATTTACCCTACGTAAATATTTCTTAATTACCACACAATAGGAGTTTATTAAGTACAATAAATGCCAACTTTAACATAGTATAAAACAAGAACAATCAGATATCTAAACCTACTTGGCAGATTTTGTGGTTTTAATAATAGACACCAGAAAGTTACTACAAGTTACTAAAGATTCTGCATACAAAAAATTAATACTTCTCCTTATTCACTTTATCAATGGTCTTAGGTTCAATTCCGATAAGGCCTTTATTCTTCAAGTTTATGATAGAATCAGCTATGACTTTCGCAGTTCTACGTAAATAGCCTCCGCTTGTTAACATTACTATGGGAATGTCTCGCTCTTTGCATGTTTCAAATACGAATTCATCTCGCTTTATTATGCCCTGAAAAAAAAAATATTTTTTAAATTTACACATTGTATAGCATATACATATAGCAGGGTAGGTAGAGGGAACCTAATGTTAGACACTCCGTCCCGTTCGATATATTGCTTATTTTGTGACGGGATTCCACGCTGGACTTTGTTTATTTTACCAGAGCAAGGAAATAATCATTAATTAATTCTTCTGATTGGGAATCGAACCCACCGTGATGTTTACAGTCAGTAAGTATACATTTAGAAATAGTAATAAATTTAAAACCTATAGAAAATTCCTGATAAAAATTAAGAATTGTGAAGAAAAAGGCATGCTACCGTAAAATGCAGTACATTTTTGGACACACTTTATAAACTATAAAAACAAAACAAATTATAAAAATCGCTTAAAACAATCAAAATAAAAAATCAAAAAAATTAAAGGCTTAATGCGTAAGCTTAAGAATGAATAAAACATACTTACAACTTCACTTATCCTCAGATGTCCGAGTGGATCTGTATCCAATATATCGGTACCAGCATTGTATACTAGGATGTCTGGCTTAAACTCCTTTAGAGCTGCCTTTAAGTTCCTGTAATTTATTTAAAATTATGTTAATCAGGCGAAGCCGCGTTTGTGTCGCTAGTATACCATAAATTGTTGCAAATTAAAAACACTACCAAATGAATTCACAACAATGTACTGAACAGAGACACAGTCTTGGGGCAATCTTTGTTTGATTGTAAATATGACAGTTAGTACTTATTTAGAAAACGTATAAAAATTTGAACGGATTCGAACCCGCGCCGCCTGGAAACTACAATGAGAATAAATATTTTTCTTTCCTAAATGTGGAATAATGCTTTAAAATGTTAAAATATATTTAATAAATAACATTCTCTCTTTGCCAGACGATAAGTCTTACATTGAAATAGAGAGTGATGAGTCGATCCCCACTTGATATCTCGAAAATTGGGCAAGCACAAAAGCAAAGCTGTAAAATTTTGATTTTTAAAAAAATATAGCAGAATAGTACTGAACTGTTGTGCGTTTTCCGATCAAATTCGGAATATTGCAGGGGTTTAACTGAACACCACAGTCACTCAACGTCAATTGAACCCACGACTACCATGTTATCCCACTATATCGCAAATGCGTCCACATATTTTATATCTTTGTCACTTTAATATTCACAACATACTTGCGCAACTTGAGCATGTATTCCAAATCCTCCACTTTGTTGCCGAGTTCTATTTTCCTCCTGATAGCTCTCTTAGCTTCTTCATCTCTAGGGTATATGTGACGATTGTACATATCCATTATGTACACTTCTGGCACACCAAGGAAATCCCGTTGGTAACCATTACCCTAGAAATAAATACAATCGGTGATAAATAAATTCATTACGACACTACCGGCAGTTACAATTTTTATTAAAAAAAATAAATCAGCTTCACGCTGTATCCCGCACACAGCAGGGTAGGCAGAAGGAACCTAGTGTTAAAACACTGTTTCTCATTTTCTGCCCAATTTTTTAAACTTTGCATGTTAATTGGTAAAACTCAACTCTACATTTTATCTTGTTACTAGTGACAAAATGAAAATTTATTTAAATTATTTAATAAACAAAATAAAAAAATAATTACTTCAAAATACAGCTTACTTGATGAGCATCCAAATCAACAATCATAGTGTTTTGCACATTACAATGTATGACAAGGTTTCTTATCAGTAAGGTGATATCAGCATATGCACAGAACCCTCCGCCTTTGGCTGCACTACAGTGATGAAAACCTCCACCCACATTTATAGCCCAGCCTCTCTCTAAAGCCAACTTGCCTGCTAATATTGATCCACCCGTTTGTAATCTTGTGACAAGGTTAAAAAGTTATATAATATAATTATTTAACAATAACAAGAAACGTGATATCTATACAATATATCTTAGCTATTTTTCTAAGGGACTGCTTCTTACTGTAAATGTAATGGTTTCGAAACTCACTACATGGATAAGAGCAAATTGAGTGACATTCAGCTCTGCCAATCAAAAAATAATGTCTCTTTTTAAATAATTTGGGTGGAAAGCAAAGAATCCAGTATCTTGACACTAGATTTTCTCTGCTTATCCTGCTCTATGTGGGATATATAGTCAAAATAAAAAGTCACACACTAAGTGTAAATATTTACCTCATTGGCTTTAAGTAAGCATGCTGAACAAATATGTTGGGCACAAATGCTATTACTGGCACTTCTGCAATCATTGCCACTTTACAACTCCACTAAAAATGTACATGTTAATCAAAACAATGTCAAATTTTAATTTAATAATCGATATATTTTTTTTGTGTTTAATACTTACTTTAAGAGATTTTAAGTAGTTTTTTGTATGGACTAAAAGTAATTCACTCTCTTTCGCTTCAAGAGGTTTCACCAAACATTCCTTTGTTATGAAATTTGCCTCAATCAAATACTAAAAATATAATAAAATGTAATAATACTGCAAACATAACTGCAAATTCATTAAAGCACTGAACGAAACAATTTTTTGTTCGGTCGTTTCCCATAATATTTTCGTACCTCTATTATGTTACGCCATTTCTTTGCATCAAATACGTGAAGCTTCTCAAAGCCACAAAAAGATACGTTATACTTCTCATCATACACTAACGGCCACTGGTCCTCTCTTATATCAATGTAAAGGCTAAAAATGAAGAAAACAGTACAACAAAGATATTGTATTATTAATATATTAAATTGGAATTGGAACATATAAACTCCTAACATTCGTTAACTAACCTCGTCATGGTGATTTAATTTATTTCAGACGGTTTATAGTGTAAATATAAAAACTTTATAATAACATCTTTAAAATTTGTATAATTTAAATTAATAAAGGGAGGATTTTGAAAATTATTTGTCACTGTCAAAATGAAATGATTTTTCAATTCGACTGTTCAGAAACTAACCAAAAAAATATAACAACGTAATAAAAATACATTACGTATTCAATCATCTTCAGCAGTATTATGTGATTTGTTTTAGACAAAATAATTTTATTCAGTAATTGATTTAAGAAATTAAAATTTCCACATATTCACAATCGATTGTTGCTAAGCAACAAAATCATACATACACGCGCGAATTGCAAACTTTGGACCGTGTGCGAGATTCAATATTATCATGGTAAATCACCACATCTTCTACTTATTTATTATTTGATTTGAAACGCACTAAAATTATGGAAATAGCAGAAAATTCTACAGTCGATGCTTTGCAAAATGAAATTCAATTCTATAGGGTGAGTAAATATCCTGAAATTACCTTTAGAAATCTTAACTTTCTTTAACGCATTTATTATTTATTTTAGCAAAATCAATTGGTTGTTGAACAAGAAATACGAACTTTGATTGCAGATAATCAAAAACTATCTCAACAAGTGGGTAGTCTTTTAAAAGAAAAATTACAAAATGCACAACAAGCTCATGATTATAATCAAAGTGAGGAAATTGCAGAACTAAAGAAGCAAATTAGTTTACTTACTAAGGTAAGTACTTAATCCTTAAAGATATATAATGTACAGTACGGTTGAGGAATCGTAGCCGCTCTGTAGTTAGTGAGGTAGTAACTTCGCAAATTAGATTTTAGGATATATTTTAACTTTTCATTATTTACTTTCCGAGTGAATAATAAAGATAAGTTGAACAAAATTACTTCTGGGTGGCGACGATTCGTTGACGATACTTCATAGTATACAATCACGTATTACATGTACTATTTAACTCTTTATTTCATAAGAGGCCGAGGCCAGCACAGCGTCTGAAGTTAAACAGTTGTGGGTTCGATTTCGACTCGTCTTAACACTAGGTGCCCTTTGCTTACCCAGCTCTAGGCAGGATACCGATACAAGCGTAAAGCATTTTTTTTTTGTTTCCAGGAAAGAGATTCTTTAAATGTTTTATGGCAAACTTCTCAAAAAACCATAGACGCCTTGGATATTGAATTAAAAACATATCAAAGCTATAACAGCAGAGGTGGAAATAAGGTAAAAATTAAATTTACAAATATTCATTTAGGTATATTTATTTTAATTTTACACCACTGACCACTATTAATAGGTGCAGAGTAGATAATTAGAACGTAATAATTCTCTATTATTTACTTGCCGAGAACAATCCGAGTCGGATTTAAAACCATAATCTAATTTCTGTCCTTTATGAAATACAGTGTCTCATGTAGGTACATACATTATTTTATAAAAAAAAGTATTTTCTTAATTAATTTATAATTAAACATTTTACAGAACCCGAACAATGATAAAAGAGAGTTAGGACTCAAATTAGAAACTGCTCTTGCAGATTATGTGGAGTTGGAAAATAATTATAAAAAAATAAATACAGAACGAAATTCCATTGAAACAGAATTAAAAAATAAAGAAAAAGAAATAGCCACATTTCAAGAACAATATAACGATCAGAAAGTAGAATTAGCAGAATTAAAAAAAGCTTTGGAGGAATATAAAATCAATTTATCAGCTGAAATAAAAAGTCATGAAAACATTAAACTACAATTAATTGCATCCCAAAAAGAATGCGTTGATAAAGTTAAAAACGAAGCAGAAGCTAAGTCAAAGGTATAAATAAAATAAATTTGGACTAACATCGATTTTTTATAAATCATAGAATGCATTGTTTTCATTTTCCTATTCCGATAAGAAAAGCGTAATATTGAGTTCCAAAAGCGGAGAAAAGTGAATTAGATTATCACTGGACCTACGTTGCAGGATAAATCGTGGTACTAGAAAAATACATAATATTATTAGAACCACAATAAAACTAAACGGAGTAAAATAATTTAATAAATATTTCAAGTTTACCACTTAAAAAATCCATTTTTAGGTTGCTGAAGCATTACAACTGTATGATTTAGTATCAATACAAAAAAATGAAGCATACAAAAAGATTTCGGAAATTACAGGTTCGAATTTATAAAAACTAATGGCATATAGCTCAATAAACCAATAAATTTAAAGTTTAAATATACACGTTTCGGCATTTTAGGTGAATTAACAAGGGTAAAACAAACACTTGCAAATATACAACGTGAAACTGAGGCAAATTATAGAACACAATTAGATGAAATCAAAGAAAAATATAATGAGAAAGTATCTGACATGCTAGCACATATCAGAAATCTTGATGCAGAATTAGTAGAAAAAGGTTTACTATTGAACAAAACTTTAAGGTATTATTTTATTAACTTCTTGTAAATTACGATTGTTATTGAAAATTTACATATTATACATTTTTTTTTTGTTCTATATTGTTATACTTTGTTGAAATTAATTAGGGAAAATAAAATTCTATTGACGGCAAACGAAAATTACCTGAAGCAACAGGAAAATGACAAAAATATAGTAGATCCGAAATTGGCGTTAGCTGAGCAACGACTGGAGGCTATGTTTCAAGAACTGGTATGTATTTTTTTTAGCTTCACATATAAATATAACAGAGTACGCAGAGTAAAACCAATGTTAAGACATTTTGTTTCTTAGGAATTGAGTAGCGGACTTTAACACTCATACTTGCAACCAGAGCGGAATATATTGAAAATATTTAATTTCCCCGAGTGGGAATCTAATCTACAACCGTCGCGTTCCACTGCGTCAGATGCTATTACGCTGCGCGAATAAAAGAAAGAAAAGTGTAACAGAAAATATAGCACGTTGTGACACGCCTTTTTATATAACCCAATTTTTTATATAATCTGATAAAAAAATAAAAATTGACATTTTAATAAAATAATTGAATATTTTAACGATATAAAAACAATAACACATAGAATAAAAAAAATAAAAAATATTACTAAGATGAAATATAGAAAAAAAAAATACTATTGATAAAAAGTTTATTTATAATCGATTACTTATTTCAATCCCAATAATTTATTAGGTATCATCAGAACGTCGCAACATTCAATTAGTTTGCGAGAAACAATGTTTAACAATGGATATACAGAGGATACAGGATACACACACCAGAGAGTGCAAGCGACGTGATTGGGAGGAGAACCTAATGAAGACTCAGATTGAAGAACTAAAGTATGCCATATATTACAGACTAGCTCTTAACTGCGGCTTCACTCCTGTGGTCAAATGGAAATAGCTAAGAATTGTAATTGCCTGTGAAGTAAATTTGACCGCAGACACATTAGATTACATCGAAACAATTGACGTGATGTAATATATACTATCCTAGATACTTCTTAGATGAATGAACTATACATCTCAAGAAATATATATATCTATATATACAGGGTGGAAGAGGCAGCGCTCCTTTTACGGAAACAGCATATAGGGTAAAATATTTCAAACCCATACCTAAAGAAATTAATCAAGATGCCTCAACAGTTTGGACGTAGGATTTTTTTTTCATTTCACGATTTTTATTCATACCTGTATTTCGTGTGACGCAATTACGTATAGATCCCAATAACGTAAACACTTACTACTACAAAAATACTACTAAAGGTTAAACAACTTTGACCTTTATCGCCAACACATACGACTCGATTTCGGAATGAGGCGTGTGCGGTGGTGTTCCTTTGATAGGTTTATGTGTGCGTGCGTCGTCCTTACAAATGGCGTTTTATTTGAAAACGCCAATTTTATTACTTATTTTGTTTGAAAAAATAACTTTTTAATTTTTGGGAATTTATTTTTTTCTGATTTATATTAGACTTTTAAAGAGTAGTTAAAACTGTGGTTTCATTTAAAGTGGCGCTGAAACTTCCACCCTGTATATTTGAACCAATAGTTCCTGAGATTGTCGCGTTTAACCAAAAAAATCTTTATAATGTTAGTTTAGATTTTTGTAAGCATTTTTAATTTAAATTTTAAATTGTTTTTTTAAGTTAACATAATAAGTAATGGTTATTAACACCAATAGTCATTTAAAATTTTAATTTACAGATTACATGTAGATCATTTACAAAAATCTTTAGAAGAAACTCATGGCATGGTCAACAAGCTACAGTCAATGTTATCTTCTAGAACCGAGCTTAGTCAAAAGTTAGTATGGTTTCTTAATTTAATTTATATCTTATTGTAAAAGTCAAGAGGCCAGTCGTGACGCACAAAGTGTGACTGTAAAACCGACTGGTTGTGGGTTCGATCAACACTCGAGGATATGAAATATATATTAACATTAATATTTTCATTTCTTCGCTCTGGTGTCGAGGTAAAGCGCAGCGTCGAGTTCCGCAACTCAACACGCAATGCCAGAATTCGACGGAAAGTGGGAAACGGAGTATCTTAACACTAGGTTCCCTCTGCCTACCCTACTGTGTGATACAGCGGGATACAACGTGAAGCTGGTAAAAGTCATATTTTTAATATAATAGCTTATAATAACATAATTACAAATGCTCAATAGCAAAAAAAACTACTTACAATTATGGGCCAGCCATAATTATAAGTAGTTTAAAATTTATTATGCGAATATAATTTCGTTTATTACCTGCTAGGTGTAAAAATATTAAATATGTGACGTCACACTAGGTGGGGGTGGGTCCGTTCAGCTACGACGAGGACGGGAAGAGGACAAAAATCATGAAATTTTTGTAATGTAATTTATGAAAATTTTGCATATAAAACAAAACAGGAATAAAAAAGGTAGTCATAACAAAATAAATAACTAAATTTTATTTTCCAGAATGGTTTCCACAAAAGAAGAAGAATTAATGGAATTAAATAAACATTTGGAAAATCAAATGGAGCTCAACAAGAAGTAAGATTATATTATACATATTTTTTACTTACAAAGAATTTTTGAAAATATTTTTCTAGGAGTTTTTTTTTTCTCCTATCTGTATATTTGACTTTTGTGGGATCGACTTTTAATCAGGGGAATGCATTGTTTTCTTTTTATCTGGTAATACGGCAAAGTTCGCTACAGAAGACAGAAAAATTGGAGTACCACCTGTATAATAATACTCTGCTGCATGCGGCGTAAAGCTAGTCAAAAAGGTTTCATAAAATTATCAAATTTTCAGATGGAAAGAATCATACGTTGATATGACAGAGAAATTAAAGAAGAAATTGGAAGCTCTTAATAGAGAGAATAGAGAATTAAGAAAACAATTAAACCTACCATATATTGGCTCAAGTTGTGAAAACAGCAACAGCAGTTCATAGATAATTATGATTTTTTAACATATTTAATGTGTAACTCCATAAAAAATTCCATGAAATAGTTTGTACTGCATACCTGATGATTTTGGGTTCACTTCCCACTCAAAGGATTAATAATTAATTCATTTCAAAGAAAAGGAAAGTTGTGAATGGAGCTTTGACGAGACATGGTTGCTCTGAAGTTAGGTTTTGTTTACTTTTGCGCACTGTGCACTTAGGAAATGATCTAAAGTAATAAAAATGCTAAAATCAATTAGAGCTTACTACAGAAAGCAAAAAAAGATATCTTTGTTATTCCTAAGTATCACATTGCCATTTCTATAAATCTAAACATATAAGCCGTTATACAGTAATATATTTTATGTAATTATAGACAAAGTCAGGGTAAAACAATATGTTATTATGGTTATTAAACATAAAATTTTAATATGTTATTATGGTTATTCAACAGTGCAATATTAGTTTAGTAAAAGATGAAGTTTGTAATTGAATTGTATTTACAATAAAAAATTATGAAATAGATGATTGTTTTTTTTTTAATATTTCCTTAAACATTTCAAATATAATTATTAGTGTAACACTAAATATTAAGGATAATAGTACTTCTATTATAATATACTGATATTTACTTAAAAAAAATATTACACAAATAGAAATTGTATATATTTTTACGAAAAACACAATTTTAAATAAAATTATATAATTCTCTCTCTTCAACAACAGCCAACAATATTAAAAATAAAATTTACAAAATATTGAAAGTTATTTAATACCATTTATTATTTTATTTTCTCATTATATTATTTTCTGTACAAAATCCCAACTTGCATATTTTATTTATAAGTACAGTAAGGTTGACGGTGAAGTAAGGCCTTCTAAATGTTTGCACATTGTTCACTTAGTAAGAAAATAATTAAAAGTAAGAAAAAATCTTAAAATCAAATCTGTGCCAACTATAGCTTGCTTTAATGTGGCCATGACTAGTCAACCATAGTCTAGTATTATAAAAAAATATTAATTAATAAATCATGTAGCTGACACACATTCAGCAAATAAACTTGGGAACCAGTAAAGAGTTTCCTTAGTATCTTGTGTATCAACCCATGCTAAACCTTCTTTGACCATATGATTAAGTGCATTTAGTGCTCTAGTTTCATTCCAACTGTAAAAATAAAAAGAAAACTAATTAATGTTTATCAAACTGTTACATGCTATTTAAGTAGTATTCTCCAACATCATTTGACGTAACTATAAGACAAACGCGACAGTTGTGGGTTTGATTCCCATTTGAAGAATTAATTAATTTCATTTTCTTACTCTTATAACAACAATTAAATTTCAATCTTCAACTTTCTCAACATGTACTGTCTCCAAAATTGGGTTGTGCATGAGGAATAAATTTATAGATGATAAAATCACTTGTTTTTCTTAGGGGAATTTTGATAAAACCTCTAAACAAAGCATATAACCTTCAGTCCACAATAAAACATGAAGAATTATAACATCTATTATTTAAATATCACATATGACAATCGATTTTTTCCATAATATATAAATAAATTTGGTTTTCGAAAATCTAAAATATAATAGAAAACAACTTACCCTAAATCATCTGCCAAAATGCTAGGTGCCACCCAAGCTGTGCCTAATGCACTAGCTTTTTGTAGTACTAAAGTTTGGTCTAAGTTTAGTTCTCCTGGTACAGACTGTACAAGCCATTTTCCCTTACCAACTGGTACAACTGTGAATCTGTAATTATATATTAATATTTAAATTTCAGGTTTGAATTTGAATTTTGAAAAATTTGGGCAGTATATGGGGAACAACACTAGGTTGATTCTGCTTACAATGCTATACAGCATGAAGCTAGACATATTTTTTTGTGATATAATTTTTTATTAAATATATAACCAAAACCAAAACATTTATGACGGAAAAGTGAGGGATAAGAGAGGTAGGACACCTCGGTTGACCTCGGGCATATACGAAGAGGTTTATGACAGAGCAAAAAACGTATGCAGAAACCATACAGTTTGGCTCTCCATTCTCTCTTACTACCCCTTTAGGGTTACAGCGTGGAGCTAGATTAGATAGATCAAACCAATACCTACCCATTACCGAATATCTTCAGTTTCTTTACAGCAGCTAGTAAATCTTCATTTGTAATATCCTGATGTTTCTTAGCCTTTCCTCTGGCAGCAATCAGTCTAGTCCTTAATTCTTCTAAAGTAATAAGCCCACCATTTTTGTAATTTGTAGCTAAACAAACTTCTACTATTTGAACTCCTAATTCATAATAAAAGTCTCCAATGCCTGTAGTAGAATACAAAATAGATGTACAAATATTTCTAATCTGTGTCATTTTATTCATAAAAAATATAGTTTTACAACAATTTTGTAAGACTATAATTATATATAACATTTACATAAAAAACTACAAACCTAAGACAGACCAGAATCCTTTTCCTGAAGCAAGAGGATCAACCCCTATAGCTGCACACATTTCTTGAAACTGTCTTCGAAACTGAGCATTCTTTTTAATCTCATTCTTATGTTTAGTTGCAAATTCTTCTAAATTTTCCCTAAAAACTTCGAGTTGTTTAGATAGTTGTTGAAATTGATTTTCTTGTATTTCTGAACCTTTTTCTCGGTATTTTTCTTGCTCCAATCTTTGTTTTTGAATAGCTCCAACTCCAGCACGGCGCCTCATGTTTAAAATATTATTAAAATATTTAAAATAAAATATTCCTTAGATAACTAACAAGTAGTAAACTCTGTGCAACAATATAATAAAATGTCAAAACAATCAAAATAAAATTTGCTAAAGTTAAGAGGTGTCAGAATCAAATATGATGTCAAATTTGTCAAATGTACTGAATTTAATCGATGTTCAATCAAGCAGTAATCGAATAGTATAAATTTAAAAAGAAATTTTATTATTCAAAATATTGTTGAAGAATATTTTTTTTCATATTATTTATTGAATAGATATTGATATTTATAACATATAAAATGTAAGCTAAAATATTAAAAATAATCAACTGATTTTAGAGTAAATAAGGAGAATTTGAGAAAAGGCAACTAGATGGCGCTAGTAAAAATCTTACATTAAGAAAATAAAGAAATCACTCACGCTAAAATAAAGAAATCACGCACTCAATCGCTTCACACTGTACCCCCACACACGGCAATGTAGGCAGAGGGAAACTAGTGTTAAGACACTCTGTTCCCCACCTTCCGCTGAATTCTGGAGGCATTGCGTGTTGAGTGGCGGAATTATACGCCGCGCTTCATCTCGACACCAGAGCGAAGAAATTAAAGGAAACGAACAAATATAAAATTGAAACACGATACAACAATTAATATTTTTATTAATTACTTATATTTAAATAACGCTCTGGACGCCATAAACTGAACTGAAGTAATGTGAATTCTTTGAAAACAATTTAGAAACGCAATATGCAATGTATACATATTATACAGCAAATACTATGAACATACTACATTTAAAAAACTACATTTAAAAGGCAGTAAAAATTATAGTTTACATTTATATATCTAGAATTTTAATTAATAAAAAAATTAAATGGTAAATGTAATTAAATTGACTTTATTAATAGTAAGTAAATAAATATTTTAAGCATTATTTAAGTACTAGATTAAATCTAATGTGTAATATAAATGAAATTTAATTTTTTAATTTATTAAACATAGATGAATCGTGAAATGATTCTCCATAAATTTATCAAAAAGTAAAAAATATCTAAGTGTGTGTTTTATTATTAATAAATAGTTTAAATATGTGTAGGAATTATACTATCGTAGAAAATTTTAAAACAAAAAGAAAGGTAGCCATCCCTGGTGGGGATCGAACCCACGACCTTTGGATTAGAAGTCCAACGCGCTATCCTCTGCGCCACAGGGACTGTTGAGTTACATGTTGAAATTATGTTACAATTGACTGTAAGAGGACGCTAGCATATGTTATTTATAGCTTATGTACTTATATTAGAAAAATAACACAGATTTATATATTTTTTTATAAATTTAAATAATAAAAAAGGACTATAAGGTATAAATACTTACATTAGTGGAGAAAATCGTACAAAATATTATGTTCTTATCATTCCAGTAAAATAACAGACTTTGGTAGGCAATGGCAACTGAATATGTCAACAAATGACCGTCAAAAGAAAATTTGTTTGGGAAGTTTGAAATTTCAAGTGTGTTCATAATATATTTTTGAGTTAAAACTGAAAAATAAATACAAAGCTCCTGTAGAATAAAACGTAAATGTTAGGAAAACAAAATGGAAAATCTAGTAGAAGATGGGAGAGATGTTATATTAGATAATGACGATATAAAAGATGCAGAATCCTCAGAAAATTTTGAAAAGTTTATACATGAGTTATTTGAGCAAAACGGCATATTAAATGATCTCAGAGCTTATTTGCGAGGGCATATTGTAAACGTTTTGAAAAATGCTGAAACAGGTCTAATATTGATATTTATTTTATTCATGGTTTTATTCTTTTAAAAACAATTTAAAACCATCAATAGATTTTATTATAACAAATTTAAAATCTTTAGGAAATCCTCCAAATTGTCAGAAACATTTTACTCAACGGTTGGAACTTACTTATCAAGCCCTGAATATTCTCATAGCAGAATATTTACTCAGATTGGTATGCTTAAAATATGATAGCAAATTTTCATCTATTCATTTTATTTTTTAAGTTCAACATAATTTTTTATTATTTTGCAGGAGTTCAGTTACAGTTTATCAGTGTTTGTGTCTGAAATACCTCTCTCCAACATGGTGTTTGAGTTTGCAAAAACAATTCTTAAATCAAAAGATTTAAATGTAACAGATGTGCGCTTTGGTGAATGTGATGTTTGGGCTGTTTTAAATTATTTAGGTAAAAAATGAAATTATGACAATTTTTTGTCTTTTATAATATTTAACCACTTGAAACATTTTAAAATTGTTTATAAAATAAAATTTATTGCAAGAATTTATAATTAAATTAATTTTTAATAAGAATATAATTTTAAATCATTTATTAAATCAAAATTTGGTCTGATATTTAATTATAACTATCATTTTATTAACATTAATTGAAGCATGGCTGAAAAGAAATACCATATATAATCGCAGGATAAACTTTACCTTTAATTTAATTTTCTTAACTATTCAGGAATACAATGTGACTCGGAACATGCATCTAAAATAGCTGATATGTATAATGAAAGCAGAGAATCTCCTCTTTTATACTGTATTTTAAAATATGTAACATTGCATGATAAAGTTCCAATTTATGCTGAACCAGGTAAATACATATTAGTATATAAAATATATGTCTAATAGCAGTTATTCAGTTTTAATACCATATTTGCATAAAGTAAGTGATTGAGCGAATTTTATTTAGACATTGAAAAAAACATATTGAATGCTGAAAGCATTTTCTCACCACTCTACCTCAGATCATTAAAATTATTTGCATGTCTCATAAACCCTTCATTCAGACATTTTTCTTTGTTATTCATATTTTTTTACCTAGTGTTAAGATACTTCTGTTCCCCAGTTTCCACCAAATTATGGAGTGTCTCAAATAGTAGGTTCCTTTTGCCTAACCTATTGTATGCGGGATACATTGTGAAACTGATTTAAGTGCATGTTAGGGGTTCTATGCTAGGGAAATGAATAATACATTTGTTTTTCTTGCTTTTTCTCTAGTAATATGATGAAGCATAGCATTGAGTTGGGCCATTTACAGTCCAATGCCTAAAAAAATGGGTGGAAAGCCAGGAATGGATAATATTGAGACATGTTATCATCTGCCTACCTTGCTATATGCGGGATATATTGTGAATCTAAAAACCATAAACGGAAAAGACAAAGAAAGATATCTTATTCTTAAATTATTTAAAATTTTAAAGCAAGTTTATTTTTTTAGCCAATACTTCAGATGAGAGTGTCTTCAGTGATAAAACACTAGAAACAGATGATGGCAGAATTAAAGATTCACATAGAAGCATATTAAACAAATGTAAACATTATTCCTTTTGTAAAACTTGTCAAAATAGAAAAAAGCAACTAAAGTGTAAATATGAAAAGAAAATAAATAAATTAGAAAAGGTATAGATTTACATAAATATTTTGTGTACTTTTATTTTTTTTTTATTAATAATATGTGTAAAGCCATCATGGTTGTGGCTTTGATTCCCACTCAGGGAATGACTTATTATAATATTATTTTATAAATAATAATATTTTAATTTCCTCGCTTTGGTAACGAGGTAAAGCGCGGCGATGAGTTCCCCCACTCAACATGCAGTATCTCGAAAATTAGATTCCCTCTATGCTGCTATAATATGCTATTTCATATATTGTCAGACATTTTATAATTTTATTTTATCTTTATATCAAATTTGTATTGAGTACATATAGTATCAAATTGTGTCTAGAAGAGTTCTGGGTTCAAATCCAAATAGAATAATGACTGATTACTTTTTTATATTTAATAATTCAATTGCAGGTTGCCAATAAATTGAATATAAAAAATCTAAATGTAGATAATTTTATGAAAACTGTTAACATTGTGGAACAGAACCTAATTGATGAGGTTACTATGATTGGTTTCACTATTGTTGTTTATAATTTGGACTACTCAACACAAAAAAAAAGTAGTTTCTGAGATAAGAAAAGATAAGAAAAAACTCTTCAATTCTCTTATCTCAACACTACCAATTTGAAATTGAGTTTTGCTCTAATTTATTTCTTCAATTGTATTGTAAACGCAATGATTGTGGGTTTGATTCCCACTCGAAGAAATTATATATTTTCACTTCCTCGCTCTAGTTGCCGGTAACTAGGCAAAGCGCGGCGTTAAGTTCTGCCACTCACTGCAATACTTCAAGAATTTGGCATAAATTGGGGAACGGATTGTCTTAACACTAGGTTTCCTCTGCTTCCCTAGCTATGTGCGGGATACAGCGTGAAGCTAAAAAAACAGCAATACTTATGTTTTTTAGATGTTTGACCAATTGAAAACAGTGTATGAAGCAGAAGTGGAAATGATAAAAGAAGATGGACAGAAAAAAATTAAACATTCAATAGCGAGTCATGCACTACTCTTGCAACAACATAGAGAACAAGTTAGTTATCTATTAACCAGATTTATCGCATATATAGTATATTTAAAAAAAAAACATTATTTCGCGTAGACAATTCAGTCTACCTAAAAAAATGTAATGCACAGTGACCACAGGCTACAAAGTGATCGAAAAATCTGGTTTTCAAAAATGTATAATTCTAAATGTACGCGATTAATCTGGTTAAAGAGTTTCATTTAAAATTTCGTCGTATTATTTATCTAAAATAAATCAGCTTCTCGCTGTATCTCGCACACAGCAGGGTAGGCAGAGGGAACCTAGTGTTAAAACATTCCATTCCCTACTTTCCGCCGAGTTCTGGAGGTATTGCGTATTGAGCGGCGAAATTCAACGCTACGCTTTGCCTCGACACCAGAGCGAAGAAATGAAAATATAAATGTAAATAAGTGGGAATCGAACCCCCAACCAGTCGATTTTACAGTCACACTTTGTGCCTCTGCGCCACAACTGGCCCCAAATTAATTAAAAATAATTATGTAATTTTTATTTACATCGCCATGCATCTTTTTATTTATTATTTTATTTTTTAATCTAATTTTTATGATATTTTGATGTTAGAGAAGAATAATTTTAGAGTTATACCTATAAGTATTAGATATTTTGTTTTTTTTTTTACCCGCATAGCAGGATAGACGGAGAATACCTACCTAATGTAAAATAAAAAAAAAACCAGATAAGCATGAGTCAGACTCGCCCGCCGAGGAAATCTTAAAAAATTGGAGGTCTTGAGTTTTTTCTGAAATTCAGGCTTAGCTTAGCCAGAGCCCTTTCATTTGATACCTCACTTTAACTAACAGCGTTAATACTATATTTTGCTCTCTTTTTAAAGCTATTATTGTTCAGGATTCAACCACAAATGTAGAGTTTTTCCTGAAATAGTACGACCTGTAGATGCTAGCTGCCATATTTCAAAATTCTAGGTCTACCGGAAGAACTCTTGGTGGTGTCGAAATTCGCGTTTTTTTTCGATATAAACGGCCATATCTTTTTTTAAGTACATAAATGTGGTTTTTTTTCTCAAAATCGTCGAGCCATTTGGTTTGAGTCTCAACTTGATATCTCCAAGCATTCCTGAGATAAATGCTCTTGACAGACAGACGAGACAGACAGACGAATAACAAAGTGATCTTATAAGTATTCCTTTTTTCTTTAATAGGTACAGTACCCTAAAATTCGAGAAACTGCTAGTTGAATGGCGGAACTCAACGCACCCATTTGTCTTGACAAAGCGGGAGAATATGATAATTCGTTTCCTCGAATATATAATAATCGGATACCAGCTATGTTTTAATTTTTAATACTTATTTTTTTAAAATATGTTGCTATATCGGTTGATGGTATCCAACAATTCATTTTGTGTAAACAAATTGGGACAACGAAAGTACTTTTAAATATAAATATTTGTCTACTTGGATATCTAAGTTACAACTATTGACTGTACAGTCAAATATTTTTCCAATGTGCTACGATGTTCATCTTTTTTTAGAAACACTGTATCCTGCGTATAGCTGGGTAGCCATGTCCATCCCAAAATAGACTGGCGCTCACCCCAGAATTTTTTAGTATTGTAAAATTAAGCCTAAAAAAAGCTTAACCCTAAAGCTAAAATCAAGGTTCCCTGAAAAATGTTTTCTGATACATGATTTATGGCGATCTTTTTAAATTTCCTGTTTATAAATAGTTAGAAGAATCATACAAAGAAAAAGAAGACAAATTAGAAGAGAATATAAGACAAAAGAAGAAGTTTCTATGGGGTCTAGCGCGAGCTCTAAGAGACCAACACGAGTGTATGACCAAAGCCATGATGGAAGTGAAGTTTGAAACGGAGAGGCTTGTTGAAAAGGTACTTTAGGTGTTCTTGTGTGCCTTTTTTAATGTGTGGAGAAGGGAGGTGTAAGTTCGATTTCGTAAGGATAAAAAATATCTGTTTCCAAGAGGAGTAATTCCCGAGTCTACGTTCTACGTTCATGTATACGTATTATATTATTTTTGGCAGTATGTCGGATATTGGTAATTTCCGAAACGTGGACAAAATGGTTGACATCTTCACCGATTAAAACGTTAAGATATATGTAAATACTTTTTACGTTTGCGATAAATTTGTATTTTTAAATTTCGTTATATCCATTTTTACTAAGAGAGAGGCTGAAAATATAATCTTATGTATTTTTTCTCTTATTTCATCATTTAAAAATATATGTACATATATTTTGTGTATTAAAAATATTATTTTTTTTTATATAAATTCGAGTCACTTTTAGGAAAATGATCTCCAAAATCAATTACAAGAAGCCGAAAAAATACTCAAAAGCAAAAGTGAAAAAATGTACAATCAAATATCTCAAGAAATAAAAATATTAGGCGCTCATTTTGAGTCCATGAAAAAAGAAAGAGACAATTTAGATAAAGAAAGAAACGATTTAGATAATTTAAAACAAATTAATGATAACAATAACAAAGTTCTAGAAGAATATAAATATAATAAAGAAGAATTAAAATTACATTACGATTTACTCAAAGAAGAATTGGATGCTTTAAAAAAATATATAAAAGATAGTAAGCATTCTAAATGTTTAGTAGAAAAGGGAACTGTGATGGAAGAAAAGTCTTTAATGAATAATGAAGTTAATGTTAGAATTTATGATGATAATGATGATAGATTTGATGATAAATTAAAATGTCAGGTGGTTAATGATTTCAAGAAGAAGAATGTTAATTTTAATCAGGTTTGTTAAATTTATGGTTCATTTACGTTGCGGTTGGGACGTATTTTACAAATTTTGATAATTCTTAAATTGATCTTAATGACGTAATGAAATGTTTTGATTTTGTTTCATTTGACACACCACGGCCTTGATAATTAAAATAATATGCTTATTTCTTTAAAAATATTATGTTACAGTTAAATCAAGAAGTAAACCGTCCTTCTAGCAGCGGAGCTGATGTTCCAGAACAATGCAATTGTTCAGTAACTATACAGACGTTGAAAGAAGAAAATGAAAGATTGAAAAAAATATCTTTGCAGGTACTTATTTGAAATGCATCACATATTAAAATATCTATTTTTATCAAACTCGTGTAAGAAAGGGTAGATATAATTGAAAAAGTCAATAAGCGCAATGGAATTCTGTCAATCGGGGACAGTTGCTTATAGGCAACGCTCACACGCTTCTTCAATCTCACCTGCTTCTTCGACGCCCTCGCAATATCTTTCCAGACCCCGACGACCCAATTACAGTCGCTAACGCTAACACTCTGGGCCGCCGTAAGAGGCGGCGAGGCCAGTCCTACCTCACGTAACGTCGACGGGGCCCAACGTTCAAAATTCCCCCTGATTAGCGTATACAGAGCATTCTCCTGCGATCGCCAACCCTTCACGAGCGTCCATCAAAGCTCGTACTTTTTCTTTTCCGAATAATTTAGAAACATACAGACGAAATGTGTTTTTATCTTGTTTTAAAAAAAAAACATTAATCCCTTAACACAAAACAAGTTTAATACATTGAGGCCAAAACGTATATTTTGTAAATTTTACTACCATTAATTTTTCACTGTACATGTGTATATGTGTTATTTTTATATTTTTCCAGCAAATTGAGCATATAGATGCACTTTCAAACGAGAGAAATGTTCTACAACAGCAAGTAACTACAATTCGCACTTCACCTATCATACAACATGGTTTTATAGGCAATAGGTAAGAAATTATACAACAGCTACAGTATGCCAATTGACAGTCTCGCTTTTTCTACGGAAAGTGGAAAATGTAGTGATCGTTTACTAAGTACTTTTGTTCACAACCTGTCGCGCTTACAGTCACATGCTTGTGCTCCTATACCACGACGGGCCTCGATTGGCATTTAATTTTAATGATTATTTATTTTTCTATACAGAATAAATCAAAATCGAAATATACAAAGTAACCAACATGCAGCTGGAGAATTATACGCTTTTCCAAATCTACAGTCGCGGATTCTGTTGCCGAGTGAAGCAGTGCCTTTCCTAGGTGTTATGGCCGATAAACGTGATGAGAGACGGTCTGTACATAAATATATGTATATAACTTTTTTAAATTAATAATGAAAATGTGTATTATAAATTATACCTACTCCTAATTATTATATCATAAATAGTAGAAAAATGGCAGATTTTTTGACCTAATTGTAAAATTCTTTTTTTAAATTTGATCCAAATTTTTATATAGAAAAAATTAATAATATCCTTTTTATATTTAATCTTTATTTTAGAAATTTGTTAAATCAATGGCGTGCACTACGAAGACCTCGTCCTGTGTCGTCTCCACCATTGAATATAGCAAGTTAGTATGAACAATAAAATTCTACATATAATATATACATATAATGTAATATAATTTAAATTACCACCTTTGGAATAATATGTGTAAACAAATTTATAAAGTAAAGATTTCAAAAATAAAAGGATAATGGCCGTCGCAGCGCAATGTCCCAAGCGTGCAACTGTAAACGCTACGGTTGTGGGTTGGATTCAGTAAATCGCGGCGTTGAGTTCTGCCACTCAACACCTCAAGTATACGGCGATAAATGGGAAACGGATGTGTCTTATTAGAAACGGAGTGTCTGAACACTAGATTCCTCTGTCTACCCTGCTACGTGCGGGATACAGTGTGGTGCTAAAAAAAGTAATACAGTTGTTGTAGCCTAATATTATTTGTCATAGTATGGCGGTTGTGAGTTCGGTTCCCAGTCAGTGGAGTGATTATATTTAAATTATATTAATTTACCCGTATTACTAGGACAAAGCATAGCGTTCAATTCCACTAGAAACCATTAATAATTGATACCTAAAAACCTGGAAAAGAACGCTGATAGTCGTATCGAGCTGATAATACCTAAACGTATTTTCCTAAATCATGGCAAAGAACACTTGCGATGAAGTCACCTTCAAACAAAAAAATACTAAATCAAAACCGATTCATCCGTTTGGGAGCCTGGATACCACAAACAGACATACAAATACATAAATACAAATACATACACAGAATCGTAAAAATAAATAAGAATGTACTTTTTTTAAATTAGACCCAGGACAAAGCATAGCGTTCAATTCCACTAGAAACCATTAATAATTGATACCTAAAAACCTGGAAAAGAACGCTGATAGTCGTATCGAGCTGATAATACCTAAACGTATTTTCCTAAATCATGGCAAAGAACACTTGCGATGAAGTCACCTTCAAACAAAAAAATACTAAATCAAAACCGATTCATCCGTTTGGGAGCCTGGATACCACAAACAGACATACAAATACATAAATACATATACATACACAGAATCGTAAAAATAAATAAGAATGTACTTTTTTTAAATTAGACCCAGGACAAAGCATTCAGTCAGATCCAGTTTGTTCACTTGAGAAAAATGTTCCAGACACTACAGAAAATGCTAATGTACAGCCTAGTAGTAGGTAATTATTTAGAATATTATATATATTATTTTTATATCTAGTTTATTAGTAAATAGTTTTTTAATAATTTTTCATTACAAAAATCTCTTGAAAACGAGACAAATGGTGGCACCATACAATAAAAACTGCATTTCCACATATGTCACCAATGTCTTCATTCAACTTCAGGTTTGTGTACTGGCGTGAAGTAAATAATTTCAATATATATAGAGAAAAACAAGAACTCCCAAATGGAGCCTGAATCCACAACATATTTTAAAACGACATACAGTAAAATATGTTAATTTTTCAAGTTTTTTTGTTAAAGATAAATTATCTTAATTTGCCGAAAAATATTTATTTCTAACTGTAGGACAAAGGTATCATGTAATAGGTTAGTGTGTTTTTCATCAAATTATTTTAATTTGATGTCCTGCGGGAAAATGGTTAAGGGATCCCATACTAATACACTCAAGAATATCAAATATTATGCCGTATTTCTCGCTTCTATTACTTGCATAAAGAAGGATCTCTATAAATATTTTATTTATATTCCATGTAAAATTTTATTCCTCTTTGCAGTTATACACATTATTTTTATAGATATACTTTTTTTTTAAGAATGTTGAATTTATAAAATTCATTATTTTTACAATTATGTTACTTTAAATAATAAGTTTATTTTTAATTGTTGATTTATTTGTTTTTATTAGTGATACACCTCCAGTAAACTCTAAAGAGAAAAATATGAAAACTGTTTCACACGAAGCTAAGCGAAAACAGCGAAAGTAAGTTGTTTAATATTTATTGGTTGTTCCTTATTTTAATATTATTTTTTAATTATTTAAGTTACATTTATTTTTAAAAAAATGGTTTAAAAATTGTCTAATATTTTTATTATGTGTCGATTATTGTTAGCTTATATATATGATATATCTAATAAATAATACTGTAAATTGAATACAAAATTTAAAAATACTTCAAGGACTTGTATACAATATGTAGACCATCTATATACATACAAGTACTTGTAGTATTTGTTGCTTGCGTTTCATGCAAAAGTTAGATTTATGGTCATTTGTCTTCGGAAAATAGGCTATAAGTAATTCGAGAGTAAGAAATCTAAATTGTAAAAAATATTAATAGAGCGCCTTAGGTAAAATTATTTAACATGATGAGCATTTGAGTCAATAGGTACTTAAAAGAAATAAATATGTAGCGCCTTGGGTAAATCATATAACGGGTGGTAAATGGAAGTAGCATATTATTAATATATACTCCACGCAGACTTAGTTGTACTTGACAAAACTAAGAATTGTTAATATAACGAATTCTTTGCCTCTGTAACATAAATTCGCCGAATAAATCCCAATCACAACAAATGAAGAATATACAATATATCAAGATATTATGTAAATATCCTTTATCTCTTTAGTAATATAAAAGAACATACAATACGTCGCGAAAAAAGTCCCAATTCGGCACTACGTGAAGCCAAACTGAGATTAAGAAAACTAGAAATTGAAGCCGAAGCTGTCGAGAAATCTTATTTGGAATTTAGAAAACGACAATCTGAACTAAAGAAAGTTCAGAATAAAGTTACTTTACCAGAAGAAGCTGTGTTACAAGAGACAATTCGTTCAGGTATATATTTAACTTTTACTTTATAATACTTGTCTATTTAATAATATATAATAAGTATAAGATTTTTTTACGATACTAACATTTCCTCTCAGAATTTTACCAGTACACACATGTTCTTTAAATTACTCTTTTTTTTTAGATAAACCGGTTCACTCTAAAACTTTATTAAAAATAAAGCAAAGTAGTAAAATTGATGATACAAAATTCAAAGAATCACCCGAATTATTAAAAAAAGATTTTGACAAATACTTACGGGAATACCAAACTAAATATGATATTGCTAAATTACATTTCCCGAACAAAAATATTACACTTCAAAAAGTTGAACCAATTCCTACAATGAATACAAAATTTGATGAAATTAAGAATATTAATTATATAGAAACTCCAATTACTGAATTTAGAAAGCTTTATCAAAAAGATATATCTAATGTTACTGTAAATCATAGTTTGACTGACACTGTAGACCATTTAAAAGATAATAATGAAACTATCATAAAAGATGATAACAAAATAAAATGTGATGACCAAGCAGATTTACAAATTCCGGAAAAACATATAGATCACGATAACAATTTTGATAAAGAATGTGAAAGAGATATTTCGTTCCAAAATATAATAAAAGATACAAATAATGATTGTAATAAAAGTAATTTGGAAGCTATAGACATAGATACTCGTCTAATAGATGATAAAAATGACAAAATTGCAAAAAATAAAGATCATGATGTAATAGTCAGTGTTAATAATGAAAATTTAGACGAAATTATTGAGACACATACGGAGAATATGCAAATTCAAGAACTTAATGAAGTTAATAATATTAATTCTAAATCTTATAATAATGGGGTTCAAAATGAAGAAAATCTATTAATAGTTGAAGTTGAAAATATTTATAACGAAAATAACATAAAAGTAAGTGAATCTAAAGATTTACTTCTAGTAGTTGAAAGTTCTGTAATTAAAGAGAATAGTGAACAAAACAAAGAAAATGTGTTATCAACACAAATGACTATAATAGTCAGTCCTAAAAATATAGAAAATAATGAACCTAAAATACATTTATCAGAAACAGTTGAAAAAATGACGGAAAATGATATTTTAAATGACATATTCCAAGCTAAAAATAACGAAGAAGTGTCTAGTGTGGAACTATCGAAGAAATTAGACATTTCAAGTAAAATGGAGAACAGTGATGAATACGGAGAAGATTTTTCCGCCGATGTGGATAATTACAATAGTCAATATGAATTTGGGAATAATTCTCCGATATCAGTTGCTAAAACTTCAGAAGCTGACGATGATTTTTGGGAATCATGAAGTTTTTTGTTATATTTCAAATTAAATTTACAATATTTTTTTGAATTATTGAATTATGATCATTTGATGGTCATAATTTGTTAAATAAAACATTTAATGAGGCTTATGTTTCCGCCAATATATTGTAATAAAGAAAACTATATGGCACAATACTACAATAGGGGCCGTTCAAGTATTACGTAAGCACTGTAGGGTGGCGGGGGGTCTTGGGTTTGCTTATTTTTGACGTTTTCAATGAAATATTTGTAAGAGGATTGCTTATTTTTGATGACATAGGGGAAGGGGGGGGGCAAAAAAACTGCTTACGTAATACTTGAACGGCCCCATAGTGTATTAACTCAAATGTATTAACTAAATACGCATAAAGTAACATGAATTTAATTCTTATGTAAAACAGAATGAAAATCTGTTGTAACTTGCATTTGCAATTGCATTTATAAAGGCATTATTTCTTCCCCTTGGTGCGGAGGCATAGCGTGGCGTTGAGTTCCGCCTCTCAACACGCAATGCCTCTAGAATTCGGCAGAAAGTGGGGAACGGAGTGTCTTAACACTAGGTTCCCTCTGCCTACCCTGCTGTGTGCATACAGCGTAATACTGTGGGGATACAGCGTAAAGCTGATTATTTTTGTACTTCAAAACCTCGAGGGCAAAACGAGCTAAAATATGAAGGAATGGCAAGACGTCGCAACATGACGTCACACGCTTAGCCAGATTTTGCCGCGGAGACATTCTCTTTTCTCGAGTCACCTATATATGCTGATAACAAAGAACCTTGGTGTGACTCAATTCGCTTTTAAATTAATACTTTAATGTTAAATGCCATGTATAAAGTAAAGTGTATATTTTCCAATCGCAGAATACAAAATAAAACACTACAAACCATTCATAATTTATTTATCTAATCACGAATCGAAATATAAAACATTTATATATACATTTGAGGATATAAAAGTACAAACATTCCGACTCCGACCGTTGACGGAGAGACACGTCACTAGTAAATGCGTAACGCTCGCTTTATTGTCACTAACTTATATTGGAATTAATGGACAAATGCAAATTAATATTCACTGCCATTTTTAAGCCGGATTCATTTTATTTAATAAAAGAAATGTAATATCTATTTTATGAAAAAGAAAAATTTCATAACCTTAGAAAAAACATAAAAGTGTAGATTACGCTATTTTAAAACACTTTTTATATTTGTACAAGCGTTTATTTTACAGCTTAACTTTAGAAGTTTAAGTTATATTATTAATGTGCTTAAAATATTTTCCGAACCAAAATGAACAATTGGATAGAAATCATTACGTAAATCCGGCTATAGTTATTTTTTCTTACAGTTATACTATTTATAATTTACTTACAAAACTTAACTTCTGAAAAAAAAGCTGCATCGTTTTTATGAAATCTCGAGCTAACAAAATATATAGAACATTAACATTTAAAATACATCACAATTTTCGTATATTTACTGCAATTATTATTATCCTAACATTTTTTATTATTTCTATAATAAACCTGAACTACTCATTAATCGTATTTGGCAAATATTATTTTACGTTATAATAATAGTTTAAAAATTACTTTTTGTTAGATCGAGGTTTCTTACAAATGATTATAATATTTTCATATTATTTATATTTTAAGCTATTTTATTAAATTCACTTTTGAATTTGTTTAAAACAATAATGCGTTAATAATGGCAGTGAATCCAAAAATAAAACACAACTCGACTTATAAAAAAATATTGGGTATCAAAACTAAATTATTCATTAAATCACATTATTACAAACAGATACAGAATTACATTTTTAAGATCTTAATAACGTCGTACATAAATAAAAAAATTAAAATATAATATGAAAGAACTTATTAAATTTGCTTAATTTAAAAATATATGTGAACACTTAAAAAACATCGAAATTACGACTTGACTTTTTACTATATTTTTAGTTTCATATATATTTCTTGCCTTACTTGTTGCTTTCATTTATAAAAAAATTAAGATTTTCGTTCATGTCAACATTTGCAATATAACATCAAATATGAGATTATTATTTATCAATATTACTAATAATAATTATTAAAATAAACATTTAATTCCAACATGATCATTCAATGGTTATAATTAAGAAAATATTATAATAATAAAAGTTTGCTAAAATATTGTAAGCAAATTAATAGAATATAGCTTCACACTGTATCCCTTAAATAACAAGGTAACAGTTCCCCACGCATCGCCCAATTTTTGAGACATTGCATGTTGGTTGGCGGAACTCAACGCCGCGCTTTGTCTTGTTACCAGAGCGGGGATATTAAAGTAATTCATTCCTTCGAGTGGAGATTGAACTCACAATCATCTCGTTTTTAGTCAAAGGCCCCGAAGGCCTGTAATATTCAAAATAATTTAGCAACATTTATTATTATAATTTATTAGGTGAAATAAAAAAGTGAGTGCAAATATACAAAATATAAACTAGCGAACTAAGGTGAGTGCAAAATTATTTAATAAGAACATAAATCTGTGAAAAGAACACAACTATCATGTCATTGTTAAAAATACTTAAAAATATGAACACTATCGAGTAACATTTAAATAATTATATTTATTTAATATATTTTGTCTGATCCTTTGACAAATTATATATAATTTAAAAATATTTTAGAATCCTATAATAATTTTTAAGCGTGGCAGGACTCGAATTTGCACTTCTTAGAAGTCGTCGAAGTAGAAAATCTATTTAATAAAATATCATATAATTAAGAAAAAACATATATTTAATTTGGGCTTATGTGTTAGACACAAAAGTATTGTTTATAAATATATTTTTGCAGTTATTGACGTGTTACTCAAGAGTGTCCATCTAAAATAAAGAAAATACAATAATAAATTAATTCACTTTAAAATCCAAAACAACACACATTGCTAACGAAATACTTAGAAAATAGTAATTCCCATTGAAATGTTTTGTTTTATATATAAAAAATTATGCCCACAATATAAAACGCAAAAATTAAGCATTCATATTAACATTATGCCAATTAAAGGTTTACATTAAATTATAAAATTAATATATACAATGTAAATAAAATATAGACAAAGAAAGCCAATATGATTCAAAATTTAAGCTGATAAAATGAATTAGTTTCATTACGAAACTGAAGAGAATATTAGAGAATATTATTTTACCTTCACGCTGCATACGTTATATAGCAATGTGAAGAGAACCTAATGTTAAGACACTACTTTTCCCTTTTCGGTCGAATTTGGGACATTGCATATTGTACCTGTCGGAACTTAACACCGCGTTTTGTGTTAAGAGAATAGAGAAATAAAAATAATGTATCGACGGTTTAGAGTGTAAACCTGCTAAATCCATTTCGAATTTTTTCGTTGTGTCCTTTTTTATATTCGAAAGTGAAAAAAATATTATTTATAACAAAAAAACCGACTTATTCAATTTCAACCGGATCACATAATCAGAAGCTAATTAAACTTTCTTCAAATTACCTTGAAGTCTTTCTAATAAAATAAGAATGACCGAAATCTCGTGGCGTGTCGCACAGATACTTTATGCAAATTTAAGACTTATGAGATTTTCTCATGGTTACCATTGCTAGAAGTGGACCAAATTAAAATAGAACCACACGGGTAACACTAGCTTCCCTATAAAAAAAAACATCAAAATCGGCTCACCCAATCAAAGGTAATAAATATTAAAAAATACAGTCGAGTTAATAACCTCCTTTTAGGAAGTCTGTTATACATACAAATTTGACCCTTAATTCATTTCATATAGTAGAGCAGACTAATCAATATTCAAAATTGTAAAAACTATCTGATATACTCATAGTTTCTTAAAGACGTTTCTCTCTACGCTCTCCTAATAATTTGCTTAATAAGTTATTAGCAGGTTTATACTAAAAGCCGGCGATAATATATTTATATGAAAACATCCTTCCTCCTCCAAATGGAAATCGAACTCAAAATCATCGCGTCATACACCTTGGTGTTAAGTCGACTATTTAGTTGTAATTTTTATAATAAGAAATATAATATTAATTAGTTAATATTTTATTTATTTACCACATTTTTAACTTTGTTAAAGTAAAAATTAAAAAAGAATGCCTATTTTATAACATATTAGCAGACTAGCAGTGAAGTGTTAAATAAAAATTACAATACAGCATATTAATTGAAAATAAATTTTGAAGCTATCAATTTAAATATAAAATTGATAATTTCATAATGAATTATATAAACCTATCAATTTTATAAGAAACGAAAATTAAAAAAAAAAATAAGAAAATTATTGTACTTTTTGCTAAAAAAACGGTCAACTCTATTCATTTTAAGTTAATATTTATTTTCATTATATGAATTTCCCAGTTATTCAATTTTTCTTAATTTTACATATTCACGACAGTATTAAAAAAAAAACAATAAATTTAAAAATAAAACAATTAATAAAATAATATGTTAGGCAGTAATATAATAGTAGATATATGTATAGACAAAAATATAACAATTAGAAACCAAAACTAACATTGTGTCCGACATTTTTAGCAGCTGCGGCGGACCTCGGAGAGTTGGGGCCTGTCACTCTTAACCAATTAGATATCTGAAATAATTATAAAAGTAACAATTTAGATACAGAGCGATGAGGGCATGAGCGTATGAAAGGGACCGCTTAGTGTGTGGGTAATACCCATAGAATAGGTTGGGGGGGCCCCCATAGTTATTACTATCAAAAATTTAAGGTTTTAGAATCGAAAATTCTTTGTAAAGGGGAATCTTTGGGAATTTACAAAATTTTATTTTCTTATTTCAAAGTCGATCCGACCTCAACAACTCTTAAGACATCGAGGCGCAGTGGGACAGATTGCAAACTCGATGGTTGTGTGTTCAATTAATATTTGGGGTAATGAATTAATTTCATTTCTACGCTCCGATACGACGAACTGTGACGTTATGATCCATTATTTAAAAAAGAATCCCTCGAATTTGGATAGAAAGCGGAGAACGCATACTTCAAACAGATACAATCAATAAATATAAAACAATAATACATACCTGTAACGGTACAACCCTATCGGCGCGCGTGAGACTGGCGTCACGCGCGTCGCGGCCGTCACGGCAGTCACTCCTGTCACGCGCGTCGCGGCGCGGCGTGCTGCAGGACGGCGCGCGCGTGTCGCGCGTCACGTCGGGCCACGACGCCGTCGTGTCGTCTGCACTCGCTGCTTGCCAGCTGGAGGATACATGTTACGTTGAGAACGAATTATTTTCATTAGCTTGCTTCGGTAATAAGACAAAGAGCGGCGTTAAACTCTGACATTCAACACGCAATGTGTCCAAAAATTGTATGAGTGTCTTAACAGGTTACCTCTGCTTACTGTGATACATACTGGAAATACTGCGGAACGAAGCAAAAAATGTAGTAATATAAAAATTACTATCATATTACTGCTTCTAATACTCGTATTCTATCGTTAGATACTAGGTCATTAAATATTTATCAGAAAATAAATATAAGCACTAACTAACATTTTAAATATAATCATAAAATATAAAATAGAAACTAATGTAATTAAATACATACCCCTGTCTTTCGCTATTCGTATATAACGCAACAGTGTGTCTCCAACGATATAGATTGGGGAATGTGTCCGGAGTTATTTGACATGTGCTTACAGCATCATATACAAGCCGATCCATTTTCGATGGTTCTTCCCTAAAAATATAAAATTAAATATGAATATAAAAATTGTGTTCATAAAATTAATGAATTTTCTGCCAAAACCAAACAAATTACAATGCTTGAATTGCCTTTTAAAACAAATAATAATTATATTAATTAGAACATAGAACTATCTTTTTTAAAGTATTTTATTATTTTTTACATTTCTAAAGTTGTCCAGACTTATATATAAGTTGTAAAAATAACAACATAAGTAAGTTTTAAAAAACGTATAAGAATTTCGACGTACCCCGATGAGAACATATGGCTTAGCGGTCAGAGCGTTTCCGTGAGGCGCGGGTTCAAATCCCTCTACGTTCAAATTTTTATACGTTTCTAAAAAAGTCTAATTCTATTTTTATTAATTAATGTAATTCCCGTGTGAATGATAAGGCACACGTATTAAAATTTTAAAAAATACCTTATGTACTAAATATAATTACGTAATTCATAAAACCCACCCATAAATAAAAGGTTCAGTGAGTGCTCTATCACTCGCATCGTGCATATCACCGTCGTCACTATCAGAGTGTTCTGATGCTGTCTGATAACACTCCTCGTTACCTGACTCCGCAGAGTCGTCTTCTGATATCTGAAAATATTTTTTTATTAGCTTCACACTGTCTCCCGCAGATAGCTGGGCAGACAGAGACAGTGGAGAACGGAATGTCTTAACCTAGTCCTAGACACTCAGTTCCTCACTTTTCGCCGTTGTTATTGATTGGCAGAACTGAACGCCGCGCTTTGTCTCTTTACTAGAACGAAGAAATGAAAATATTTAATATGCATTTCCTTCTCTCAAGTTGGAATCGACAACTATGAAGTTACTTGTAGTCTACGCCCAACACGCGATGCCTCAAAAAAAATCGGCGGAAAGAAGGATTCAACCCGCAAAAATCGTATAAGTCACACACTGCCCCACCGCGCCACGACAGCTTATTTTTGTAATGAAAATATAAATGTACAGTATTATTTACTCTACAGAAAAATAAGACACTCACCTCCGCCTCCACCACTAAGCACTTGGCGACGTCGACGCTGTAGAGCGCGGGCGCGCCGTCCCCCGCCGGGGAGTTCTGGCTCACCGGCCTCTCTGTACTGGCCTGGCATTTGCCGTCACCTTAAAATAAAAGGATTTATATTAGTGTTATCTTCACGCTGTATTCCGCGAATTGTTAGTGATACACTTCCAATGAATGAATAAAATTTGTAAAAAGAAATTAAAAGAGAAAACGATAACATCAGTTTAGAGCAAGCTAAGCAAAAACAGTGAATGTAAACATATAGCAAATTAAGCAGAGGGAAACTAGTGATAAGACATTCCGTTTTCAACGCACTGCCTTAAATGAAATGAAAACAATTCAATCCTCTCTTGTGCAGATCGAGCCATTTATCATTACGTTTACTTTAATATTTTTTTAATAATGTTGAATTTAATCTAAAAATTTGATTTCTCATCTACATGCATTTTCCACATTGTACTAATTGAACAATGACAATGTAATGATAAATATAGTCATATTGTGGTTTTATATATGTAAACTTAAAGATGTGACGAGGACTGATGTTTCAATTACATATTTTTTACCTTTTCTAGAACTTTATTACTCCCATTCTACAGCTTTAAATCTCAATTATTGACTATTTATTTTGACTATAACTCAATTAAATTTAATCTGAACAAATATCATACATACCAATATCGTGTTCAAACGTAAGTCTTCTAATAAAACTTTCACTTTTCGGACTCGTTGACAACATGGACCTATTCTTCCTAAATGAAGCATTTTTCTTACTATTTCTCTCAAACACTTCCACCTTCCAATCACACCTGCACTTCCCAGCCTTCTCCCAAATCTCCCTACACTCGACTTCCGAAACTGCCGGACCTTTCGTATCATCAGATTCAGTTAATTCCTCACAAATAAAACTCGACAGGCATCTAACATGGCCGTCTATAACATGATTTATTCTCATTCTATTTGTTCTGTAAGTAAAGGGTTTTCTTTCATCATCAGAACTGAATATGTCGTCGTTGGGACATCGTAATTTTATTAGGAACTCCACTAAATTATTTATATCGTCCAGTTCTTTTGTCTGTTGTTTTAATTTAAAAACAACTAGTTGGGCTAAACGTGAGTGTATTAGAGAGAAGTTAATATCTTTGAATCTTTCATCATCCATGTAAGTATAAATTGTATGTTGAAGGTGTTTTGCCTCAGATTTCAACGATTCTCCGGCGACTTCCGGTTCAGTTGATAGAGAAAAAATTAAGGCATCAGCCAGTCTTTTAGCGAAAACTTGACACGTTCTTTCTATACATAATAATTGATTAACCGTGTGATTAGTTTGTACTATATTTGTATCGCCATTAGGTACTAACGGCTTCGCTGTAGGTTGTCTACACAGTCTTTGTCTTATGGGATCGGTTTTACGCCAGTGGGACTTGTCCGTTATTTTGCACGTTTTCATGGCAACACATAGTTCCGACATTGGACTCAGTTCTTGGTGTGGGCTTTTACTGAGATTGCCTAAACTTATTCTAGAAAGATTCAGCTCTTCAGTTTGGTTTATGATGTCATTTTGTGCAAAGGAATAAGCGGTTTCGTATTTTGCTTTCAAATAGTTTTCTAATAGAGCAAGCCCTTCTTGTGACCTTAAGTCTGTAAAGGTGTCTAAAAACGGCCAGTATTCTTTCCAGCCCACATTCATTTCTTCTGCTAAATTTCTGTAAAGAAAAAAATCGTATAGATATATTATAAAGACACCTTTTAATACATAAAATGTAAAAGTAAAGGTAAACACAATGTTATATATATGAGGTTAAACATATTAGTATTATTATTAATATTAACTAGTTTAGGCACAGTGTGACAGTTTCTTAATATATATGTAATTATTATGGGAACGATTCTTATTGAGAAAAACATTTTTTTTTATTCTGGTAAGACATGCGTGGCGTCGGGGGCCCAAAGGGGTTTATCATATTCAGAAGAAATGTAAATAAATAATAAACACATTAGACACTAGTCCCTTATTAAGATGTTGTTTATTTGTAAGTTAGTCCGCATCTCAAAGTATACACTCACCTCCCGACCGCCTCCAGCCCCTTGCTGAGCTCCCTCAGGCGGAAGGACGAGGGCGCGCTGGCGGGCGTGGGTGTGGGCGTGGGGGTCTTGGGAGCTCGCGGAGGAGTCTTCCATCGTCTCCTGAAGGAGTCGGCGTCGAGCGCGGGCATGGGTCCCGCGAACGCGCGTATTTCGTAGCGAGGTGACAGAGGGTCTCGGTTCAGTTCCTGTGAACATTTTAATGGTTGTTAAAATCGTTATTATTAGTTAAGTAATCACTTTTTACATTTTTTTTGCTTGTACATATATTGTTGTGGACGTAAATGTTACTTAATGGAATATTTTTAAAATAACAGGTTCATTATTAGAAACTTCATCATCTATGATAGATATTTTTAAACAATTTTTAAAGTGTTATTCCACACCTAGGAAAGAAATATACTTATTTAGAAAACGAATAAAAATTTCGACGTAGCTTGATGAGAAGGTATGGCTTAGTGGTCAGAGTGCCTGGTCGGTTTCCAGGAGGCGCGGATTCGAGTCCCGCTACGTTCAGATTTTTATACTTTTTTTTAAATAAGTATCTAGGATAGATGATGAAAATATCACTAAATAAAAATAAAGAAAAGAAAAATCGTTTATCACATTCTTTTGCAATACACAGGAAATCTTCAAACGATAAGTCGAATCAACTTATTCATATTAATCTAAATTCAAAAGCTAAGCACAAAATGATTATTTCCATCATATACATTAAAATAAGATAAATATTTAGAAACATGAATATAACTATATACCATTGAATACACGTAGAGAACGTGCGCTACGTTAACCTATACGATACGATGAGATCGTATGACTTAATTGGCTAGAGCCCTCGGACGGATTCTAAGAGGGGCGGGATCGATTACCGATATGTTCAAATTTGAATACTTGTCATTCATTACATATAAAAAGGTAACCGGAATATCTAGACTCTTTTGGGAATAAAACTTCTAGATATGAAAATGTCTAGTTTTAAGCATACTTTAAGTAGTTGATGAAACCAAAAAATAGTAATAGATAAACATTTTGAAAACGTTGACAAAAGATATGGACCACGTGACTGTAGTGTTTAGTAAAAATATATACACGATTTCATTAATTTAACGAATTTTACGAAATTCCCTAAAACTTTTCGGAAGATTTCTTACAAAATATACATTACGAATACATTTTTCCAAAACCTTTTTATAACGAATTTTCAATCGTGCAAAATATTTGGCGGGAAGTGAAAGTAAAACGGAGTGTCCTAACACTAGGTTCCCAGGTTCCCTCTGCTTTGCGAGGAATACAGAGCAAAGCTTAAAAAAATTAAAAAAATATTATATCCATTCTTACTCACAGGAGGTTCAGCAGGTGTGAATGGCCTGCCTATAGAGGGGGCGGCGCTGTCGTCCTCGCTGTGCAGCACCGGCACGTAGTAGCGCTCCCGCAGCATGGCGGCGATGCGCGTGCACACCTCGGACGGCGTGTTGGGTGCTCGGGTGCAGATTATCTAAAAAAAAGTATTTATTACTTAAACGTCGAAATTCTTACACAACTTATTTTATTTATGTTGTGATTATTTGATATGCATGTAGGTATATACGAGGCCAATCGTGACTTAGGAGTTAGACTGTAGAAGCGACAGGTTATGGGTTCGATTTCCACTTGATAAAATGAAATTTTTAATATTTTCATTTGGGGCAAAATGCGGCGTTGAGTTCCGCCTCTAAATACGCAATGCCTCTAGAATTTTACTGAAAGTGGGGAACGGAAGTGTTGTAATGGGAACGGAGTGTCTTAACACTAGGTTCTTAGGTTCACTAAGAGTGAGCAGTGAGCAACATGTGAGTTTTACGTTCATAGCAAAATTAAATATACATAATAAGTTTAAGTTCAATTAACATATACATTAAATAAAATACTTACATCTTTAGGCAATTCTCCATGTTTATTTTTGGCATTTTTATTACACTGCGGGAACGATGTTAGGACGTCTACAACATGTTCTGCACCAAATTTGACAGCAAAATGTAATGGAGTCTCATTGAGTCCCTTATCTGGTGTATTGAGATATCTATCCACTAGGATTGATGCGAATTCCTGAAAAAAAGACAAAAATACATAGTTACATAATCTGTCTAAAATATCTATATAAAACTGTGCATTATAACCTTACAATTTTTTTGCAGTTTGAAAGATTGTAATGTACATTTTTATATAAATAATTACATTATGGACTTTAGTGCTCACTTAATTATATTTATATTATAAGAAACAACGATGTCAAAAACTAAACCACACTGAATATACAATTACGTTTAATATATGTGTTACCGACAATCTGTATAATTTCGATATTCTGCACAATTCCTCGGATATGTATAGAATACCTGGGGCGTCCGGGTTTTTTATAAAATATTATTTTATAAAAAACCCGGAGGTTTAGAACCCGTAGGTTTTTTATCCATTACATATTTTAATGAATAAATAAAATGAAACAATGTATAAAAAAACGGTAATAAATGAAATTACTAAGGGTTGCATAAAGTAATTGCTTTAGGTAAGCCAGTTCAATAAAACAGCTAATTTATGGCAATACTAGACTAGTACTACTGGGTGACTATATTATGAGGTACTCCACTCCAATCATTAATAAATTATAATTTTTTTATAATTACCTTACAAGATTCCAAATTAGCATCCATTCCATACAAAGCCTGTACAAATGCTGGATTTCCAACAGTATTGAGAAGAAGATTGCATATTTCGGCATTCATTGCTTTAGCTGCTATATGGAGAGCGTTATAACGCGCGCCTTCCTAAAAAAATAAGTTTGTTTTTGTTATCTTCACAGATCAAGACACTCCGTTCTCCACTGCACCGGCCAATGCTTTGCCAAGGCCAGAGTGAAATAATGAACATAATTCATTCCTCCAGGTGGGCCTCAAACAGGCAATGCATGTCTCTTTATTTTTCAATTAAAATCATACTATAACATATTTCAATTAAAAAAGTATCATCTGTTTTGTTTCGATTAGAAAAAATGGCTGTAAATTAACAGAATGTAAAGAACAAATTAGCATATCAACAGGCCCTCTTTGGCAAACACTGTTTATTCTTTAACATATGAGATATATATGGAGATAGTTACTAATCAATATATTGACCGATTGGCATAGGAAGTTGAACTCTTGCCAATACAAATAAACCCTATCTCCATAATAACAATGCAAAATTATATAATTGCACATTATGAAGCAGTTTGAACACATTAAATTATACAATGTTGCCATCTACAGGATGGGTGTGGGTTCTAATTCTGTTTAAGAAATTGTTTAAGGAGTATAGTACTGTACTAGAAAAAAGTATATACATTTCAATATAGCCGGATTTGAAACCGCGCCGCTATGAATCTCTTTAAGAGAAAGTTGGGATCTTTAAAAATGAAAAAATATATATTTATGTAAAGTAATTATTTTTTTTAATGTTATATGAGCAATGGAGCTAATACTAAAATGTCTATCTAAAACAAACATTTAATTTAACTTTAAACTTTTAATTTGTATACAAACGAGTACTGACTTGCACAATTGACGGTGTGTTCCCACTGCTGACGAGATACCGAGGATTATCCCACACTCTGTCTTGAACTGTAGTTGTCAGGCCCGCTTCGATTGCTTTACGTAGCGCCACCATGTCTTGTGGCGAAGGAGCCTTAAATGGATAGGGTTTTTCTCCTACTAAAGCTGTGGAATTAATTGATTTTTAGTAAAAAGTTTGTTTTAGCTTCAGAAAATTAGTCTTAAGATATTCCTTTGTCCTCTATCCGCCAAATTTAAAAATTACGTTGTTTACTGTCTTCTTACCAGATGGAAGAAATAAAAATATTTCTATCCCAGGTGGGAATTGAACTTATAACTCTAACGGACAATCAGACGTGTGCCGCTGCATCACGACTGCCTCATTTATTTATTATGTATTTTTTTGTAAGTTATTGTTAATGTAGAATACCAACTTTTAGAGAGTTATATAGCATTATTGACAGGCAATGAATTTCTTAACTAATAAATTCGGAGGCATACTTATATGTTCACATAGATTTAGTACATATTTTTGTGGTATTAAACAATGATGTCCACCATTATCACGCAATATTGTGAAGGTGTCGGAAGTGGAAAAAAGTAACTTATCACTGAGATGTGAATCATATAAGATCCGTTTACAGTTTACACATTAGATACTTTCTTTTATTACGCCTATAATCAGAAATATACTTAAATATCTTATTCTTATCCATATCTTTTCCCATTCAATATTGCAAGCGAGCGATACTTACAGCTTTAAAATGTAATCAGTTTTCATTCCAGCCGCGTAAACGCAACTGTTTGTGGGTTCGATCCCCACTCAAGGAAATAAGCTATATATTTAAATTTATATTTTCATTCCTTCGCTCTAGTCTAGTCGAAGCAAAAGCTCGGTGTTGAGTTCCGTAACTCAACATACAATGCCTCCGGAATTCGGTGGAAAGTGGGAAACAGATTGTCTTAACACTAGGTTTCCCTCTGCCTAACCTGCAGCGTGCTGGACACAGCGTGAAGCTGATTGAAGCTGATTTTTATTAAAAAAAATGTTATATTCACAAAAATATTCAGCAGGTTCTCATAGCAGCGTTCAGGTGTCAATACAAAGGGAATTAATTATTCGCAACGTGACCTCATTCTCTCCTTAATTGGATAGTATTGGTACTTTGCACGAATGTTTATAAATATTCGATGTAAATGGCTAAAGTCAACGGTCTTTGAGATATAATTAAATCATTTGGTAAGTATCGTTTCGTTCTCGTATGACTAAATATGGATGTACAATCTATACATAGTTTCGAGTCTCACGTTCAATTATTTTTTATTTTTATTATTTAAATGTATACAGTAGTTAATATATAGTTCACCAAATTATATTATTAAACTAATATTCCTGGCTTTTAAGGAAACAGTTTGAACAAAATGGATTTTGTTTTATAATCAATATCGACAAAAAATTATCGGCTTATTTGTTACTGTTTAAAAAGATTCTTTATTTCTTAAACACGTGTACGAATTTAAGAAATAAAGGATTTTTTTCGATCAACTTGAAATGATGGCCAGTCGTGGCGCAGGCGCGGAAGCGTATGACTGTAACTGCGATAGTTAGAGGGTTCGATTTCCACTCGAAGAAATTAAATGTTTCTGGTAACAAGACAAAGCGCGGTGTAGAGTTCCGCCTCTCACCACGCAATAGCTTCAGAATTTATAGGAAAGTGGGACACGGAAGTGTCTGATTAAGAACGTAGTGTCTTAACACTAGTTCCCTGGTTTCTTTCGGACTACCCTGCTATGTGTGGGATATAGCATAAATCTAAAAAAGCTTTAAATATATAAAAACGCTTGTATGGTTATTTATAAATGTTGTCTATTCAAACATATAAATAGTATATTCTTTTTTTTTTGATAAAATGTATATTATCATAGATAATTTCACTTCCTTTTTTAAGACAAAAACAAATTAGCGCAAGGCCACTTCCTTATACAACCTTGTATTATTGAATGAAACTAAAGATAAATAGAAACAATTAATTCCACAATCTGTTCCTTACAAGATAAGAGAATATGTCAGCTCATAATATCATAACATTACAAGGTTGTTGCACCCAACCAAAATAAAGTTGATTCCATGAAAATTGATTGTCATTATATTTATCATAAAGAAATGTTTATATAAAAATTAAACAAAGTGAGTAATAACAGATTGTCAGTAAGCAATTTACTAATATTAACTTTTTATATCAGGATATATTTCATGCATGGAGGTCATGGAGTTTAAGTAAGCCTAGCATACATTACTATGAACTAAACTTATGTACTATGTATTTCTAAAATATCTTGTATTAGATAATAGACTGCATCCCTGTCTAACCAAATTGAAAAAAAATAATATTTAAATTATTTATAATAAAATAATAAATAATTTAAATATTATTTAAGTGGAACTCATTAAAATTGATTATTTCAACATAAATTAATTAGGAAATGACAATGATAAGAGCATGCAATAAAATCATAATAATAGATAACTGGAAATGACAGTATTTATTAGTATTTTCTCTTTTTATTAATTGATAAAGCATTCATATCGGAACCATTTAGTTATATATATTTATAGCTAGCACATTATACTAGCATATTATTGTTATTTAGCTTTTTTATATTAAAAAAAAGCTAAATCAATGCAAAAAATTATATGTAAATATTTTTATTGTTATTTAGCTTTTTTTAAATATACAAAAGAGCTAAATAACAATAAAAATATTTATATTAAATTTTTTGCATTGATCAGACTGAGGAAGCGAAATTAAATTAATTTCCTAAATATTATTTACAGTCAGGTACTGTCCCACTGCACCACAGCAGACTCTTATAGTATCATATTGCAGCAATTGAAAAAGATTGTAAAATAAATACTTTAAGCAACTTACAATTTCCATTTCCATCATGTGTTTCAATTGGCTCCGCACCTCTAAGAGCAAAAGTTAGGGCATCTTGATAATTTCTAAATGCCTTAAACCTAGAGGATTTGTACCGACGGACCAAATCCAAGGCTTCCAATTTATTTTCATACACATGAAGTGACTCTGTGAAGATAATTTATTTTTATATTAATACTAGTACTATTACTTTAGTTTTTAGTTACTATTACTATTTTTTTTACTTCGCACTTTATTACAAGTATAACAGAGTAGATAAATAAAATCTAGTGTTAAGACACTCCGTTCTACACTAATTCATTTTCCCAAATTAGAAATTGAACCCACACTTATCATATTTTACAATCAGATGCTATGAAGCTGGATAATACATCCCATATGTATTTGTTCTTAGCCTATTTAAAAGCTTAGTATTAATATTTAATATTAGAAGAACAAGGCAAGTATGACACTGTTATAACATCATTGACCTATATTTCAAATTGATATGATTCTCAATATACAATTATGTACATAAACTTTTACCTACTTTCATCAGGACCTTTTATAATTTCACAAGGTATATAAACTCCATAGTAAATTGTTGAAGATTCTGTAGTTGTGGGACTTTCTGGTAAAGGTTTCTTCAAAGAATCGAATCGCAAAAATCTACCTAACAAGCCAATCATTCCATCTTTTTTTTCATTTGGAGAAATAGATATCTCTTCTTTTATCCCACCGATATCCTTGTTACATTCGGGGATGAGCACTGTTTTCGACATTTTGCTTTGTAGCTGAAAATAGTAAACAAAAAAATTCTGTTTTGTTTGTGACGCAAACGGCTGCAACGTTTATTTTTACTAAACTATTATGTATACCTTCTAGCAAGCACTGTCATAAACTCATATTCATAAAGGAATAAATGCAATATTTTTTACAATTTTACCACATAGCGTAAACTTAAATGCACAACAAAAATAATTGAGGTATTTCAAACTGAAAATTGAAAGAAGTCGAACGATGCGATGACGCAGTTGACGTTTCAGTTTGACGTTACGACGTATCTCGAAGTACAGACAACTAAATATTATCAGATAAAAAATGTTATTGTATATAATTTTTGCTACTCAGTTTTTAAATAATTTCATGTTACTATTACGTTTTTTAACAAAGAAATCCAAAATAAATAATTATAGTTTCTTTAGGTTCCGTCACAAAAAATATGGTAATAAATGTGACAAATTTTTTCTACTCTCCTTATTATCTTTAGAAAAAATTCAACATGCTGCTAACTTTATGAACTTAGAAAAAACCTATTTAACTATATATGGATAAATTAAATCAGTTTCACGCTGTATACGTATTAAAAAGTAATTAACATTATACAATATATAGTATATGTGGACAAGAAAATTAAAAAACAAATAGTAATATGAAGTTTTATTTTATTTCAACTTTACAGATCAAGCACAATTACAAAGCAGTCAAAACAATATCAGTAAGATTTGCGTAATCACGACACAAAATACACTATTATGTGAATCAGACTACAGTCAACATTTCTGGTGTTTTAGTAATCAAAATATCTCGATAATTTCTAAATGCCTTAAACCTAGATGATTTGTACCGACGGATATGGATGGTATCATTATGATATCATTGACAGTATAGTACAGTTCAAGATATTGCTAGATGGTGGCTTTGTTTACCAGAGCAAAAAAATGAAATATAATCATTTTCCAAGTGAGGATAAAACACACAACTTTAGTGTTTGCAATTAGACACTGCCACACCGTGCCACAATGGCCTCATAGAACCAAATATTGATATAAAAATGTATAAACATATTGCATTCAAATTGTGGTTGAATATTACAAAAATGTATATTACAAAAATGTATAATGGACCTAAGCTGAAACAAAATATGTTTTTTATATTTAAATACTTGAATAATTGATAAAGATGTAGTGCACAGTAGCATGCTATAAAAAAATTGTAATATGTCATAGGTAAAACAAATGAAACATTTAGATAAGCATAGATTAGATTATTTTCTTTTTATTTTTTTCTTTTTCTTATTTTCATTAGCTACAGAATCCAAAACCTTTTGAATGGATATTGTATAAAGATTGGCATTAATATTTTTCATTTTATTTAACTCTTCCCTTAATTGAGCTTCACTTTCATTACCCACAACGTTTATTTCTTTTGGAACATGAGTGTTTTCTACAATCCTATCTTCATTGTCTTGTATCTGGGGCCAGAATTTATTTTTTTTGTTTATTAAGATTTCAATTTCATTTACATCATCACTGTTATTTTCTAAAGTCCTATCTAAGCTATGAAGAATTATAGTTGGATTAAAATCCTGTTTATAAATTGCATTGTAGTTAAGAGTGAAAAATGCATTAGTTATTGCTCCTTTATGTCTAAGAAATCTAACTGGCTGTCGGCTTGCAATATGCCACAAGATAACTTGTTCATCATTTGATCCAGACATCAATAATTCACCATTGAGCGAAACAGATAGACAGGAAACAGCTTTTGTATGAGAAGAAAAAATATCATGGTTTCCTCCATTATTTATAAGTATATCTCTATTTCTAGGTGCATTTGTTAGGTTAATTTTGTAAATCTTTCCTTCAGTGGACCCAACAAATGCATTTAATTCCAAAACATCTAAAGTAAGAGATGATAATGGCTCATCAAATATTAAATTTAAAAGCATTTCACCACATGTCATGTCATAAATTTTACAAGATCTGTCACTAGAAACTGTAAATAGTCTTCCATGCATTCCTGTTTTACTGATATGCATATCAGTAACAGGCAAAGAATGATCAGAAAATATATAAACAGGATCATGTTGTCCTGCAGTTGTCTGAGTAACAAGTTCTATTTCAGGATTTGCAGCCACTGTGGCAAGAGACCACACCATGACCATTCCATCTTCCGCGGCTGATACAAAAAATCTACCATCACTAGTAAATTTTAATATATTCACCTTCTGATAATGTCTATTGATTATTGTGAGTAGGTTACCTGACGCAATTTGCCAAAGATAAATTTTTTCATCGATTCCAGCTATACAAAACGATCCATCTTGGGTTACAGCGAAAGAACTGGCTTTACCAGGTAATATAAAACGCATTCCCTGTACAGTCTGTTGTGAATTAAGGGGCCATATGTGTAGCACTGGTTTTGTTTTTTCTACTGCTGCTAAATAATCACTGCCTATGAATGACAGTGTTCGAGTTTCAGCGGTCCCACCTCCTTTATAAGTCATCAAGTTAGTGCCGGTGTGGGGATCCCAGATACTACATGTCCATAACGTGTTATTGGAATCACATGTCACTAATACCTCTAATAAATTAGACATTATGAAAAAGAATTCTAATTTCTACTATATAATTATTAATTAAGGATTATTTAATAATAACAAATTGAAAGGCCATGTGGCCCACAGAACAGTCAGGAAGGTCTCACAAATTCAAAACATTTGGCATTTGACGTTTTAAATGTCTACACCATAGAGCTCAGAGAGCATTTACAGATCCATATGACAGTTATAACCAATGTATGTGTTCCTTGTATTGTATGGTTATAACGCTGTAGGAAATAAAAAAATCCTTTCAACTGGCACGCTCGGAACGTTATAAAATAAGAACACAACACGTACAGAAGACAGAGTCTTAAAGGTTTTATTTAACTATTAATACAATTGATAATAATATTATTTAAAAATGAAAGATATCTTTAACACAATATATTATAACATATAATAGTAGGCCAGTACGAATACAACAAACGGAACATTTATTTAAACGAATAGATATATCGTATACAGTACATATCTCTTTATTCATTTCAAATATATTAATTACTTAGGTCGTATTCCAACTATTTACTGATTATCTAAATTTCCGGAAATAATATTTAAATATTTTTTTTTGTGGTATTTATTTATAATAAATTAATTATTTCACAAAATTACTGTTATAGTTTATTTTATCTTTCGTTCTAAGTATAAATAAACACAATATTTTATCTATGCAACTTGCTATTGAGGGATATTATAACAAATAAGAGGAAAGCTAGAGCTGATACGTGATTGGTTAAAATTTGTACCTGTTATATTTTGACAATTCTGATCAAACTTTAGGACTCCGTGATTTTTATCTTCAGTAAAATCCTTTAAGTAAAAAAGTGTGCATCAAAAATTTTCATCATGTTTAAAAAGTAAGTGGAAATATATTCATGAAATTATTTTATTAAGCTATGTTTCGTACGTTTTTTATATTATTTTTAGGTTATACGGCTTAAGGCTTTGTCAAACGTTATATTGACGTAACATTTATTGACCAATCAGGGCAGAGTTCCGGTATGGTAGGGAGTATAATTTGTGACGCTGTAATTGTGTAGTGAGGTACTAAACATTGTGAATATTTATCGAGTGTAATTTTATTACTAATATTGTAATAAGAAATTGTATTCCATGTTATCTCCATCCAGCAGAGTTATTATTATTATATATAAAAAATTAAAATAGTTTTATTTATTTCAAGTTGCTAAATTAGGTAATATTTTAAAATTTTTATCATTACTCCCTTATAATCGTACATCACTAAGCAACGATAAAATTTAATGTCGTTCGCACGGAAACACGCGTTCTCGTTTCTCGTATTGGTGCGAGTGAGATAGATATATTTCGAAAATAACATGGAGAATGGTTTCTTTCGACGATCCGACAGTTCTTTGCAGCTGTTCTAAATTGATTGTTGTTTGACCAGTGCATCGCAACATTTTTAGACTGAATATTTTATAATTTTGCATTTCAATGAGAATATTGACATAAATATACCTTATTAGAACCGAAACAATTGTGAACAAAAGAATAAAGTAACGTATGTGTTTTGTGTTTCAATTTCGTGACGTAACTGGATTTCTTGTGAAACGCGAGTAACTGTACTCAACCCGCAAACGAAGGTCGTATCTCTCGGATGGTTATTACTTTCGTATAGTTCCGTAACGGTACATACGCAAAATGTGGGAAGTTGACTCTGACACAGGGTCCCAAAGTGCGTCGTCGGACGGGCTTCGACGTCGGCAAGGATGGGACCCAGAGGCCGAGAGTTTGGCTTCTCAAATCGACGAACTCGACGAGGTGCTTGCGGAAGAAGAAGAAGGTTGTCCATTGCCTTCTACTCCAGAAGATCAACATTTACTCGACGCAGAAATGGCTGAAGTGTTGAAAGCTGGTGTGCTATCCGACGAAATAGACCTCGGTGCATTGGCACATAATGCAGCAGAGCAAGCGGAGGAGTTTGTACGAAAAGTATGGGAAGCGTCGTGGAACGTGTGCCACTTCAGACATCTGCCGCGCTGGCTACAAGACAACGATTACTTACACAAAGGCCACAGACCTCCACTTCCATCTTTCAGCGCCTGTTTTGCTTCTATATTTCGCATCCACACTGAAACTGGCAACATTTGGACCCATCTGCTTGGTTGCGTGGCGTTCATCGGTGTAGCTATTTACTTCTTAACTCGCCCGTCTATTGAAATTCAAATGCAAGAAAAAATGATCTTCGGAGTGTTCTTCGTTGGCGCTATTGTATGTCTTGGATTTTCATTTGCATACCATACTTTGTATTGCCATTCTGAAATGGTGGGTAAACTATTTTCTAAGCTGGATTATTGCGGCATTGCTCTACTTATTATGGGGTCATTTGTTCCTTGGCTGTATTACAGTTTCTACTGCCATTATAGGCCGAAAATAATTTACTTATCTGTAGTGGTTGTGCTAGGAATATTATCAATAATAGTTTCACTTTGGGATAGATTCTCAGAGCCTCACCTCCGTCCATTGAGAGCTGGGGTGTTCATGGGTTTCGGTCTGTCTGGAGTAGTACCTGCCATACATTATGGCATAACTGAAGGTTGGTTCAGTCAAGTTAGTATGACTTCTCTCTTCTGGTTAGTACTAATGGGTTTGCTATACATATTAGGGGCCATGTTCTATGCTCTGAGGGTGCCAGAACGCTGGTTCCCAGGTAAATGTGACATTTGGTTCCAGTCTCATCAAATATTCCATGTTTTAGTTATAGTGGCAGCATTTGTCCATTATCATGGAATCAGTGAGCTAGCATCCTATCGTGTTACGGTTGGGGAATGCTCCATGCCCCCTTCCTCCATTGCATTCTAGCCTCACCCCAACCAAATGTGATAGTAGACCATAGATAAATTTAAGTAGGATACAACATTTAATAGTTTCATTGTATATTTTTTAAACAAGTAAATCTAACACAATTTTCTAAGTTTTTTTACAAAACCAGCATATTGGTTTATTGCAGTGAGGCTGTTATTGATATTTGCAACTAAACAAATCAAAATTTGTTAGTAAGTGGGAGCATGGAGACTAGGATTATTTTAATTTAAACTGTTTCCTTTATTTATTTTAGGTTCCTTAGATAATGTAATTAGATAATTTTTCTAATATCTCAGTCAGTTACTCAAATTACTCTGAATACACAAAAATCCTAAGACCACTAAGTTAAAACACAATATAAATTCTCTGCTATATTTTTAAAAAAATATTCTTTAAATTGTACTTAATTTACATCATTTGTTTTACACTTCTCTCAAGGATCATACTTTTACTTTTCTCATCTTTTCAAGTGAAATTGTTTTAAATTCCTTTTTAAATAATATAACTTATTATTTACAATTTATATAATCTTAAACTAATTGATAGTTAACTAAGATTTTTTTTATATATTTTACTTGTTTGAATCTCATAAATCAATATTTTCTTTATATTTGTTAAACCTTAGTTCTTTTCTATATAATAACTAGCTATATTTCCAAACAATTGTTTTAGATTCAAACATGAACAATAGTACATTCCAACTGTGAGATAAACAACATAACAGTACCTTTATGATCTATTTGTTTCAACTTAAATTATATTAATGTAAAGTGACAACTTGTATGGTATGAAACCAACTATTGTATTGTGGTATGTATTAGACATAATAAAAATTATATTCTAAATTGTTGTAAGTGTTCATAAATATAAATAAATATTTTATGAGATTGAAAATGGAAAATAATATTTGTAAATAAATATCTGAGCTCTGAACTCGTAAATAAACTATTTTAAGAGATTGGCAAACATAATGTTAGTATTAGATAATAATGACAATTATTTCAAGTGAACCTGGGCTTTTCTAATCTTGCACTTCTTTTTTATATATGATATGGCTGCTGTTTTGGTTTAATTTTTTTTTCACATTCAAATTCATACAAATCATATCAGTAATATGTAAATTGTAAACGAAAATTGAAACCGAGTCTTATGTGACTGCAAAAGAAAGACAATATTTTTCGTAGACATATTTTAAATAGCAACCAATTGGCGTGTTACTAAATAAGAATTACTTATGTTTTAATGTAGTGCACTTGTTAGCTATATTTGTATTACATTATTTTTAGAACTCTTCGCCTCTTTGATTTTTTTGTTAAATTCTTTGTTTGTTTGATGGGAATATGATTATTGCAATAAATAATAAATTATAAACAAAGTTTTATTTAACCACTCACAATAACACCTAAATTGCTGGAAATATTTTAATGCAGAATTGAGATACAAGTTCATTGTAATTAAATAAAATAATTGTGTTAATTATTTTGTTTCAAGCCATTTGATAATGCAAAAATTAGTATATAAAAAAATGTTCAGAAACATAAAAGAAAAATTATTTGAGAAACAAAGAATAATGCTTTGCTCGTGTATGTTTGTAAGAAAAAATTGAAAGGGATTTTGACCGATTATAAAACGTCGAATTAATTTGAAATTTTGCTTACTTATCAAGGACCGATGTCAATACAATAATATGAAGTATAACCTAAAAGACATGCTTTTATTAAAAAAACCAACGTAATAAATAATATTTTAAAAACCTAAAAAATACGGTGAAATTGAACTAAAGGAGCTTTATCATTATTAATATTAAATCAGTTTCACACTATCCCGCATACAGCATACTACGCAGAAGGAACCTAATATTCAGACACTTCGTTCACCACTTTCCGCCCAAATTTTCGAGGCATTGCGTATTGAGTGGCGGAACTCAACATAATAATCCGTCCACAACCGTCTAGTTACAGTCACACCCTTGTGCCCCTGCGCCACCATGGCCTCAAAGAATAAGAAAAAACAATATTTCATAATATTAATATACAATACTAGAGGGCGCGCGCGGCTTCGCCCGCTTATTAGGAGGGAATCCAAAAAAAACCACGAAATATGTGTTCAATAAAATATTTTTAACAGTGTGAATTTAATTTTTTATAAAAATCGGTGGCAATTTAAAGATTTTTCCATATAAACTTTCAACCCCTTATTTGAACCCTTAGGGGGTGAATTCTTAAAAACCATGAAACACGTGTTCAATGAAATATTTTTAAGAGTCTGAATTTCAAATTTTATAAAAATCGGTGCAGATTAAAATTTTTTTCCATACAAACTTTCAACCCCAATTTCATCCCTTTAGGGTTAAAGTTTTTCGAAATCCTTTCTTAGTGGATGTCCAGAATATGAAAATAAACATCTGCCCAAATTTCACGTTTCTACCATCAGCGGTTACGGCTCTGCGTGCGTCTTACCTCAGTCAGTCAGCACAAGTCCTTTTATATATATAGATTGTAAATAAAAAAATATAAATTTAGAAATCTTAATTCAAATCTATTACAAATAAATATTATTATTAATTCAAATTACTTTTTTTCACTAACGCGTGTTTTTTAGTTTTTTGTGCAATTATTTTTAAGTTACAGTAACAGATCATTTTATGTTTATGAACATATAATTCGAATATGACTTTTTTACGCATTTGGGTTTATGCATTATTTTTGTAAAAATGCCTATGCCTATCAGTAATGAAACAATAATTTAATAAAGTACCTATATATATAAATATATAAATAAGTCATGATAATATTAATCTAATAAAATTCTTAGAACCCGTGTTCTTATGTGAAGTAGGTAAAATAGATATAACGAATGTTGTTTCTTCCTTCAGATTTTTATTTTACCTACTAATATAAAATTAGAAAACTTGTGGCTAGAATCTCATTACGTAAGAAAAAAAATGGCTATTATAGAGAAAAATTCTTCATAACAAAAATAATAAGTATTGTAATTAAGGTATAAGTATTTTGGAACTCTAAAACCTACTTTAATAAAGCATCATTGAAAAAAGAGGAACCTAATTTTATCCATACCTATATTATAAATTCGAAAGTAACTCTGTCTGTCTGTCTGTCTGTCTGTCTGTCTGTCTGTCTGTCTGTCTGTCTGTCTGTGACGCAATCAGGGCCAAACCGCTAATTCAATTGTAATAAAATACTCATACAGAGATATTTGATGGTCTTCGGATGAACATAGGTTACTTTTTTTTCTCATATTTGTAATATTGTCGATATATACTAATATATTAAAATATTTTATAATTTGACAGGCAATTTATTCCGCCATGTTAATAACAACCGACCGTTGCTAAGCAACGGTTTGCAAAGTTTATTTGTTGTTATAAGCAAACGTCACCCAAAATGAGCTTGCTTAACGCATACATGGCGTGCGCCGACTCACTCAACCTTATGAGATACATAAAAATAATGTTTTACAAAGATATTGTCCTTTAAATAATGTTTAAAAAAGTCCGCGATACACATACCATATTTATCTCTGAAGCTTGAGCAAAGTAACACAGTAACAACAAGTAACCATTTTAATTAATTTACTTTATATTTATCGGGTTTTTGTTGTATGTATTTTCTATAATTTCATATTGATCCTTATGAAAATGAATATAATAGTCACTTTTAGCATTTCATCTAGATTGAAATTATAGTTCACTGTATAACATTCTAATAAATAATTAAGGAGATGTCACTGATTCGAAATAACCCAGCATACGACCGGCATAGTATGACCGACGCGAACGGGCAGATGACTTTGACGGTTTTGTAAATTTTCATACATTTTCGAACTACTGTTAATTTTTATGTAATTATTTGCTGTATATAATTAATTTATACTTTTCTTTGGTTCTTCGCTTATTCGAGGAGCAGATTAGTTAGATTTTCATAAATTTCTTGGTGTGGTGTAAGTTGCGGCCCTGCGCGGTATCGGTGTAATATTATTTAAGTATTAAGGAGAGAATTGTTGGTTATTTCATCTTGGTTGGATGGTTATCTATACCGTTGTTATACACTTAATAAATTGTGATTTTAGTTTTCTGGGATTTTATTTGATATTGCTCGCAAAACTTATCATATTTAATGTAGAAAGGACTTTAGTTATTTCATATAGTATCTATGTACGCGCGCAAGGAAAACGAGTAAAAAGATTTTTCCCGGGTAAATCAGTGAAATCGATCACTGAAAGTCCAATAAAAATTAGTTCAGTTATTCTGGATATTAGCTCAGGGAAATAGAAAGACAGAAAGAGATAAAATTATTAATAATGTAGCTGGTTTTGTTTAGTTTTTTTATTTATATTTTACTATGGTTATGTTTACTTATATTTTTTTTATTTAAATTAGTTACATATTTTCACAAACAATTTCCTAAATATATCTATAAGCATTCGTAAAGTTTAAGCGGGCGAAGCCGTGTCCGGGTCCGCTAGTTCTATATAAAATATTAAAGAAACAGTACGATAAAAGAAAAAGTGAGCACAAAGGCAGCGTTAAGATGTCACTGGCCGCAAAATTAGGCTTAAGAAGTAACGGCTTAAGTCTAGTAAAAGTTTATCGTGAATAGCCAAACCCAGTTGGGCTATAAACGATTTTTATTAGTTTTTTGCTATATTAAAAATAAATAATGAACTGTTTACATTTAATGTCGTCGTCGTATCGACCTTCTTGAATTTTGATTTTGTTAATGGCATCTACTTGATTTTTTTATATTTTAAAGTTTATACATAACAAATTGAATAAAAAGATTAATGTTGCACTTACTTTTATGCTTATAGAATGTATTAAATGTTACGACATAGCTGAATCTACACGTTGAATTAATTTGTAGATTTTAATATTTTAACTAAGTAACATTTTTACAGAATTTTTTAAAGAGTAGTAAAACACAAATAAAGTACAAATATATACCGTTTACTTAGTAGTGTATTTTTATCTGGGTTACCTTTTTTGTAATAACGAAAAATTTTAACGAACAAATAATTCTAATTAGCAAAGTGACTGTTTACACAAGGCGATTCTCGATGGTAATGGATTCTATCGATCGTTTGACCTTGCCACCGAGGAAGGTGAATTAAAGGTGAACTAAGTATGGCTTACAAATTATTATATAAAATATTTACATAATTCTTTAAAAATATATCACAAATCATAAAATTTGAAAATGATAAAAATATTAATTTAAATTTTGAGAAATTCATTTATTTATTTCCCAATGGAGCAGTGTCCTATTTAGGGCCAATTAATATTTAGTAAGTCTACTCAAAGACTTAATTTATTGTTGTCATTGAAAATTAATTTTAATGACACTTTAGTGCTTTGACAGTGTTTGGCTTTAAACGATGATTTACTGTTCAAGATCCAAGTTCCTCCTCTTGAATGTAAAATATTTTTTAATGAAATATAATTTGAAATCCTTAAACGCTATGCTCATTTGCACACTTTTTAAAAAAGGATATAGAATTTATGTAATTTTTCTTAACCATCATATAGTATGATTAAATGTTAAGATATTTATTCACTAGAAATTTTGATACGCTGATTGAAGAGCTCATGAGAAATACAAAACGTTATATAAATATTATGTATATCTGGGTACAATAATGTCTGCGCTAGCGTTAAAGTGCATCACACAGGTGTAACTGGATACTCGGCTTTCACGAGAACTTGTTTCTTACAGGTACTTAGTAAGTTCAAAATATAAATTATTACACTTTCAGAACATAATGCTAATTTTCTCATATTTGGTTTGATTGTAGGTTCGACTTAGGCTTAGAGAAATATTGTCATTTCAACATTTAAGTTGGAATGGCTACATTTAAATGAAAAATATTTATTTAAATTAATATTTCCATTTTCTTCGCTCTGTTGTCGAAGCAAAGCGCGGCGTTGAATTCCGTCACTTATTACGCAATATGTCCAGAATTCGGCGGAAATTGGGAAAATGAGTGTCTTAACACTAGGTTCCCTCTGCCTACCGTGCTGAAACTGATTTAATTTGATTTAATATTTTCATTTCTTCTCTAGAGGCCGGTCGTGGCGCAGCGGCACGAGGTGTGACTGCAAAACCGACTGGTTGTGGGTTCGATTCCCACTCGAGGAGATGAAATATTTACTTAAATTTATATTTCCATTTCTTCGCTCTGGTGTCGAAGTTAAGCGCGGCGTTGAGTTCTGCCACTCAACACGCAATGCCTCCAGAATTCGGCAGAAAGTGGGGAACGGAGTGTCTTAACACTAGGTTCCCTCCGCCTACCCTGCTGTGTGCGGGATACAGCGTGAAGCTAATTTCTTCTCTTTGGTAAAAAGGCAAAGTGTGACGTTGAGTTCCGCCACTTAATACGCAACGCCTAGAAAATTGCGCGGAAAGGAAAAATTACTTTCCCCACGGGAAAACAGTGTCTTAATACTACATTCTCTCTGCATCCTCTGCTATATGCGGGATGTTAAATATAGCGTAAAGCCAAAAAAAATAAATAAATGACTGTTTAGCTATATCTATACATCTATACACATAAAGTTAATGGGTTTGTCTTAGATTTTTTAGAGTTCCGTACCTTTTTGTTGTTTGCAACAAAAAATTGAAAAGTAAAGATTTGCACCATTACAGATATAGATACCTTTTTCCACTTTTAGTGGTAAGTAACGTAATTATTTAGGCTCTAATCCCATACCACTCACTGATAACTTTAGATCTTGCAAATATTTTACTATGATATTTATTAAACATTTTTAATTTATATATGAGAGGATATTTAATCCATTTTGGTAACATTCAAATTTAAGGCAGCATTACTTATTATTTACATAAAAAAATATTTATTTTCGCCTTTAAAGTGTTCTATTTATCGTACAGGATAAGATGTGTCCAAAGCAAATACCTATATGAAACGTTGATAAACTATGAGGAAATCGGAAGATAATAGCTATCAGTGTGACCTCATTCTGTTTTTAGAATCACCAAATATGTATTAAACAAATCACCTTCACTTTAATTTTCTATGGAAATAGTTCAAAACGTAAATTTATATGATAAGATTAATTTTTAGGCGAAACCTAAATAAATCTGACTTTTTTCTATTAAGAGAGAGACTAATGCGTTTGGTTGGGAAATTTAGCGTCACTTTTATATATCAACTGGGAAGTACGTAGTATTTACTAGTAATAGCATTATCCATGTAGATGAGGCTCAAACACCCATCGATCACGTTCAGTCAGGCATGTCGGTGTCCTGTGGGATGGCGTACGGGCAGGACAATTTTTATTGTTATATCCATGGGCGTAGGTAGAGGACATTTTCCATGGGAGGCTGAACCCCAGTGGTTCACATGGTCTAATGATAATGTGGCATAAAATTTTGATTTTATATTATGTATATACAGCTACGTGTTTATTTGAAGACTTGATATAAATTATTTTACTTAGAATATAGAAGTATAAATAGGTAGTGGCTACCTATATTCCCATTCGTGGGATATAATATAGGCTTTGCTTATTTTGTTAGTTAAAAGATGTATGTGCTTATGTAACTATAATATGTACTTACTGTTATTGGATTAAGGTAATTGTATTATAATTTGATTTTAAATTCTTTATCTATTTGTAAGTGACTGTGAATGTATCTGAGTGTGAAGCCAGTCGTGGCGCAGGGGCACAAAGTGTGACTGTAAAGGCGACTGTCCGTTGTCTGTTGTAGGTTTGATCCCCAATCGAGAAAATGAAATATTTTTTTAAATGTATATTTCTATTTCTTGGCTCTGGTGTCGAGCAACGCAATGCTTCCAGAGGTTCCCTGTGCGTAAGTTGTTGTGTGCGGAATACAGCGTGAGGATTTTTTTTTAAAATATATGAGTAATAAAATTATCAAAATTCACGTGTTTGTAACAAAATTCTGATAAAAGCGCACTTGACAAAATAGCTTTGTGATTGTGTGTTGTCCATGAAACTTGTTTATTACAAGTAATAATTTTTACCAGTAAAAATTAAGCAAAATGAAAATAAATTAAATTGGAAAACTAGATTAGAGCTTTAGTAACAAATTATGCAATTTTTCTAACTGGCCTCCTTTTTTTGTAAATAAATGTTTTGCAAGGATAAAAAATACTTACTCTATGTTCCATTACATAACATTACATAACTTAACCTAATTATATAACTTATGGCGACACCAAGAGAAAAAAAATATGGCAATGCCTTGTTTTTCTAGAAAGTTACGATGAATTATGTGACTTTTTTACGTTCACACATTCTGCACAATCGACATATAGATAATATGTACGTTCTAACCTTTTTATTTTATCTGTGCATATATTTACCTTCTTTATTTGAAATTAATGACAAAACCTAACGTTGTATTTTATATGCAAATGTGATCGAAAAAACGAGAATTTGTGTTATTATGTTTGAAATTTTAAGTCCTTGAAATGTTATCTGACATATTTTATATTCAGTTTATATTATGTTTGTTCAAAGTAGATAATAACTTTGTTTCAGTCTAGACAGTGAATTAGGAGAACGACTGTCTATATAATCTAGTCCTCATTGCTATATTAATTACTGTTTTTCTGTTATATAATAGACAGAAAAAAATATGAAATAATTACAGAAAAAAAAACATAACTTTTAAATAGTCTTGTTTGTGTCTGAAGTATACACAATAGAAACACGTTGTGTTGAATAACAGAATTTAATACTTAGGTACTGCTTTTATTTAATCTAAACCTAACATATAAGACCTAACATTTTTGTATATCTATATAATAGTAACATATTTCTTTATTTATTTAATTTACAAAAGAAACATACATTAAAGTAAATTATTAAATTATAAAAGATATAAAAAAAAAACGATACAAAAACCAATCAAGTATCCATCCAATATTTAAATATTTATATTATAAAATTATAATTTATAATATCTTTAATTATCTATAATTTATGAATATCTCGTTAGAAATAGGCATTTTAAAAATAAACATCTAATAATTCGGATAGACGCCAAGAGTTTCTGAAATGTTTCTGATACATTGCTTGTTTACTCTACGTTATATTATGTAAATATAAACAAAGGTAATAAATTATAATTGTTTTTGTTGTTGCACATGTTGCGAGGTACCTGTGCCATATCAAATTGCGTAGCGACGTTTGTTTAATACTTGTTTAGTTATAGAATTATTATTTATCTATTTTTATAGTTGATAAATACCGTCGTGGCTTAGCGGCACAGCGTCTGACTGTTAACGTGACGATTGTGGGTACGATACCTGCTTGAGGTAATTAATTATTTTTGTTTTCTTGCTCTGGTAAGGAGACGAATCTTATGGTAGAGTTCTACCTTTCAACGCGCAATGTCTTGAAATTTAGGCGGATACTGGAGTACGTAGTGCTATAACACTTAGGCCTTTCTTTCCTTTTGCCTTTCCTTGCTTTATGCGATATACAGCGTGAACTAAAAAACAAAGATTATAAAAAGATAAATACTTTTTATAATGCACGCGGGATATGCGACAAGACAACGCCTCAGTGATTCTTTCTTTTGAACACTTCTAAAATACACTTATTTTTTCCGTAACTTATCCTATGTTGAAGTTTGTGAATATGGATGTTTCTTTCACTTTCCCGCAAAAACTACTTAATAGATTTGGATGAAACTTTATAGTAATATATCTTATAGATCAGAATAAAACATACAATACTCAAATACAATACAATTTATGTAAAAAAAATATACAATTTGGTTATAACTTAATAATGAATGAACTAAGCGAGCGAAGCGTTTGGGTCGTTAGTTGAGCTATAACGTTAAATAAAATATAATAAGTTTTAAGTTCAACGATTATCAATTTCGTATACATATATTGAAGAAATTAAATTATCATCTAGATTCTTGTGATTTACGGCAATAACGTATTATTATCACATTAAGTTGTCCACAGAGTAATAAAATTATCAAGAAGCGGTTAACGCTCTAGAAAGCACGAGGGGTCGACATGTGAATGCCTAATGATGCGAACAGTTGGTTTTAAGTCCTAACCATTATTTAGGTTAATAATGTTTCAATATCTATAAGAGACTATAAAAATATTAGCTGGCCTCGTATAAATATAGGTAGGTAAAACGTTTGTCGTGCTATTTAATTTTTTCGACGTCGGGACTCTAGAAATGTTAAGTGATGCAACAGTCGGTCTTCAATTTTTGATTTATTATGACATAATTGGGAAGCCAAAAGGTGAATAAATTTCATTAAAAATAGTAATTTACTCTTAAAATTGATTTTTTGTTTAAAATTATTTGACATATTTACCTAACCACGCATTATTCAACCTCAATTCGTATTCAAAATTTCAGCCCAATCGGTTGGAATTTACCGGTTTAAAATTTCATTGCAAGAATTTATTTTGCGTTGATTAATTAAGAACCCAACTTAATAAAAAATAATATTAGAAGCAAACATTTATTTTTTGTGTGAATACGTAACACTGTAATGTTTATGCGTGTTGAAATTTGGCATTTGAATTAAAAAATAATATCTTGCAGAGATATTAATTTGTCATTCAATTGGCAAGTTATTTATATTGTTGTTTTTTCTTGTAGATTTAAATACATATTTTCTATATATTGTAAATAATTAAACGTATCTTATATCTATCGAAATATCTAAGAAGCCTCCATAACCACTATGACCTCACTTTATATATCTTATTGGGAAATACGGAACTAACTTCATTTCACTATACCTAGGTACATGTTGTCTAATTTATTTTTTAATCAGTGCATTTATTTGCATTAATCATGACCTTTTTATTTGTAATATAATTTAATTAAATTTAGGTTTATAATTATTCTTTTTTAAGACGAAGTCGCCTTAGTGTCCTTTTAATATTTGCTCATGCGGAAGTTCGCTAGAAGACCGGAACTTATAGTTATGTAAATTAATTTCCGTGTAATCGTATTTGAAATTCTAAGATACCTTTTTGGTACAAATTGTTTGACTATTATAGATTTTTGTTACGTCTTCTTACAATAAAATTGGCCTTGTATTACTTAATTGGTCAAATGACCTTTGGATTATGAAATAAAAGTTTGTTTTGTGATTTATAAGTTTTCCAATTAAACAATTATTATCGGATAAACTTATAAAAAATATTAAATAGGTAAGTAGATCGAAGTAGATTATAGGTATTGTTGGCAAGTTTACTTTAGAAATTCTTACTAAGAAAAATGAAAAAGCTATAAAGAAAGCTACAGTTATCGTTGTACAGTAATGTATAAGTAAATACAGACGTAATCAAATTTCACGTTATGTTTTTATTGAAAAAAAAATGTTCTCTTTGATTAGAGAAACTTTAGCGCTAGGTCCACTAACACAAGTATGTTCAAGATTTTTTAAAATTTGTTTTAGCTTTACACTTTATACCGCATACACTAAATTAGGTAACTTACGGTTAACTTTCGTTAACACGTCCGAGTCACAAGTGTCCGAGCGGGAATCGAACTCCGTATGCCGCTGTTGCATTTATATAAATAAAAAGTAAAATATCAAGCTATCGAATATCGAAGTATAGGATTATAGAGAAAGCGGCGGTAACCTTTTTAAAAAACGATTTAGAAGCTCTGTAAGTCTAGTCTTTTGTGTTCCAATATTACACTGTCTGGTGCTTATTGCGAAATGCCGACGCCATCTTTTCATAGCGGTTACTGGATGAGTTCAATTTTTGTTGAAGAATAAGAAAATATATATATATATATATATATATATATATATATATATATATATATACATGTACAATCTGTCACTGAACAGTGAAATATAGTATATTAAGAGGTCGAAGAAAAAAAATGTATTTTTTATTAAAGATGGAGTAATAAAAAAATAACTTTATTATACTTTTAATTTATTACAAAACGTTATATAATTTGAATGTAGCGGAATTTGAACCCGCTCCTCTTAGAAACCGCCCAAGCGCTCTGACAACGAAGCGTAACTAATTTTATCGTGTTTTGAAAAAAATGACCAACATAACAGCGATATATGTAAATACGTTAGTAAATATAAGAGAAATATTTAATAGTAATAAATAGCGTATTCAATTATAACGCTTATAGATGCAAAACGAGTACCAACTATAGGAGAAGTTTGTATCCCATTAGCTTTGAAATGGTGAAACCGAATTAGTAATTGGTCTCCAGCACTGTTAAAATTTCATCTTATAATGCGTTCCAACATCCAAATGACCTTATTATTTAAGTTTACATGTTTTCAAGTTTACCGCAAGGTCCTAAGGCTAAGGCTATATAAGATGCAGTGTTTGGCATATTTTTTTTAAATATTTAAATCTGAATTTGTGATTGGTATAGCGGAAGACTATAAAATATTTATATCTTTATATCAAGGTCAATGTGATAAATATAAGCTGTTTATTTCAAACGATATTACATAAAATATTTCCTAATATTGTTTATTTTGTAAAGAATGATCTAGAACTGATTAGGTAACTGTTTTATTTAATACTAGAGGCCGCCCGCGACTTCGTCCGCGTGGAAACCCTATGATAACGTAACAATATTATCAACATAAGAAATATGGTAACTAAGTATTGCAAGGCTCTAATCATAGGTCTATTGGTAGCTACTTGGCAGTTCTCCAAAACGCTCAAATTTTAATTTCCTTGTGATTACTCATTAATAGTAAATAATTTTAATAAGATGAATATCGTATTAAATACTTAACTAAATAATAAACAAGGCGTCTAGACAAGTTTGATGATTTAGTATATACAAAAATATATTTTAAGAAAAAACTTTCAAAAAATTGAATATTTTACGTGGAGATTTGGTGTGTTCTTAGCTTATTTCTTTTCAAAAATATTCGTGAATAAACTATATTAATTTTATTTGCTATTTTAATGAAATAAGTACATACTTAAAGTTTTTAATAATAAAACGTGCTTATAATTTAGGTGTAGCTACACAAAAATCGATCGCAAAAAAAGTTCATAAAAATAGCGTCATTGATCGAGCGAGCTTTTGTTTTAAATATTGCCACGAAAACACGTTATCTAACGTAGTGTTTATTTTGGCTTATAATAATGTTAGTATGCAGAACTTTAATTTCCGACGGTGCAACTGCCACCACGGATGCTTTAACATTTTTTTTAATACGTCTTAAACTGGATTCTCCTAATTTTGGCACATGAATCGTCATTGATATCTTTCGGCAATCGTTAATATATACTTATATTGACATTTTGAACAAATCTGTAACCAGCAAATTTCATGCACTTTAAATGAGTTTTTCATAAAATTCCAACGTGTTTTATGTAAAAACATCATTGGTTGCGACGTCATTGGTAGTAAAATAGTAAAAGATGGCAATGACGCTGCAAGAAAAGTAGCCGAAGACAATGATTATTAGCTTTTATAGTAGACGAATGGGTCTGATTTCAGGCTGTAGTCCTGAATCTTAGACATATTTCTAATAGTACTAGTACTCACTGATGTGTCGTGTAAAGAATTTTTAATGTTTAAGCCAGGTGTGACTAAAAATTTACGTAATACCTAAATTTTGTTCGTGAATTTTTCTCGGATTTTATTTTTCTGAATCTTCTTGCTTTATCACTTCCATAGCATTTAGTTTCAGTGTAATGGAAACATTATAAATAATATTACTGTTTTTAGCATACAGAACAGTACAAAAATAAGCTACTTCAACTTAAATTTTATATTTAGAGTTAATAAAATATATCTAAAATTTAACGATTTCTATTAATATTCTTTAGTTGTTTTTATTATTTTTTTTCATTATTCTTTATTTTTTACATCTCACTTTATCACTAGCGGGGTAGTCAGAGAGAACGGAGCACCAACAGCCCTACTCTCTGTATGTTTTACTTCTTCTTTACTTCTTCTATCTATTTACAAATGCCATGTTTTTTCGTGACCTCTGCATATATCTTTTCTCCCGAGCGAGGGTTTGGGAGTTATAAGACCCGATATTATGGTTAGGTTTATCCGCTCTTTACTCAGACGCAGCTGACTTCGATGCATGTCCATTCTTGACATCGAGCATTCCCCCAATATCGATGCTTCCCCTTTTTTGAACAGTTTATTTTAAATCTCAGTTACTATCTAGTTTTTATAGCTCTACACACTGCAGAGGTAAATTACGTTTCACTGGTCATAAGAATTGGATTTACTTTCTTGTTAGACTTAAATATAGTTTTAATGGAAGCTTTTCTCTTAAAATGCCCTTAAAATGTTGCAATTCTGTCTGTTTCAAAAGTTGTTTTTCGTATGATAGAAGCCCCGGTTGTCTTTCTACTGAGGGTCTTCTGATAACGCTGGAGGGGAGTAGGCATCTTGCTCTGAAGAAAGGCATTCTTCACCCATCAAAGCTCGTCCCCTAGGTGTACAGCGTCGCAGAATTGGTAGGCTCTTTGAAATAAAAAATTGCCAATGGTAGATAAACGTGGGTAAGATTCACTATTGAAGTATGTGAGTATGGTTTCTTTGTTAGCTAACTTAAGATCTTTCAGCCCACAAACAAAATGGTAAGAGTCCATGGCATGTTGAGTTTATACCTCGGCGTACCGATTTGGCTAACTATTGAAGATACAGTCAGTTTAGTCTTATTGTGTATTTTCGACAACCTATACAATTTAGGATATTTTACATAACTAGTTACGAGGGATTTAATGTTACATATCTTACGTTTCTTTCATTCTTCTTTTGCAACACCTACGTTTCGCTGCCGTATATCAGCGTCGTTCGTCAGCATTGCACAGTGTTACTAAACGTGCAACTATTCTGTTATTTCACGGTCTCACCAATGCTAGATGCATTGGTGAGACAGTGAAAGCGCGCGTGAAGGCACCGCTAATTCTGTTATCGGCAGCAATAAGCTTGTGCGTCTTTTCTTCATTTCTTTCAAATGTAAGAATAGGCTCTGGTCTTTCTTTCCTTGGGAAGGAAATTTTCCCTCGCACGGCAATTTGTGTCACAGACTTTACAACAAGAGAAGCCATTAAAGTATTGTACCGAGGGAGTCTCCCAAAACATCTTATACTTTTGTCAAATATCTAAAAAAAAATTCTTGGTTTAGGACCTCCTGCGACCTGCTCACTGCTGTAAAATGTGTGGTAAATTAATAAACAACCTTAGGAATTACTAAAATTGCTCGTTAACATTTTATTTCTTTCTTTCTCAGAACTTTCACGCTTCATCTTTATTAGTACTTTCGTTTGATGCCTTTGTAGCATATCCTTTTTCTTTTTTAAAGAGATTTATCTGAGGCCTTATGATCCAAACGGCCTTTTTTTCTCTACAGTGTCTTTTACTTTATCAACACATTTATCGTGCTTTTTACTATACCTCCTTATCATTTACCACATATTTCTGTCGCTGCTTTTCTTATAGAATTTCCGTTTTCTGTTTCAAAGATGTCTCATATTTTGGAAGTACTTATTCCTCTTTGATCGATGGATCTTAAAACTTCCAGCTTCTTATGCGATAATTCGACTCCAAGTTTGGACGTCTCGTACCTCAAAATGAAACAGACTCCTTATTATAGCAACGATTACATATTGGTCTGTTCCCAAGATAGCATCCTAGGCACTCCTGTGTCCACAACTTAACCTTAAATATACTGATCCGCTAGGAATAAGTCAATCATACTTTTCTCGGTGAGAATATAATAGATCGTGAAAATGGATTGATGATGAAGGAAAAGCAAAAAAGATTAATGAAGAAAAAGTGAGCGGTAATAAAGATAGACCTTCGAAAATACAGCATCAAAGATAATGAAGGAGAAAAATCACGTTAAAAGCATGACGACGCTCCAGATGGCATGTATGAAAAGTTGATGATAGAGGACGAGGTGAAAGAGGTATATAGAGACCGTAGCGTTTGGGGTTCCGTTCTCTCTGACTTTCCCACTAGTATTACAGCGTGAAGCTAAATAATAAATATTTAATTTCAATTATGTTGTAAAGAATCATTATTGGTACCAGCGCTGGAGAAAAATGATTTTTCTCCAGTTGCTTAATCATTATTCTACACTAATCGTCATTGTCCGATTGAACACATTTTTTAAAAATTCCATTTATAAAATAAATAGGGGTTGTTCATAGACGCCACTTCAATAAACGTGTATTATAATGTCCAAGCTTACATCTCACAGCAAAATTACGGCTTTACACGCTGGTTTTAAAAATTACACTTTTTTTGGTTAAAAATAACATTTTTAGGAGAACAGCCCTACTGCAGTATGCTCCTATAAACTATATTTAACGATTTTTTCCTTCAGCATAAACATGCTGATTTTTCGCTTTGGAAACACGTGAGCAAGCTATAAACGTACCTATGTTCAATTATGAATCAATCCCGCGGGAACTCCGGGATAAAAAGTAGCCTATATGTTATTCTGGGTCTTCAGCTACCTACATACCAAATTTCATCGTAATCAGTTCAGTAGTATTTGCGTGAAAGAGTAACAAACATCTATACATACATGCTCACAAACTTTCGCATTTATAATATTAGTAGGATTTATCACGGTATATTAATATAGGATTTATTATTTCATATATTCTCTTCAATGTTATAGTAGCTATAATAGTAAGCTGTTCGTTGGTGTATTTGTCCTGGTTCCCTTTTATATGGTAGTTATTAAAAATACTGAGAGTACAAAAATAATTATTAAGTAATTGAAAATGGAAAAATCCCTTTTTATGCAATTTTTATTTATTTTTATTAATTTATTAATTACTTTTGCACAATTCTCGTATATCATAGTTGAGGAGAACTGTTTTCATCAAAGGATGACATCTTAAAAAAAATACCCCTAGGAATATAGCTTTCAATCTGCATTAAAAATATGTTCAATATATCTGCACATTATGTGCACCTTATAAAATAAATTTAATTATATATAAAATATACATTTTCTGTGAAATATACCTACTTTACATCCGTGTTCCTTTGTAAGTGATATTTATCATACTAAATGCGCTAGTAACGGTTTCGCCTTACATGTCCATCCGCGTCCGTCGCATGTCTACTTTACCTTCCTTTATATGGATTCTCTTAGGTTTTTAAAGAATTTTCTAGATGTGTATTAAAATAAAAGACTATTATAAGCCAACGACAAACTGCTGCAGCAAGAAAATTTTAGAATTCAAATTCAGTAAGATTTTCCCCTCACTGTGTCAGTAAGGCTATAGTTATGGGTTTAAATGAATTATATTTTATTTATTTTATTATTTATTGGTTCTCCGCATTAGTCGCGTGGCCCGTAATTTCCTTTATTGTTGATTGATACAAGACCAACCCGTTACATTCGGGTGTAGAACTCTCTCTGTGTCTGTCCTGTTATGTGAGCAAAAGCGTAAAGCTGTCTTTGGTTTTGAAATTAGTGCCATGATGTATTTTTATGATTATTTAATAGGGAAACTATAAATATTGAACATGCAAGTAGTACTTTATCTAAAAAGGAAGATGCCTTAAAATAAATTATAGCGTAGAATTTAAAATTCATTTTCATATGCTGAGGTTTTAAAGCTGTCTCCAAGATCCATCGTTGGAATTCTATATTCAAGTAAAAATACCGATACTTGTGAAAATACCGTGTAACGTTACCTGAGTTTATACTAAAAGATGCATAGTAGTTTCTGAGTGTGAATATTGTATATTAATATTATAGTATCAAATTTTAAAAGCACATCTTGTCTACTAACCTTCTAAAGGTCACTAGTAGTTGGCAAACGAGAATATTATAATATTGATTTTATAAAGTAATGTTCTGTACCATGTAGTGTTAGTGAATTTTTATTTATTTTTCACGAATAAAACTTTAACAGCGTAGGCACTGAAAACCTAAATTAAGTTACCTAGTGATTTTGATTTTTTTACATTATTTTAAATAGGTTATAATCATAACACGGAACAGTTTTTACAGGCACTTTTCCTTGTTACCAGAGTAAAGAAATGAAAATGTTAATAAATAGTAATTCAGATCCCGGGAATCGTACTCACAACCGTCGCGCTTACAGTCACACGCTTGTGCCACTGTGCCACAACGGACTCTTCGACATACAATGAAAACTGTAGTCACCAAACTTCAAACTTAACTCCATTACTTTGGTAATATACGCAAATCGGTTTTGGGTCAAGAGTTCGGTCAAGATAAGTTTAATTAAGAACTTATCACCACGAGCCGGCGCTCGAGCTTCAATCAAGGGACAATTAGAGAGTGATTGGAGATCCCTCTGTTATTTGGGATGTGCTACGATGTTTCAGATTAGAGGCAAGTTAAATTATACAGTAGAGGATGCCTGTATTTATGAGATTTTCGTAATGAAAAAGTTAGTATTTGTTGAATATTTTACGGAAAAATTTCATTCCGCTCAAAAATTAAAAAGCTTGACTTTAAAAAACTTCGTCAATAACGTACTTAACACGTACATTTCATAGTACTTTTCTCCTTATTTTTTTTCGCCTACACGCTGTAGTACGCATGTAGCAGGGTAGACAGAGGGAGCCTAGTGTTAAGACACTCCGCTTCCCACTTTCTACCGAATTATGAACGCATTGCGTGTTGAGTGGCGGAACTCAACGCGACGCTTTGCCTCGACAACGCGAAGAAGTAAAAACATTACATATTTAATTTCCTTGAGTGAGAGTCGAACCTAAAAATTGAGTCATAAATCTTATCTAGATTAACAAAACATTCTTACTACTTTTTACATTCTGGCCGCTGTCTTTATTAAGAAAACTATCATAAAGCACAATGAACTACATACGTTGATGGCTAGCAAACATATTTCTTTAGAAAACTCAATAGATATCTCGTCATGTTCAATCGTCTGTGTCCGAATGACGATCAATTATACCAATTAAGATCGACGAGACAAGTGGGTAGCAAGTTTTATAAGTCCAATGAAAGATCTGCACTAGTAATAAAAAAAAAAAGAAAATATTTGTTACAAAATAACATCGTTTTGCTAGTTATAGGAACAAATAGTGATTTGTTGGTCTTTGATGTTTCTCTTACGCCCTCTTATTAAATGAATATAATCCCGAATGGCGGATATCTGTAATAATTACCGTTATTTATCAAATGGAGCAGCATTTCGTGGTTTGGCTCCTTAGATACCTTGGATATCTACGAGGTGAATGTTGTACAATCTAAACCACGCCAACAACCAACAATCTGTAGTCTAGAACACGGAATACTACTGCGTTTTGTACTTAAAGGTAATTATTAAGAAATATTCATCATTCGGAATTACCAGAATGCACTATACACAGGTACACATTTTTAGCATTTTGGGAGGTAAATGTAGAGAACCTGATGAAGTCGGCTTTGTACTTTAGATCCATTCAAAAATATTGAAGTTTTGGTTACACCTATCGCATATTCTTATGAGTATTCTCACAAATGATTCCAGTCGTCATTTTCAGATAGCTAACTGTTCATCTTTTTATCTTTAATGAAAATGCTAATGCAAATTATTTAAAAATATTTTTAAAATTTTATTATATTACTTTTTTTCCCTAGCCTGTACTGTCCCAATGTTGGGCAAAGGCTTCTCTCCATTCCTTCCCTTCTACCAGTCAGGTTTGTAATGGTAATATATTATACTACTTATATATTATACTACTATTATATTACTTGTTTTATTAAATAAGAAAAATAATATATACAATTGTTTTAACTATTTTACTTATAAAAACAATGATTCTAAACACTACTTTCGCAAATGACTACTTCACTTCAGTCTTGAAAGACTTAGAAGACTTATTTGTTATTGCGCTATCGTGAACATATAATTAAGTTAATAGGTTTTCCATCAAAAACAATAATCTGAAATGAGAGCCAAGTTCAATGTGAGAAATGCGTCGCACTCGACTTCACTGACAAAAGAATTGGACATCTATATGGTTGCCGACTTCTTTGTTCACTCGGAATAAAATTCAAAATCTAAATTTAAATCGACAATTTTTTACGTACAGGCCTTATTATAATTGCAAGTTGTGAATATCCAGCTTGTACTGGACTATTAGGTTGATATTTTGTTTTGATCTTGGTAGTAAAAAATAGTAGTCTAATTTGGAGCTTCAATTTTATCCCCATTGAACTCTGCAACTACTACTACTGCGCGCTTCCAGCTTTTTAACTTGGCTGGACACACTGGCGCGTGTCTTGTTATGTGTTATTTCATGTCCTGACAATAAAATTATGTAATAGGTAAATATATTTTATGCAATTATAATATTATGTCCGTATGTACTCACTTTTAGTATTATAAGAAGAATGCTTCAAATAGCGTTATAGCGCATTTTATATCGCTGATCGGATAGTTGCTGATTCAAATTTTACACCGTGGAACATTTCTCTTACTCCTCTTATAGAAGTATTTTTAGTATACTTAGAACCTTAGATATAGGTTAAGGTTATATTCCATCATCCACAATGGATCTCATTGGAAGAAATGTAAAGAACGGAGTCACGTAGCTAAAGATGAAGAGTTTCTTTGTTTGAACGTTCTACTGTTAGGAAGTACTGGTTGTGAAAAATGGTTTTGCGTTAGATATTAATATTTTTAAAGAAAACTTATACTACATCACGTTAATAGTTGCGATGTAACCCACAGTTCCTGCGGCCAGAGTTACAGCATGAAGATCGCATCATACATGCGCAGATGTGTTAAACTTCAAGTTTATTAAAATATCGAATATATACAATTATGTATGTATGTTTCAAGGTTGTAATTAGTTTTTTTTTGGCTTCTTGGTGCGACCGGTTGCTACTGTGCAATGGATGAGAAATAATATCTAAATGTTTTCATATTTTATGTTGAGACATATAACTATAAAATACATCCATACATCTGTAGCTCTAAAATTAGCTCCTCACGTATAACTTAAACTATACAATTTTAGTTTATTCCCTGTGTTTTATTTTTTCAATTCAAGGTTTATACGATTTTATTCAAATATTACCAAGTAAAGGCTTTATTATTACCAGTCCTTGAGGTATTAAATCAATTACTGAAATTGGGGCATGAGTATTGGCACAATTTATCCATATATGAAGATTTCGTCCCTGAACCATTTATTTTCGAATAAACAACAATAAGAACCTTTCATAATCTACTTCTTATTCGTTGATATATTGTTCGTAGCTTCGTGTTCTGGTTCTTGCGTAAAGTTAAGACGTAATGATTGTTGTTGTGTGATAAAAAGGTACCTACTACATAGATTTAGGTAAAAAGGAAAAGTGTATTGTCTCATAAGATGAAAGGAGGAAGTTGCATAATGTGATGAAAATATGCTTGCTTCAAATTAAATACAATCATATACTATATCATATTATATATACATCATATTATACTTGTAGAGCACAAGCTTGCTGGGCAGGGGCACAAGCTTGCGACTGTAAACACGACAGGTTGTGAGTTCGATTCCCACTCGAGGAAATTAAATATTTAATATTTTTATTTCTTCGAAGAGGTGTCAAGGCAAAGCACGGCGGCGAGTTCCGCCACACAACGCGCAATTCCTCCAGAATTCCGCGGAAAGTGGGAACCGGAGTGTCTTAACACTGGACTCTCTCTACCCTACTGCATGCGGGATACAGCGTGAAGATGAAAAAAGGAAACATTTTTAATGTATGGAGAACCGCTGTCTACTGCTATGTAATAACAATCTTTTTGTCCATTCACAAACTTACAAGTAGCCTTTCTAAGTATACTAGGAGGTATACGTATAACCTTTCTAGGTATTCGCGTTCAGTTTATTAAAGAAATATTCACATTAATATTATGTACAATGTTATTTAGAATACTGTGACGTAACATGTACTGGCATTATTAAACAATAAAAATTTAAGTCTATTAACAGAGCCCATGACAACCCAAATTGGATTTGGCGTAGGCGTTGGCTGAGAAGAGCTGGCTCGATCGGTCAATCTTTGACGAGGCTCGGGTTCTACGTTCTTTTTATCTGATTATTCTATTGTTTGTCTTTTAAAGCTGTGTACTGTTCCCGCTTAAATATTATTTATGTAAAAGCCATTTTTAATTACATTTAATATGTATGACTAGAGAAATAAAAATAATTTGTTTTTGGAGTAATCACTGTTTTTTAAATGACAATTTTAAATTGATGGACAGTCCACAAATAGGTAGAAATAAGTTGTAATATGTGTGATATTACGATATTTGTTTTCGTTAGGTATTGTTTTTGATGTGTTGGAAATTCCTATGTGTACAGGGAAGGTAAACTTAATGAAGATGTGGTTAGTAATATTTCGTTATGGTTTTCCTGGGAACTGTATTATATAACATGCAATTTTAGATAGTTACCTATAATAAGTACCTATATACTTTTTACATTACATATTTTTCCTAATTATAAATATATCGGTGTGAGAAGAAACACCTGTGACGTAAGAATGAAGTATAGGTTTAGGAGAAGTCTTTGAAATGAATCCATTTTTTTTCTCTCTACCAATATTTTGATAAATATTATTTGAAAAACCGACCAGCGTGCATGCACTTGATAGCCAAGTGATATAAAAAAGGTAATATATGTTAAGCTTTAATTGTGTTTTTCAAGTCAGTGTTGCATTTTTATAAGAACAATTACTTCTCATACCTGCTCTTATCTTTTACTTATGTAAAAAAAACATACCTTTTAATAAACATAAATTCTTAAACAGATTTTATCACTATTTTTTGTAATCTTATATTAATAATAATTTATCATTTTATATTATAATTTTGTTTGCTTAATATGTTGACTCCATTGCGATGAGCTATGCGGTGATGATTGCCGTGGACTTGAATTTTGGTTATATGTATTTCAAAATGAGGAGTAATAGAGAATGGTGTGACTAAAGCCTTGTTAGCATTATGTTAGTATTTTAGTTAAGTAAGTAAGATCGATTAATTTAGTAGTTAAAATACTCGTTACTGCCCAAAAACCGTTCACACTCTGCTCGAGTATATTACGCAAGTGAACGGTGTTTTGCAAGATGAACAGCCTACAACGCAACAGATTAAATAAAACGATTTAACCAATCTTAATTGCGGGGAATTTAGAAGAAGTAGATTAGGAAATTTATGTGATTAATAAAAATTGGAAATTATTTGACAACAAAATCAAAGTTGTATCTCCGTTCTTCAACGAAACCACATATTTGCGACAAGTATACACTCCACTAATTCGACAGGTTCAGACTTTTTTAGTCGGTGAACCAGTGAGCACGGTGGTGTGCTACTCGTCTGAAAAAATAGAATAAAATCGACTCGACTAAATTACTGAGCTAGTTGACCAATTTTTTGGTTTTCAGACATGTTTAGCTACGAAATAACGAGTTATTCGAGTAAAACACTAGCATAATGCGAACTAGGCGTTAGTGCGAAGTAACTTGATCTTACACGAATACGAGAGTTTTATTGGGAAAAAATACTAAGAAGAGTCATGGGCGTATCTATATATATTTTCTGGGTGTAGGCCAGGGCCTTAGCTTTGAACAGATATGCTTATGAATACTTTACTGTTTTAAAGTTTTCAAGGCAATATTTTGCTAGTAAAGGTGGGCCCGGATCACACGGCCCCTCCTATTCCTACGCCCATGAGAAGAGCTCCACTGAAATGCATTACTATTTAGGATTTTTTACACACAAAATTTAGTTCATTGATAAAAAAAATATCGCGTCCCCAATGAACTACAGATATTGCTGCCGGAAAAAGATTACAAAATTTGTAACAAACACAGTTGTGTTTAAGATAATAAGACTACTTCTTATCAGTTTATTGATAAGAAAATAATATTTATTCCTTTGTTTTTATTTGTACACATTTTTTGTGGCAAAAGGGTACAAACCAAATATAATTAATTATTTTTAAGAAATTGCATGCTTGGTTGACTAGGTAAGCGAAAATACCATTACCTTTTTAAATAGAGAATTATTTGTTCATTGAATATATTTTGTTAACAATGCGACGACAGTGCATAATGTTATTTGTTTCCTTTTTCTGTTTACTTCAGTTTCACGTATAAAGCATATTTAAAATGGCGTTTACCTCATTATTATTACTTTTGCAGTAATTGTAGGTTAAAATAGCTATCGTGTTATATAATCATACAAATTTTAACACAGACGTGGGCGAAACAGCACGGTACACGTGAGCCGGTCGACACGTGCCTCCGTCCGGCATTGAACGCAAGCCGTCTGCCGAGTAGTGACGTAGGTTTTCGGATTATTTCAATACTTATACTATTTTTATTATTTACTATATTTTTAATACGAATTCATTTGTTTTATTAAATATTTGATATGATTTTCTATACAACAACACATTTGTAGATCAGAAAAGACTGAAGTCTAGACTTATTAGTTTCAATAAAGTTTTTTTTTTTTTGCAAATGACATGAAAGTCGAAAAAAGGTCGAAAAATGTCAACTTCAATCAAAATGTCACTTACTTTTTGATATGTTTGACTTCTTTCGTTAACTACGCGCTTTGTCGTTTGAAGTGTTAAAAGCCTTTTTATTAACACTCTTCTGTTAGATTGAGCTCTAAGTAAACATCTGAGAATCTGAATTACACACATTTCTAATAGTTGTACGGTTATGGATGTCGATTAGATGACCATGATTAACTTTATTCTCCCTTTACAAATTTTTGCTCACATTCAATGCAAAGAGGTCGAAGTTGCCACCAATATAGTTGTATAATACATTTTAGAAAATGTATAAAAACTTTGAACCGCTATGTTCAACCCGCGGGATTTGAACCCGCGCTTCTTCTTGGACGGTTTCCAATTATTGTTTCCTAAGTGTAGAATAACACTTTAAAATAATTAAAAATAGTTGTATAATTTTTTTATTTATTAAAAACTAACGGCCCACTCGCGGCTTCGCTTCGCATACTACTGTACTAATAATTCTTGAAATATCACCTTGAAATTATCAATTATTTTTTATCACAAAATGCCTTATTGTGACTTACTTATTAGAGATAGATATACGGTATTTTTTAGAACTAATGAAATAGAACATTTCTTCCACACAATATACTGACATATATGTTACCATTTTTGCTGCGCACGCGCTTATAGCAATTTGATGGCGTTCATTATTGTTATTATTTCGTTATTTAAGGCTAACTCTAAGACTTACACCATAATGCTATATAGCTTATAGCACTTCTGAAGAATGCAGCTTTCATAAGAAACAAAAAGAAAGTAAATCGGACCTGTAGACCCGAGATCTTACCGTTTAATCAAACAAACAAACAAATCTTCCGCTTAATTATATTAGTATTGATTACTCGTATATCTATTAAAAATACGAAAACTCCGGCACATGTAAGTTATCTAACACCTATTCTTCAAAATGTATTATATATGTAAATTTGTTTCGGTTTTAGTTTACTTTAATGAATTCATAACAACTATACCTACTTTAATTAAAAATATTAGAATTTTCGATGTATATATGCTGCGTCATTACGTCTTGTGGTTAGTAAATGAATTAGACCCTACAGGTTATGAATTCTATTAAGCACATGATCCATTTTTTATTTTACTTCATATGTTTAAATTTAGTTCTCCGATCGCAACATTCCATTCACTGCTTTATATTAAATCACACATGTATGAATATTGCATAGTATAAAAGATACGATTTAGTTTATATTCAAGAGATAATTATATTTTTTTGTATACAAGGAACAGCGCGGCTTTGAGTTTCGCTGCGCCATTCAACATGCAATGCCTCGAGAATTTGGCGCGGGGGAACAGAAGTCTCCCTGGTTCCCTCTACCCCAACTTACCATGCTATGTGCGGAATACAGCGTGAAACTAAAGAAAGAAAGATATTTTTTGTTTATAACATAACATTATTTCCTTTATCTCTTTTGAAAGAAATAAAATTAGAACGACAACAATTTTATCTGTGTCATTGATTGATTGTAATATTTTGTTTTATTTACAATTATCCCTCCTGTCTTTGATAGATATTACCTTTATATATCTAAATCTATTTATTTTTTTGTTTTAACATTTGTAAAAATTTTTGATAAGAAAACTCAACATTTGACTAATACTTTATGGTAATAATCTATTTAATCTTTCTCTTTTAGCAAGTGTTATGTTTGAAGCTGTTAAAAATCTAGTTTATCTTTGGTTTCGTATAAGATACCGTTTATGTGGAATAAGCTTTTGCATATTTATCATGATGATAATATAGATAGTAAATTAATATTAAACGCAGTGACTCACTTCTTGTTTCGCTTCAAGTATCTTTTAATGAATTGCTGATTTTAAATGTTGATTTTACTTTCACTGGAGTGAATAAATCATTACTTTACTTATACTTTATGCTTATTTAAAAAAAAACTAATAATACTTTATGAATTCTCTATTATTATTAAATATCTTGTGTGAAATATAACGTTTTTTCCGTTTGTATGGGCTGTGGATGTTAACTAGCTAGGAGTGGCGGTGTTGGCCTTGAATAGCAATTGTGAGACCGTATGGAACAAAAACATTGTTTGCCATCATTGGCCTAACTGAATATTACGTTTTTCCGGCGTTGGTTTTCTTCTTTCAAATCGCATAGCAGTTATTACCTAGGCAAGAGTTTAATTCATCTTTATTTCCAATTTCACGCTTTTCTGCGTATAGTATATTACATATAGCATAGTAGTAAGACACCCTAGTTGTTTCTTTAGTTTCTATTCAAATTTGTGACGTTGCGTGTGCAGCACTTTGATTTATCAATACCAAGTTAACTTCCTTAATTGTACACAGAATGAAATAGTTCATTTCCCAAGCGCGGATAGAATCCACAGTCATCGCGTTTATAGTCGGAGGTTGTCCACGGTTGGAGGGTGGCTATGGTGGTGTCTAAATAAATTTATAACTTTTTTAAATAATAAGTACAGATTTCCAATCACTGAGGAGGCAAAAAGTATTAAAAAAATGGCTACTAACTTCATTGAATTAGAGAATTTGCAAATGGAGTAGGTATTTTACAATTTAATGTATCTAAGCTAAACGGTTTAATGACAAACTTTCTCCTTAGTGAAATTTAAACACATAACCGTAGCTTGCATGCGCCGTACACGCCGCCTGCGTGTGAAACGATAGTTACTATGCTAACATTTTAATATTAAAATAGTTTATTTATTTAAAAACTGAAGCCTCGTGCCGCAGTAGCACACAGTTGCAACGACACTGTCACAAAAATAAGACGGAAACTGGTAAACGGAGAGTCTTGACACTGCCAGATACCATTTATACAACAGTAAAATATATTAACTTAATTTTAATTTAACACGACCTTAATCGTGGCACAGGGGCACCGGCGTGCGACTGTAGACGCGACAGGTTGTGGGTTGAAATATTGAATATTTTCATTTCCTCGCTGCGGTAACGAGGCAAAGTGTCTCCTTCCTCCTCCGGCAATGCCTAAAGAATTCAACGAACGGACGGAAAGTAGGAAACGGAAATTTATTCATGGGAACGAAGTGTCCTAACACTATGTTTCAAAAATTCCCCTGCCTACCCTATAATACGAAGTATACAGTGTGAAGCTAAAAAAAAAGAAAAAATATTCAACTTGTGTTATATATACATTATAGCATATTTTTTAACGTTTATATTTGTAACAATCTTTATTTTGTAACACTATTTGTAATACTGTATATTAATTGGTATTCGCCAGCTTCGGTTAGTACACACGAAGGCAAGTGCACGCGAATAAATTATTATGATAGCACAAATGTCGGTCAAACTATTCAAAGCTAAATGCAATCACTTAAAAAATACAATATTATAGTTTTTAATTCTTATATATTATCAATACAAAGTTTATATATATCATAGCTGGACGTAATGGTTGTGAGTTCAAATCCGGCTAGGGTTTCTGTATTAGACTTGTTATAAATATGATATAAATTTGATATATTCACAATTAATCTTTTATGCCAATATTTTTTATTCCATATTAAAATTTTCTTGTGGAAGGTATTAAATTGACCTACATAATAAAAAATCGATGACAACATTCTATCGATTTTATGTAAGAGTCAAGCCCCAATTTCAGTCAAGCTCAAATAGAACTTTTAACGCCCGCCTAGAATAGATGGACTAATAATTTCTAACCAGATCCCCCACTGTGATACTGTGGACTGTGGTGTTGACATTATCGTGCTATATTTAACCGACTTTAATGAAAAAGGAAAGTTTTACTAAATTTGCGTAAATCTTCATCGTGTACATTGGGCAAGTTGTTATTATGATATTTTACACAATTTATTTTTTATAGCTGTAATGTTTTATGAATATTTAATTTGCATTGTTGCTTATCCAGCTTTTTGCTAGGTATTTCTACAGCGGATTTTGCGAAAAACTTTTTAAGTACATTTTATAAAAATATATTCTCTTTTATAAAAATATAATCTCTAGTTTTTTTATTTAGCAAGCTTGAGATGATATGAATTGATCCCTGAGAGTTCACCTATCAAAAGATTGTCTTTTAGATAAAATAGTTAAGTTTCTAAGGTCCTCTTTTTACTTTTAAAGATATACTTATAAAGATAGACAGACATCTCATATATATAGGTTTGACGACATTTTTTAGGCTTAGTTCTATGTGTGAGGACTGGGTACTTCTCCTATTTTTTATTCTGTCCACTGAATAGATTTATCTGTAAATTTCAACTGCGTCATCCTAAGTTTCATAATAAAGACGCTGCAACATCCAGAAGGATAGACAGACAGACATGATAAATCATACGGCTTCGGTTAACGTCTACGGAAACCTTAAAAATGTCCAGTAAAAACAATGCAATGGGCAACTAACAACCAACCAACCAAAGTTACACAGGAAAAGTTGCCAATTTTCACATTTTTCAAGTCTTAAGACTTGACTTGAGTCTTAGTACTTGAGAAGTTTAGAACGAATGAAAAGACGCAGTTGCGAAACGTATATACGCGTGATCGAAACAACGTCGAAGCCATTGCAATCCACAACACGTGGCGAGGAAATAATGCACGCCTTCGTCATTGACCTGATGACCTATATTGTCTAATCTCCAAGCAAAAGCTGATAGGAATATATGTAAATGTATCAAATTTATATGCAGTAGACACCGCGCCAAGTGGCATCGCGTAGCAGAGATATGTATTTTTAGTTTTCATTTGTTTATTTGTTATCAGCTTCACGCTGTATCCCGCTTTTAGCAGGGTAGGCAGAGGTTCCGTCGATTTCTGTGGACATTGTGTGTCGGAACTTAACGCCGAGCTTTGCCTCGACACAAATGCAATGAAAGTGGAAATCGAACCCACCTACAGCGTGTCACGTTTACAGTCACAATTTGTGCACACACACTACGACTGGCCTCTGGTTTATATGTTTTATAGAGTATTTATGTATTGTAAAACATATCGAATTTAGCGAAACATTAGACGATTATAAGTTTATATTTTGTACGCTTGAAATTAAAGAAAAAAGTATATTTTCTGATTGTAATTATCTGTAAAATGAGCATGACAAATATGAATAGTTATATTAAATATTCGTTTGAGCAATTCAAACCAAAATAGGATAACTGCTAACAAATGGAGCTAAACTAAAAGAGAAATCATATATAAAACAATCTATTAGTGGTATACAAAGGATTGTCTCACAGTATCGCATTACTCTCCCTCGCCTGTGGCCTGGATGTGGGACGCGGTAATTGACGCTACGTCCACGTACTCACTTTTAGTCAATTCACTATTGAGACGCAAATTGAATTGTATGTTCTTGTGTAACTAAATCTATATACACTCGTATATGTATGTACCTTTAGTGTTTGGTGGTATTTGATTAAACACAGTGGTTTTGAGTTTGGATTCCATTAGAAATGATATATTTGTACTTATATTAGACGAGTACACCAGTTTTTCTATTACTCAACACGCAATATGTCTGCTATCCTACTACTATAATATTATAAATGTGAAAGTTTGTGAGGATGGATATTTGTTCCACTTTCACGTTAAAATTACTGAATGGATTTAGATGAAGGTGATTTTACTTTACAGCAATGTGCTGTGTAAAAATGTCGTATAACTTGTAAAATGTAAGAGAAAATTTAAGCGGGCGAAGCTGCGTTTATATCACTAGTCTATTATATACTAACTGTCCATAATTTACTGAAAATGGAGAACTGAGTCATTTATCTATACTTTATGTACCTATTTGAGAAACAGTAAATGTGTTTTAAATATTCTTGTAAATAAAAATAAATCAGCTTCACGCTGTATCCCGCACACAGCAGGGTAGCCAGAGGGAACCTAGTGTTAAGACGCTCCGACACCAGAGCGAGATCGAACCCACAACTAGTCGCTTTTACAGTCACATTTTGTGCCACTGCGCACAGGCAACCTTTGCTGACCGTATTACTATATAATACTACATTCTTTATTATTATTTTATTTTGGAAAGGATTTAAATAAACGCAAATTTCTGTTTTTTTAATTATTTTTATTATCTATTTTTCAGATTCGATGAGAAAGAAAGCATTTCCGGCGTACAACAACTTAAGTCATCCGTACAAAAGGGTATACGTTCCCGTCTACTAGAGCTCTACCCGCATTTAGAAAACCACATTGACCAGGTTCTACCAAAGAAGGATACGTTTAGAATTGTGAAATGGTAAATTTATAGTAATATATTAAAAAAGAAGCTTCACACTTTTCCTTACAAAGCAGAGTTAGGCAGAGGGAACCTAGTGTTAAGACAGCCCGTTCCACACTTTCCGTCTTATTTTAGAGACATTGCTAATTAAGTGGCGAGACTCAATATAATCATTGGGGATTGATATCACGATCACTGTGTTTACAGTCAAACGCTGTTCCAGAGCACAACAGCAACATATTATTTATATAAATAAATATGTTAATAGCATACTAAAGATAAATAAAAAAACGTAAAATAAGAATGCACTAGAATAAAAATAAAACTATAATATATTAAGAACGGTTCTATGAATATGATTTAGAGCTTATTTTAGTAAATACATATTTGTTTTCCCTCATTTATACTGGAAAAACTTTATTATAGTATTTGCCTAATAAAATTAACCGCGTGGGTGGCGTATAACATTTCAATATATATATCTAAGTTTGCTCTTTGCATAAAATGACATGGTACTTTATGGTACAATAATGATAAAGTACAAAATGCGATAGAAGAGCTTATGACTAACAACGATGTATGACAGAATGGCATTATGAGATTAGATAGATAATATGACGATCGTCGGCTGGCGGTCAATTATATCTAATATTCCATGACGTTTCGAATGTAAAATTGCGTTCTATATTACGATTGCAATTATATATAATATCAATATATAAATGTTATATCTTTATGTCTTCCACATTTTGCGGGGAAGCCCTGGAACTATATTAGCTATATGTATTTAAACTATATTAATGTATTTATTTTAGTAAATTGTTTAGTAAAGTTTTAGTTACTCTATATAAAAAATATAGGTACTTTTATTTCTAGGCTACAATTTTAATGTTTGGTCTATCTATATAAATGTAGTACAAATTGCGGCGTTGAGATTCGCCACTTAATTGAATTCGAGATTCTGTATGTGTCTCGAATTCGAGAATTTTGAATTTTGAAACTTTATCAGATATTTACGCAGATAAACTGCGCAGTTATAATAAGACTAATGGATAGTTATATAATTATATTAATTTTTTTATGCGTAAAACGTTTTATCTAATGTTTAAGCCTAAGCAGGTACAGATTATAATACTTTATTGGATAACGCTAAATGCCGAATGATATATCTTCCACATCGTAGCAAGTATAAATAAAAAAATATGCATGTATATTAATATAAATTATTTACCCTAATGAAGCAATTTAAGGCTTTTTTAAAAAAATAACAGACAATTATATTTTACTATTGCTTTATTTTTAATATATTATATATTTGGTGAATTATTTATTACTATAATCATGCTTATTTAAAGTAAAAACAACTTTTTTTTTCATATTTTTTATTAATTTATTTTATTGACTTGAGCGCATATATTTCATTTTTCGTCTGTTCGCCAAGTATTTGATAACCTACAAAAACTCTGTAGGTAATATTCCAGCAAAAACGATAAGAATACACTTATTTAATTACAAAAACATTACGTAGGTAAAATTAAATATAATAGATATTTTTTTTTATTGTATAAAACGGTGTACTTAATTATTACTTTTGGATTATTTAGTTACGGTGTACGAATTTTATGAATATAATTAATTAATTACACTATATGTATCTGTGAATATCGTTAGTGTTTGTTTTTATATTTTTTTATTTTTAAAAAGGCACCTATGACAATATAATCGTATCCAATCTATCGTATCAATACCTTATCATGATTTTTTTTACTCTGTATGAAATTCAACATTTATATATAGATATAAATAGATATATTTTATAAGATATCTATATATATAGATAGATCATATAAAAAATGCTTAGTTATGAATTTTTTTATTGGCTATATTTCTAATAATGTATTTGTGAAAATTAATTAAATTAGCTTCACGCTGTATCCCGCACACAGCAGGGTAGGCAGAGGGAACCTAGTGTTAAGACACTCCATTCCCCACTTTCTGCCGAATTCTGGAGGCATTGCGTGTTGAGTGGCAGAACTCAACGCCGCGCTTAACCTCGACACCAGAGCGAAGAAATGGAAATATAAATTTAAGCAAATATTTCATCTCCTTGAGTGGGAATCGAACCCACAACCAGTCGAATTTGCAGTCACACCTCGTGCCGCTGCGCCACGACCGGCCTCACTCACTATTTGTGATTCAAGAAAAACCAATATATTATTAGAAATATAGACCAGCGATCAAACTATCTGTTTTGAAGCTAAGAGTCATAGCTGCTATAAATAACACTGTGCTCATATTACATCTTAAGATGGCCATTTTCAGTAATTTCCTTTTGTAATAGATGTTATAAAATTTCAGTTTAGAAAAACAGAATGTAGTGATAAGGCACTACGTTATTCAGCTTTTGTATTATTTAAATGTTTGAAAGCAAAAATATTTAATTTTTACTAGCTCTTTACTTTTTCACTGATTTTTTTTTCTGATTGATCGTATACATAGTTTGTTGTGTTAGTATCTATTTTTTTTATTAATTACAATGAGTTGATATGTCAGAAATGAGGAGAAAATACAGATTATAGTAAATTTGCTATTAAAGTTAATATAGATATAAGATATATTAAATAATAAATTAAATTGTTTATATTTTTTCAGTCACGACCATTTGGAAATTATGGTCAACAGTGCTGGGGAGCTGCTTTTCTTCCGTCACCGTGAAGGTCCATGGATGCCTACATTAAGGCTTTTGCACAAATGTATGAAAATATATATAATTGATAACAAATATAAATTCTATATTTGTTATCAATTATATTCTTTCTACTATATAGTCATTTAGTATCATATTTTTTATTAATGTTGATTTTTATATTAAAACAATACTTAAATACAGTTAAAATATGAATGTTACGATCTTTGTACCAACCTAATGTTGATAATTAGACTTACGTGATGTTTGTTGGTTCAAATCGTTAAAAGATCTATATTAATAGTTATATATATTATTGTAGTTTCACTGTTTCTTCTTAGTAAAATGAAAATACAAGAAAAGGTGGTAAACCTATCCTGCTGAGGTACATTTATTGATTTCCTCAAATAAGACGCAGTATGTTAAAAAAGAAATAAGGTCAGGATTTCGCGTAACTCAACTCATGAGTTCTCTTAGAACGTTGCGTTTACAATCACGCTTTGTGCTCCTGCGCCACGACTGACCTCACTAAATTATACTATATCATCACAATTCACATCACATCAGCCTTTCGACGGCCACTATTGGATCTCCTCCTCCTCCTCCACTATCCATCTACTATATGGATAGGGATCACCCCGCAATCGATACTGAATAATTAGAATGAAATATTCTTATTGAAATCTTTCCTTTCAGATCCTTTCTTCCTACCAATGCAACAAGTAGACAAAGGTGCAATACGCTTTGTATTAAGCGGTGCTAATATAATGTGTCCGGGTCTAACATCCCCCGGGGCAAGGATGTCGAATGTGGAGAAGGGAAGTGTTGTAGCCATCATGGCGGAGGGGAAGGAACACGCGTTGGCTGTTGGCATTACGTCTTTGTCCACTGATGACATGTAAGTTTAAAAAAATGCTTGTACCTTTATGACGGACGGGAGACGGAATAGGTATAGGCCTTTCTTTTCGGTCCGCCATGGGAGGAGTTTTAAAAAAAAAAAGCCGAGTTGTAGCTGTCAAATTTGAGGGAAAGAAACAAACGTTGGCTATCAACATCACATATGTTTTAAATAAGTAATATAAGTAATAAATCTCTATAAGATAATGTCGCAAATTAAAAGAGTAAACTAAATTTAACACTGTATTTATTTATCTAGAAGTATTTTTTTCGCTTCTCGCTGTATCCCGTATATAACAGAGTAAGCAGAGATAACCTAGTGTCAAGACTCTCCGTTTAGCACTTTCCACCGAATTCTCGTGTGGAGTGACGCATGCCATGTCTCAAAAATTGTGTGGTGCGCTGCGAATGGAGTGTCCTAACACTAAGTTAACTGTCTATACTGCTATGCGGGAAAAGCGTGAAGCTGCTAAAATTTATATATAATTACAAAATTATTTTTATTTCAGAGCTAAAGTGAACAAAGGTGTAGGAGTAGAAAACTGTCATTACCTCAACGATGGCCTCTGGCAGATGAAACCAGTGAAATAAATAGCTTTACAAATATATCTTACAATTTAAAATTATGCTAAGTTTTTCTTTTATAACAATAAAATAATAAATGTTCTGTTATGTTTTATTTGTACACTCTAATAAACATGTTAACAAATATACATTCAATATACCGAATGTTTTTGTCAGCACAACTTTAAATGAAACTACAGTTTTAACTACTCTATAAAAGCCTAATACAATTTTTAAAAAATCCCAAAAATTAAAACGTGATTCTTTCAAAGAAAATAAATAATAAAATTATCGTTGTAAAATATTTGTCGACGACGGCGCACGTAAACCTATCAAAGGGATACTCCTCATTCTGAAATCGATCGATCGTAGGTATTGGCGTAAGTTATTTAACTTTTAGTAATATTTTTATATTAGAATGTGTTTACGTTATGGGTATCTATGCGTAACTGCGGCACACGAAATACAGGTATGGATGAACATCGTGAAATGAAAAAGAAAATCCTACGGTTAAACTGTTAAGGTATCTTGATTAATTCTTTAGGTATGGGTTTAAAATACAATAATATTTTTGAATGGTTGAAAATGGTAATTAAAAGTATCTAAATGAAATAAAGAATCTAATATTAACTTAAACGTGTTTTTATTGCATTCAGTTTATTTATATTTAATTTTCTTCGTCACAGCATTTGCCAGCATTTTTTCCATCAATATTGTTTTTTTTTTTATGTAAAGTATAGCTTCCATTACACTGTTAAAAAAAGTGTAAAAAAATTATACTGAACATTTTAATAGAGTGGAAGCGTTACAATCAAACTCATTTTCGTAATTATAAGATTAAAGATGAAATATAACATGGAGGTATTTTTTTATTATAATTATAAAGTAATTTAATGTTGTATACAATTAGTTTGAAAAATGCGTTCCAATACGCAATTTATAATACGCTTAAATTGTTTTTGATTTCGTGTAAAGAATATTGTGAAATTATAATAATAGCGAATAAGTTATAACTTTTTCTTTCTGAGTTCATGAGTCGAGAAATTAATATTAACAATAAATCAAGTGTTTTTTTTTGTATTACACGCTTATGGAATTTTACAAAGCAATACATGTTCGGATGAAAGAAGTGAGTAATTAAGTATACGGAACGTATGTTTTTGTGATTGTGAACATGGCGGCAGCAATTGTTAGTTCGGCTCGTCAGGGTAAATAATATATTTTTTAAATGTAATGTCTATATTTCATGCGTTAAAAATAAAGTAAATACTTAATTAGTGATCCAAGAATAATAAATTCTTCCCCTCAATTGAATATTAGAAAGTAACACTTGTTGAGTGACGTTGCTGATCAGCTGTTTTTAAAATAATTCAATATCTTTATTAATTATAATCGATATATTGTAATTAATAATATAAGTAATTTAGTTTTTTATTGTTAGTTTCATATATAATTATTGGAAAGTGTTTTTCATTATGCAATACGTTTTTAAATATAGAAGTTCAAAGTTCATTTGACATACATTTGTTATGATTTCAAAAATATAGCACTTTGAGTGTTCATTCTTGCACATGTTTTTCAGTGGGGAGGCTAACAAGTGCAGCTCGAAGGCTTTATTCAGATGCGTATCCGAAAATAACTACACATTACACAATTCATCCCCGTGATAAAGATCCAAGATGGAAAGGTATTTGGACTTCATGTCTCTTTGGCAACTATTATCTTCTGTTTACAATGACTGATAACATAATTTGAATGTTAAACAAAAGCGTATATTTGTGTTAATATATTCTATAAAATTAAAAATGAAAGAACGAATATATATTTAGCAATAAATGCAAAGTATAAAGTCTGTTTTTTAAAATTTTGCACAAAAGTACTTAATTAGTTTTACTATATGTTATGTTTTTATAAAAGTTGTTTAAAATTCTGTAGATGTAAATATGGAAAGAGTGGCAGAGGAGACGGATATTCTTATTATTGGAGGTGGTCCAGCAGGTATGGCAGCAGCTATCAGAGCTCGACAGATTGCAGAAGAAAAGGGAGCTGTATGTGTATTTTTTTAAATTTTGTTAAACCATATATCACATAAGGCCATTGTGGCCAGCAACACAAGTGTGTGAATGCAAATGCAATGCTTGTGGGTTTGATTCCCCCCTGGTGGAATGAAATATTTATTATTTTCATTTCCTTGCTCTGGCAGTAAGTGCGGTCTTGAGATCTGACTTTCATAATATTTCTAAAATTCAGCAGAATGTGGAAAACAAAATGTCTTAACACTAGTTTAACTCTGCTTATCCTGCTATGTAAAAAAAAAGATTTAATATCAAGAATTTACCGTAGCTGTATTTATAAAATTGTCTCCTAACAGGAAGTCAGAGTAACTTTATTAGAAAAGGCAGCAGAAGCTGGTGGTCACATTCTATCAGGGGCCTGTGTAGATCCTATAGCGTTAAATGAATTAATACCAGATTGGAAAGAAAAGGGAGCACCAATAAATACACCAGTTACGTCAGATAAGTTTGGCCTGTTGACTAAGAGTGGGAGGATACCTTTGCCTGCTTTTAAAGGTAAGTTATTAAGGAAATACATGATAATAATATGTGGCACAAGCAACAAGCACTGCAATTGTTAATATGATGGTTGTGGGTTTGACTTTCAAACAGCGTAATGGAATATTAATTTTCATTTCTTTATTGCTTCAAGTGGAGTTTGAATCCACAACCATAGCGCTTATAGATAGTTGCTGTCCCATCGTGCTACAATACTCTTATTCTTTTTAATACATACATAAAATTATATGTGTATTAAAAATATATACAATAATAAATTATAATTTTTAACTCAATTTTAATTGTGATTTTCTAATTAGATTTTTTATGTAAATCTAACTTTTTTATTTTCAGGATTACCTAACTATAATCATGGCAACTATGTAGTTAGGTTAGGTCATTTAGTTAAGTGGTTATCTGAACAAGCTGAAGCTGTAGGTGCAGAGGTAAATAAAAAAAGATGTACCTCTTTTTTTGTTATTTTATTTAAGATATATTTAATGTAACATTATTCTTTTCTTCGTGCTTTTATACTGGAACTATGTTATAAATTATAGATATTTAATAGTCTTAGAGTTCACTATTGTATAAAATATTAAGAGATATAAAGAGGTTACAAGCAAATACTATATTTTAAATCACGATTACATTATAAAGGAATGGAAGGAATGTATAAAAATTTGTCTTATGATGTTTCAAATAATAAAAAATAACAATATTTTTCCTTAAAGCAGGGTAGGCAAATAGAAGATAGTATTAAGATACTTGCCACTGCTCAATTTACGAGACATTGCGTGCGGAAGTCAACGCCGTGCTTTGTCTCTTAACCAGAGTGTGAAAATTAACATAGTTTCCTGGAGTGGGAATTAAACACACAACCATTGCGTTTACAGTCAGATATTATTATTTCTATTTATTTTTCTGTGAAAATTAACATAGTTTCCTGGAGTGGGAATTAAACACACAACCATTGTGTTTACAGTCAGATATTATTATTTCTATTTATTTTTCTGTTAAAATTAATTTCCAGGTATGGCCAGGTTGTGCAGGAGCAGATTTAATATTCAGAGATGATGGTTCCCTCAAAGGAGTGGCTACGGGTGACGTGGGTATAGCAAAAGACGGTAGCCCTAAAGACATGTTTGAGAGGGGTATGGAGTTCCATTCCAAAGTTACCATATTTGCTGAAGGTATGCTATTTTTTATTATATTCTTTTCTCGTATCTACATATAGCAGGGTGTATAGAAAGAACTAAGTGTTAAGGTAGTTTGGTTTCCAGTTTCCGCCTAGCTGTTAAGAGATTATGTGGCAGAATTAATTGCTGCGCCTTTATCCCATTAAGCTACATGTTTATGTAAACATGCACAATTATTTAAGACCAGTTGTGGTGTAATGATTCAAGCGTGCAACTGTAAACTCGATAGATTGTGGGTTCGATCTGAACCCGAGGAAATGAAATATTTTTTATTTTTATTTCGTACCTCTAGTAATGAGACAAAGTGTGGCGTTGAGTTATGTCTGAAGAATTGGGTGGAAAGTGCGAAATGGAGTATCTTAACAGTAGGTCCACAGGTTTCCTCTGCCTATGCTACGCTATGTGCGGGATAGGATGCAGCGTGAAACTAAAAGTTATTTTGTGTTTCCCTTTTATTTTCATTTTTTTTACTATAAACACACATTCTGAAGATTCTTATTAATATTTAAATTAATTAAAAATTTTAAATAATGAAAAGTATTTTATTTTATTGTATTTACAGGATGCCACGGACATTTAACAAAGATGGTCTCGAAAAAGTTTAATTTGAGAGAAAATAGTGAACCCCAGTCTTATGGCATAGGATTAAAAGAGCTATGGGAAGTTAAACCAGAAGTAAGGATTTAATCAATTTAAAATTATATCTCATCACTCAGTTTAGTAGGGCGCAACATTGCATAATTTTTTTTTTCTTTTATAAAAAAATATTTTTTGTGTTAAATACACTTTACAGAATTATTTATTATATTTTTTTTTTATTATATTTCTTTCCAGAATCACAAACCAGGTTTGGTAGAACACACAATAGGGTGGCCATTAGACAAGAACACTTATGGCGGATCTTTCATATATCATTTAAATGTTGAAAATGGCGAAGCTCCTCTAGTAGCGGTGGGCTTCGTCGTCGGCTTGGACTATGTTAACCCTTATTTGAGCCCATTTAGAGAATTCCAGAAGTTTAAAACTCATCCATATGTTAAATCTATGTTTGAAGGTCAGTTTTGTTAGGCTTTAATATATTGTTTCCTGTGATTTGTTTTCCCAAGCAATCAATTTTCTTTTCTTTTAGTGTTCAATTTTCGAGATATTGTATGTTGAGTGCCGGAACTTAACGCCGCGCTTACCTTACCTTAGCGAGGAGTTGAAAATAATTCACTCCTCCGACTGAAAATGGAATTCAAACACACGCACACACATAACTATAACATTTTTAACAATATTTATTTATTTTACAAGTTTCATACAACATTTTGTTGTGTAGCAGATAATATATATATATATATATTTTATATTTTTAAGGTGGTACTCGAATAGCGTACGGAGCTCGAGCACTAGTAGAAGGCGGATGGCAGTGTCTTCCAAACCCCGTGTTTCCGGGAGGTTGTCTAATAGGAGATTCAGCGGGATTCCTTAATGTACCTAGGATTAAAGGCACCCATAATGCTATGAAGAGTGGTAAGTATAAAAAATACCGCGGATATTCTATATAGCGTCGTTCGATTTTACGATCTACTCCCTAAAACGTCGAAACGTCGTTAAAACAACAGTATGGTTGTTTCGTTTGTTTTTGATACTATGCTACACTCTATATAACATTGCAGAGCAACTCCTCAATATGCGACGGTACATGCGCGATATTGACTTAAGCCTGTCTTTACAACACTCACAAATGTCTTGTGCTATATAATAGATTAAATTAAATTTGAACTTCAGGTATGCTAGCAGCTGAGGCAGCCGTAGATCTAGTAATATCTGGTGAAGCAACCCACGACAATGGAGTCATACCTACATTATACGAAGATAAGCTAAAGGAATCATATGTTTATAAGGAATTAAAGGTAATTCATAAAATAACACTTAGTTAATAAATGTAGCTGTTGTTTCTTTATATATATGACACTTTGTTTAAATATATATAAAAAAAAAGTAAATTTAAGCTTGTTAATTAAACTAGTATTTTGTCCCAGAGAGAAGAAATGAAAATAACTCATTCCTCAAAGTTGGAAACCCACTACCATCTCATCTACAGTCAGAAACTTTTTGCAGAAATTAATTGACAATTTAACAAAAAAAACATTTTTTACAGCAAGTAAGAAATTGTCGTCCATCTTTCCATTCATCACTTGGCATGTATGGAGGACTCGCTTACTCTGCATTCTCTACGTTAGTTCGAGGAAAGGAACCTTGGACTTTGAGTCATGGGGGTGAGATCTATAATATTAGCTAATTATTTGTAAAGAAAGGAATAATTAACTTAAAGTAATTTTTCTAGTGTGATATGTGAATGTTATGGTTGAATGTCTAATACCTATTTAATTTATTTTCTTTTCCTTGCTCTGGTTGGCAAAGAGTGGTGTTAAGTTCCGCCACTTATCACGCCGTCCACGGTGCGTAGAGAACGAAGTATCGTAACACTAGGTTCCCTCTGCTTCATTGCTATATAAGAGGTGCAGCGTGAAGCTAAAATATATGTAGGAAAAATTACTTAGCATAGAGCTTTTCTAATAAAAAGTTAAATTTATTTTATTTTCTATATATCAGGAGCTGATCATTCAAAATTGAAGCCAGCTAAAGAATTCCAGCCAATAGAGTATCCTAAACCAGACGGTATTATCACATTTGATCTGTTATCATCTGTGGCGTTAACAGGTATTTTTTATAGTCTTTACGTACGTAAAATACAGTATTTAAAGTTACCGAAATAAAAAATAATTTCCAAATTTTTTCTATATAAGCTCTGGCAAAAGACAAAGCGCGGCGTTAAATCCCACTACACCGGCCCTAACACTTCTAAAAATATTTAGAAAGTGGATAATGTAGTATATCTTAACTTTTTGTTTTCTGTACTTAGAAACTGAACCATTTAAGTTATAAGTTTTATTCGGCGGTGTGTGGGGAACGACCTTCTACTATATGCGCGATTGAAGTTGAAAAAAGGTTATCAAATCTGTGTTTTTTTTAACTTTAAAGGAACAAATCACGAAGCAGATCAGCCTCCACATTTGACCCTTCAAGATGATACTATACCAGTAAAGAGGAATTTGGCTGAATTTGAGGGTCCTGAAGCTAGATTTTGCCCTGCAGGTATTCAATATAACTTGTATACTTTATACTTATAGAGAAGTTTTATTGGTAGAACAAACTAACCTCAGGAGCTACTGTTTGTAAAATTTATTTTATTAAATAGTCAATTTTTAGAGAAAGCTATACTAGCTACCTTTTTCAGAATACTTCATAAGTCATACACAACTCTTAATTATTTTATTTGACAACGCAAGTGAAGCTGCAGTTAAAAGCTTATTATTAATAGTAGTATAAATACTATAATACAACATCTGCGTACTGATCAATTGTCGGTGGATAAGTTGGTAGATCAGTCAGTCACTCAGTCCGTTGATCAGTTCAAAGAGCACTTAATAAAAAATAATGTAAAAAAATAATTTCTAGCTGATTTTCTTAAACATTTGAACTGACCCATTTTAGATTCAAACACATGCGCAAATTAAATTATTATTCATATTAGTAATCATTAAATTATTTTTATAGCATCAACTAGTTCATGCCAAATGCCAAGAAGTCCAGGTTAACTGAACCTACTTGTAACATTAACGTCTTTATTTTGTGATCATTTCATTTTAATTCATAGATAAAGAATGATTAGAAATAGAAACATATATTAAAAAAATGTAAAGTATTTATTATTCAAAATTTTGCAGGTGTATATGAATTTGTTCCTATGGAAACAGGAGAAGGGCAAAGGTTGCAGATAAACGCACAAAATTGTATTCACTGTAAGTTTACTTCATTAACTTATTAGATATTACACAAAAATAGCTGCATGTTGTTTGTAGCAATATACAATAATAAAATAAGAATATATATATATATATAAACATAAATTTTAACTCAGTAACACGAGGTTCCTTCTGCCTACCCACCCTGCTGTGAGCCAACCAACAACAACAACAATTTATTTTTTTATTTATTCACAAATGTTATGATACTATTTCTATGTGTTTATTTTAACACAGATTTCATAATAATACAATTATTTATCTTCAATAAAAAATATATATATGATATGACAATTGAAATTGTAATTATTTTCTTTAAGTTAATATTTTTTTATTGATTTCAGGCAAAACCTGTGATATAAAAGATCCATCTCAAAACATAAACTGGGTTGTACCAGAAGGTGGTGGCGGACCCGCGTACAATGGAATGTAAATTACTATATTCAAAAATACATATAAATATATAGGCTCTTTCCTCTGTATTGAGATGTAGATATTATTATAGTAGTTGTTGTTAGTTTTTAGTACCAGAACTTTTTTATAGGGATCATTCAAGTCATTTTTAAATGGTGTCAAACCGTTTTAATTTTTTTAGTAAATATATTTTTTACATTTGTTTAGTTATATATTTTTACTTTTATTTGTACAAAAAGAAAGAGCCCATATATGTTTTTATAAACATGAGTCAATTACTATAATATAGTGCATTATTGTTGATAGATTACTAAATCATAATAAATATTTTTGATAATTATTAATGTTTAATAGATAATTTGCAATTTTTTTACAAATGTCATTTTATATTGTCCTTAACATGATTGTCAGATGTTACGCCCTGTGGAACAGTATCTGGCTGTGAAGGCGTAGGTTGTGGGTGCGATCCCAATTCGAGGATATTTTAATTTATGTAAATTACAAATCTTTTGAGTTTCGCTATTTGACACGTAATATGCCAAATTTGGGCGGAACACAGAGAACAGAGTGTTTTGACATTAGGTTCTCCAAAGAATGAAAAAAGTTAAAACTTAAAAGAAGATGTCTTAATAATACTATAAGATGCTATTGAACTTCAATGTAACAATTTCTAAAAATGTAAGTTTATTCCATATTGGCAACTTATTTCTTTTGTTCTGTATGATAAGTATAAATGGGTTTCTAAAAAATTATTATATAATATTCAACTGGTTTTTGACAGCCGTCCAGAATTATCTCGGATACTTTATTTTATATTTTTATTTAATACAGCCTCAAATCTCTATATTGATATGCGAAAAATATAAATAAAATTTTTACTCAATTAAGACATCAGTAAAAAGATAATTATATATTTTTTACCATTTTGACCAACGTAAATAAAGAAGTACGTTTTATACGTCTGTATTATTTTTATACCAATGTTAATAATCAATGTCTACTTGTACTAAAAAAATATGTATGTTGTACTAAAAAAATATGTATGACCTTACCCTTACTAAAGACTTTCTATTATATTTTTAAATTAAAAAATATAATAGAAAGTCTTTAGTAAAATTGTATGAATAAAATGTAATTTTGATGATCAATCATAAATTACACTTAATATAAATAATAACTATTGTTATACATTTTATTACAAATAATTTTCATTTATATAAAAATATACTGCAACCATATTTTTGCTAAAATGTCTATCCGATTTTATGAACGGTAATGTTTGAGAGTACGACCTTTAGGTTAAGTGTTATTCTTTATATGTTAGAAAAATCTTTAATAAATGATATTTCAAATCATACATTTTTATTTATTCATTTCATAATATAATTATGCTTTAGCTCCACAGGACGTATCTAACATTAAAAATAATTATTTGTTACATTTTATTTAAGCATTTAAATATATAATGATATTGTTCAACAATCTTTAATGTTAAATTTCCCTTTCTAGGTACCTGTCTTTCTCTGGCGTCAAAATAAAAATAATATTATAGTTATTACCTTATCTTTTTACAGTGTCTTGTCAATCAGAATGTGTTTTGCTTTTAATAAACATAAAATAAACCATAATATTGATAATTGTTCTTAAAAATGAAATGGCACTACTTTAAATGGAATTCAGTATGTTAATATTGTAGTTTAAACAAATAATATTATTATTTATTAATATAGGTAATCGATTAATAAATCACAATTTAATGCGAGGGCACCTGATTTTTGCTTTGAATCAATCTTTTACTTTTTACCAGTTTATGGATTGCAATGGATTATAATGTATTTCAATCGATTCAGGGTCACATCACATACTATTTATTCGTTTTCGAACATTTCAAAACCATAATGCAATAAACAAAACCATATAATATTTTTTAGAATTTGAAAGTTGTATTTATATTTCATTATTGGATATTATGGCTATTTATTTATGTAGTAAAGATCTTTAGTATGGTTAGAGGCCAGTCCAAAGACGGCTAGAGGAAACGCGGCAGGTTGCGGGTTCGATTCCCACTCGGGGGAATAAAATATTTAATATTTTCATTTCTCCATTCAACACGGAATATTGCAGAATTCGATGGAAAGTAAAGGGAACGAAAGTATCTTAACGAGAGTGAAGTGTCTTATCACTAGGTTCCTAGGTTAACTCTGCCTACCCTGTTATGCACAGATACAGCGCGACGCTAATTTTTTTTTTCAGATTTTAAAATTATGAAGAAAAATTTGAAATAAGGAGCTGAAATTGAGTAAACATGTCTACTCGTTAGTCAGTAAAATAAAATTTCTACTTTTCGCAATGTTTCCTTTATCAACGTTATAAAAAGTTGCTTCGTACCAAATTTCAAGATTCGTGTTTACGGGAAGTACTCTGTAGGTTTTGATTCCCTTGCGAGTTTCGAAAATTTTCGAAATAAACAGCTGTATCTTTTGATTGCGTTGGCTCAGAAGTTTGATTTTTTCACAGCTCCAAGGGACAGTAAATCTGAGTATTTGATATAAATTTCAGCTTGATGCTTCCAAACAACAACACAACTCACAACAAAGTGATCCTATAAGGGTTCCGTTTCTTCGTTTCAAGGTATGGAAACCTAAAAACATAAAACTATTTGTTTCATTTAGTAGTTATCATTTATTTTCAAAAATATCTAGTATTGATTTATAAAAGCGGTAAAATATGTTTCTTTTTAATATCATATAGACTAATAGCAGTAACTAACTGACGTGACTAATAGCATTAATAGCAGAATTGGAATAAAAACCATAATGTGGTAATGACATTTTTGGTTATTTTAAAAAATTAAATTGTTTACAAGCCACACTGTGGGTTAAATAAATTAAAAACATAAGTTTAAAAGTATATATTTTTCTTAATCCTTAAGATTTTTATCTCTAATTTTAATTAGATTTAAATCAAAATCATAATATATGTAGCTAAATTATATTTTGAGTAAATGTAAATATTGTTTATAAAAAAAATGGTTAAATATTATTCTGCTCCATTTTTTTTAATGTAGCAACAATGATGAGTTAGGTACGATCAAAAAATGCGTGGGAAATAAATAAATAATATTTAGTCTTTACTCTTTATTCTTATTTATAAACGAATAATAACTTGACAGAAAAAAATGAAATTTCACTTAAAAAAGTCAATTTTACTCCATATTAGGGAAAAGATGTATTTATATAAAAGAAATTGTAAATTTTTATAATGTGGTCAATTAGACACAATGATTGCGATATTTTTAACTTTTGTGCTATTTCCAATACAGGTACGTTTTTATATGGGTTTAAAAACATTTTCACAATATACTTTATTTTTCCGTGGCCTATTTTCTTGAAACCATTGTAGTATTAGGGCTATATCTCAGACAGAAGAAACGAGAAAAAAGAAGAACGTAGCTGACTACATTAAATACATTTTTTCTCGTTTCTTCTTTTGTGAGATAATTTATTAATAATTTTTTATTTCTCCTGTTTGGTGGAACATTGCGCGATGCGGGGTGCTGACTTCTGCCACGCGATGCAAAGTAAGTGGAAATTGGAAAATGCAGTGTCCTTTTTTTGTGTTAGTTAGTAGGCCTTGTTTTTCTACTCTGCAATAAGTGTAAGATGCAAGAAAGTAAGAGAATGGTATCCTTATAAGTTAAGTTAACTTTAAGTTCTTGGATTTTTTTCAATGCTAATAAATATATGTTCTATTTGTTTTTATACAACAAAATATAAAGTTATTTTCCAAGTAGGTAGGTAGGTTTATGTAAATCTATGTGTTTCCTCTTTTGGTCAAGAACTATCGAGCTTTAATCTTTCTATACGCTTTTTGTAGTCTTGCCCGAAATGATATACAAAATTTTGGGCTTAATGATTTACTGTAGTGTGTAAAATATATCTAAACATATTATAATACATACGTGAACCATAATAAATTCTTTTAAAACATTTCTATTATATATATGTCGTAGTTACCAATAAAGATTTAGTATATAATTTTTTTGCTTTATTCTGCATGTAGCACATTTCGCCGCCCATTTGAGACATGTGTGGTGAACGGTGGAACTCAACATTGCTCTTTTTTTGCCTTTCTAGGCAGATAAATAGAAATAACTCATTCCTCCTAAAGTGGATCGAACCCACAACCATCACAACTCATCATCAATGACAGTTAAATGCTATTCTACTACGCCACGATGGCCTAAAATATATTAATCACAATTTAATGTTGAAATTGTGTTCACTATTTTTTCATAGATTTTATTTGGAACAACAAATAGGCGCGCGTGCCGCAGTTTGGAGGCGGATTAAGAAAAAAATACATTGATCTGACAGGCAGCTGACAGTGCGCTCGCTTTTCTAAATTAAATGTTTCTGCTGAATTACTATAGAATAGTTATTTTTGTAAAATATCTTATAGTCTACTTAATATCATGTAGTAAACAATCTAGGTATATTCATTGAGTCAATATACGTGATCAAAATGTTATTCTATAATATTATTTTATAGAGAATAGGCAAAGACAATCTATCACTGGATTTTAACAATCCGAATATACTCTATTTAATAATTTTATAAATCATCAAGTTATATAAAAATGTCAGTCCTTTCGGAAGTTATCATGAGCACTGAAGGCAGTTCTTTCGAGAAGAGAAATTAAAGAGGATATTTGTTTAGTTTATTTATTTATTTGTTACTTTAGAAGCAAGTAGTTCCCAAAATTTGATTGAGCAGTTCCCAAAAATTAAATGCAATTAAATATTATTTCCGAAATGACCCTACAAAAACGATGTTTTTGCTTTAGTATTTATTATTTACAAGATCGCATATTGTCCACCATTCTCGCCGGTTATTAATTTTACTTGGGGGATTTTTCTCGTATTTAATTCACCACGCTTTTATATATTTTTGGCTTTGAAATATATATTTTAAAACGTCGGATTTCATTAATCATTGAGTTATTTAATAAAAGAAACATTATGGTTTTTTTTATCAGCTTCACGCTGTATCCCGCACACATCAAGGTAGGCAGAGGGAACCTAGTGTTAAGACACTCTGTATACCCCTTTTTCTGCCGATTCTGGAGGCATTGCGTGTTGAGTGGCAGAGTTCAACGCCGCGCTTAGCCTCGACACTAGAGCGAAGAAAACAACCACATCGTCCTGGTATAATCTAAACAAAAATGCATATAAATCACAAAAAAAAAGCCACGAGCTACGTGAGCAATTTGCAAAACGACATGTCATGTTTTATTACCGCCATAACCGGATAGATAGGCTATTAATGTAGCATTACACCGCACTCGAGCTCATATCGTATGTAGCGATGTCACCTGTTTGTTAATAGGATATTTGGGGACTTTTGGGTCCCAAGCCTCGGGTAATTACTTAATTTTTTTAAGTTGAAATTACCTTTCAGGTGTAAGTGTGCTTTGTATTACGTTGTTACGTTTTGTAATTTCGTTTTTAGCAAGACGACGTACTCGTACATTTGAAGTTAGTATTTTTTTTAGCTTTACGCTTTCTTATCAGTGGTAGGTATAGTCTGAGGGAACGGAGTGATAAATGGTTTTTGCACTTACTTTTTCTTACTGGCTACTATACTATGCATATAAATTATATGCACTTAAAAAATGTAAATTTTGTTTTTTTTTTTGGAAATTATTTGATTTTATTCCTAAAAAATTGTCGTATTTAATAGAAAAATGTTTAGTTATTTCATATCTATGTAAGTCCCGATCTTGAGGGAATTCTGAGATAAAAATTAGTCTATATGTTTGTTCTACAACCTTTGCTATCATTTAATGTTAGTCCCATAACAATCGTTTAAGTTGTTCATGATATTAGTCCGGATATTAACTAGATTATGTATATATATATATATATATATATATATATATATATATATATATATATATATATATATATATATATTTATTCTGTTATTAGAATTTCTTCTATATATTATAAATATATAGTTGAAATTCTAGAAAGAAAATTCTAGTTAAAAAAGACTAAAGTGTTATTTTTTCACCCGTACCTATTTTGTTGGCTTAAATCCACACTTTTTTCGTAGCGATTATAGCAATTACATATATATTTTTTTCAGAATGAAAAAAAATTTTTTTCGATCAGAAGAACTACTTCTCTGTAAAGTTGGTTTACGGATGATCGTGCATCTCTATTTTTTGTTCCGAGCTCTCGCTTGCACACTCGGCTCAGACAGAACGTGACAATGAGTCATACTTTTTCATGCGCGCAGCCAGCGTTAATCGATTTATCACAATGCTATCATGTCAAAGTTTTTTCATAAAAAAAACTTAACTTCATTTTTCTGGCTCTGCTAAGACAAAATGCCGCGTAGTTATCGCCACTAAACATACAATTGCTCGAAATCGGGTGGAAAATGGTTAACACTACAATCTAAATGGAAAAAAAGGAGCAAATGTTAACACATTACACCTTTATTTTCAATTTAGATTGCAGAAATACTATTTAAATTTTATTTTAAAAACTGCAAACACTGCAGTAGTGCTCCAAACGAGCGATATAGCAAAAATACATAAAAGTGTAAGCGCAAAGATTTAAATCAAAAATCATTTCATCCTTCCCATTGTAACAAATTAAAAAAATAGAATTTCTACCATGTTATGTTCCTGTATTCCATAACCCATAAATACCGATAATTATTATACCGCGGTAGTCCGTAGTCGGTACAAACGAGTTCACAGCGGTGTTCACCTGTGGGCTAATGGGATTCGTTCACCCTTTTTTCTCAATTATGCCATGAATAATGACGCTATAAAACAGCTTTGATCGAAGTTTTTTGCGATGTGCGCTTTTTAAAATTCCATTATAAATATAGGTTTTGCTTGTCGTATTTAGCTTTATTATGTAACAGTTATTATGTAAGTAGTTTACGGAAGTTGTTATATTAATTATAGCTTTTATATAAAATTTGATTGTTGAGTTCCGTCTCTCACCCCGCAATGCCTCCAGAATTCGGCGTAAAATAAGGAACTGAAGTCTTGATGGGAGCATAGTCTTAACACTAGGTTCCCAGGTATCATCTGCATACCCTGTTATATGTAGAATACAGTGTGAAGATAAAACACAATATATAAATTGATTGTGTTTTGTTAAAAAAGAGATCCAGTTTTTACTGGATACAACCTTGACCTACAACAAAACACATCAACATATATAAAGAATTGAAATTCTATGAAAATTTGATAAAGGCGATCTTAGAAATGTAAAAATCTGAAAAAGCTCTGAACATTCTTAGTCATAATAATAAAAAAAAAATCTTAAATCCATTCAATCCAATTATCCACATATTACAACATAACATCACTCAACACACTATCCCTCCATACATAAAACACAAAAAAAAAAAAAAAACTCAATGCAAAGTGAAATGAATAGCAAAAAAAAAGAGAAAGAGCTCCACTATAAATTGTGAAACATAAAAAAACGAATGTAATAAAGCTCCAGCGGGTTACATTCAAAAGGCATCCGCATACAAGCCCTAATGCGGGCAATGCGGCCGTGCGGCGTGCGTTATGCGGTATAGTGTTGTTTAAACTTATAACTGCTAGTTAACCAGTTGGTGATTTATTGATGAATTAACTTATGAGTTATTTTTAGGTTTGTTTGTAGCCTGTTATATTATATATTTGTTGTTTTTACCTGTTCTCATTATCTACATTAAAAGGAGTGTATGCAAAACTTTGTGAAATAGCTCTCCGTCCTTCTGTTTTTACACATGCGCTCTATGCTTACTTGATTTGTTATTTTATTCAGTCATTTTCTAAGGCATGAACGCCTAAATAGGTTAATATTAGTACAAGCTGTCCCCATAATAGAAGAACCATAATCAACGTCTCTAATTTTCGCCTATGTTAGAGTTATTGCGAATTGTATAGCAAAATCTAATGCCTTGTTTTGTTTAAGGAAATTGGGAAACTTTTATAAGAGTTGTAAGTTCCATCCCCTAAGTGAGGATCAGCCAGATACTTGTTTACCGTGTAAAATGTTTAAATAATATTACATACAGTAGAGTATGTGTGTATGAGTTGCGTTTCAAACTGTCAATGTTACACTCTTTTTTTTATATAATTTTCACATGTTAAGGAAAATGAGTTTTACACAAAACTATTTATCGTATACGATCGTACCTTACCTTATAAAAGTAAAATAAATTAAATCAGCTTCACGCTGTATCCCGCACACAGCAGGGTAGGCAGAGGGAACCTAGTTTAAGACACTCTGTACCCCACGTTTTACAATTACATCTCGTGCCGCTGCGCAACTGGCCTCCTAAATACCTTATAAATTAGTATCAAACCAATTTAAAACACATGTAAACATACGTATGGTATAATTCCTTAGGTAAACGCCAAAATGCCGTAACATTTTAATTCGCAATAAAACATAATAGATTTTTGTTTCAAAAAGCTGCGCATAATAAACAACCTTGATAATATACAAGGCAAAGTTACCTTTAATGACAGACTCTGAAGAAAATTCTCAGACGAGAGCAGTATAAATATGCCTTAATTAAATTCAGCAAATTTGGTTACCGAAAAATAAGATGTAAGGACGAAATTTATGTAAGCAATAAAGCCTTGCCGCTAACACCCCATCCCGGGGATGGGCCATTAACCATTTTTACGAGCTTAATTTGTTTACATGTTAACCCCTTGGCTTTAGGTCAAATCTATACTAAACTCTATAATTTGACCTATCTATTTTGAATATTTTCGATGATTTCATTTTATAATTGCTCATTAAAGCAAAAGATTTATTTATAATGTTTGTCTAAGTCAACCGACAAGAGAAGGATATTTCTCTAGATCACTGTTTCCCAACCAGTGGACCACGCAGTGGTCCACAAAAGCCCGCCTATGGTCCGCGAACGATTTTAATTTTATGACTGGGGATGGTGTGGCGGATTCTGTTTGATTATCACAGTAAATTTTTATTTTACCTACATGAATAGTGGTCCCCCTTGGGAAGCCCTGCTCTAGATATATGTATAACTGTAAAATATATCGGATATGGGAAACAAAAGCAGACCCAGCCCTCAAAAAATGTTGCGGATGCAACCAACTATATAATGACGGCCAAGCTTGAGTCGGTTTATCAATTCACTTATGATGATAAGAATCGTTACTACCAAGTTCATTTTTATATCAACCTCAATGAACTGTGGAGCTATATAAAGATTAAAACATGTGACGTCATAAGTCAATAGGAGTTGTGGCCCACGACATTGGCTCCACTTTCCACGTCGCGTGCAAAGAGGTAGTTTTAAAGATACCTGCCAATTCTGTGACACTGCATTCCGCGATTGTCCCATTATACACAAAGCTATAATTTAAACAATCGACTTTCATCAAAATTTCCAATTTTTCTTCGTATTTTTTATGGCGTGAACAAAAATGTGGAATCGTATTATATTTACGGTAACATGATTTCGTTTTGGTAAGACAATTTTCGAATAAAGGGAGTGTGCGGGTCCTCAAAAATAGGGATGCGATGAGTGAGGCGCGAACCGTTATGACGGAGTGGATCAGAATATTGTGTACTTTAACGCTGGAATGTTTAAGATATGGAGCTTTCAAGAATTTTCATTATAAGTTATCGTTATAAATATTCACTGTGTATTTGATTATATTTTTAATGGTATAGTTTTTTTTTCCTTTACTTAAAGTCATATTTACTTTTTTTTTGTCAGTTTCACGCTGTATTCCGCATGTAGCCAGAGGGAGCCTAGTGTAAAGGCACTCCACTCTCCGCCAAATTCTGGAGGCGTTGCTTGTTGAGTGGCGGATTGAGATTCAAAATTGAGAAGATTCAAATTCCGACACAGAATATAGTTTTTTAGCTTTTTTTATAGCTTTACATTTTTTTACTCATCAGGCAAGATGAACCGAATGTTAGGAGAAACCTTTCCCCATTTTTCGCCTCATATCCGAGACATTGTGTGGTGGAACTTAACGTCACGTTTTATCCGGTAGCAGGAGAGGGGAATGAATATCTGAATGGAAATCGAATGCACAGTTGTCACGTTAACATTCAGACGTTGTGCCACTGCGCTACGACGGCTTGCTGTCTTTAAATTTCTATTACTTATATTTTTTAATTGATACAAATTCGTTGAGTACAACGTACGGCGTATACGTCAAGGTTTTGACTGTACCTCAATAATATCCTAGGTAATAATACCCTAAGTATACCTATAGGATAAAATATACAAAAAAGTAGTCCACATTTAATAAAAAATATAATTTAAAAACACAAAACATTAAATAAAATAAAAGTTCTAATCCTATTCATTAAAGTTTTTCTCATTGATTTCGGCGCAAGTTTTAATAATAAGCTTTCAACAGTAGTTGGAAAAGTAAAAAGTTATTTCAAACTACTGGGGACTTTCTATTCGAGTCGGTCACCTCATTTCAATGGAAGCGCATCTGTGTAATTTATGAGAGCACTTGTTAGTGAAGTCATTCTATTCGACTAAGACCTGAGATGCTGGAAATATATATACCTCTATACATCTACCTAGTGCCTTGCGTGTTTTGGAATACTTTTATATCATCTAATTAAAACAACTCGACCCGCTTATTTCTCGTCCGCTATTTCAATTTCAACACGAAATTGTATAAACTCATTTAGGTCGTCATTTGACTTGAAAAGAGAGCCGAATTGAAAAAGTTTGTACAATTATAATTCCTGGAACGGTGCGCCTCCTACAATGTATTCTTTGCTTATTGAGAGCATTATCCTCACAAAAAGTACATAATAGGAAAAGTTCTGCTCAAAAACGAACTTTATCAAACTAAGTTCTAGGCTTAATAGCTTTTAAAGTATCTCGTTTTGTATAAAAAATGTTGGATTTCTGTTAATTTTCATTGATGAACATTTTTTTTGTTATTATTTCGGACTACGACTCTAGCTTTACAAGTCGCTGAACTAAGTACTTTGCTAAGTTTCAGTTAATTTATAAGTGATATTGAAGTTGTTAAAAGTCCATTTACTTTAGAATTTAAGTTTAAGCAAAGTTTCTAGTTTGAATAAAAATTGTATTTAATGAGTAGATGTCTTACAGTGTCTTTCGGAGAATTTATATTACTATTCAGAAAATGTAACTCATTCAACCTTGTCTGGTGTCGCGGCTTACCGCTCGT
>JAJHJA010000190.1:0-215000 GCA_021202915.1 Heliconius himera | reverse complement strand
TATATTAAGAATAGAGTTGGTCCTAATACGCTACCCTGAGGCACTCCAAACGAGACGCTTGCTTCATTGCTAATATTATCGTTAATGTTAACTGTTTGTATTCTATCAGATAAATAGCTTTTGAAAAGATCTAACACAATACCTCTAATACCAATATGTTCTAATTTACTGTAAAGGATTGGTCGTGAGATCGTGTCAAAAGCCTTAGAAATATCCAAAAATATGCCAAGAGTCTTTTTCCTCTTATCAATATTTTGGACAACCCCATCGACTAAATTCATGACCGCATCCTCGGTTGAGTTACCACTTCTAAAACCATACTGGTTGGGAGAAAGCAAATTGTATTTACCCAAGTAGGAGACAAGTCTATTATTAATAAGCTTTTCCAAGATCTTGGATAGTGCACTTAGGATGGATATAGGTCTGTAGTTACTAAAGTTGGCCTTACAACCGTTTTTATAAATTGGGTGAACCACAGCTTTTTTAAAAACCTTGGGAAATACTCCCTGAGATAAGCAGAGGTTACAAATCCATGAAATAGGAGGAGTGAGTACATTTACCGAGGCTTTAAGAACAGAGGACGATATACCGTCCCACCCTATCGCGCAATGGCTTTTAAGATTAAGAATTATGGATCTAATTTCTGAGTTATCAGTTTCATTAATAACCATTGAATTAGGTGCCACCTGGGAGGCGTTATACGGTAGGTACATCTGAGGAACACTATTGAAATGATCGGCAGAAGCAAGTTTTTTCCCTATATTAGCAAAGTAATCGTTCACATTGTTGACTGCTGAAATAGGATCGGTAGCGTTCAAGAGATTGTTTGAGGCCTTAGTGTTTACATTGCTGGTATTAGTAATTTTTTTAATAACGTTCCATGTCCTTTTTGTATTTTTGCTAGCTTTCCGGAATTCAATATTTTCATAATTAGATTTAATTTTTTTTAGCAAGTTGTTACAGAATTTTTTATAACGAACGTAACTGATTTTAGATATTGAATCATCAGGGTTTTTTTTTTTGTTTTTTTATATAATTTATCGCGATTTCTTATACATCGAAGCAATCCAGGAGTGATCCATGGTTTTATAATTCTTTTTCTACAAGAAATGGTTCTGGTGTACTTTTGTATAACAGAGCGATTGTTAATACTATTTTTTCTGCTGCATCTTCTGGATCTCTGTTGTTTAAAATATCAGTAAAATCAGATGTTTTTAGTACACGAGCAACCGATGATTCGTCCACATATGTGGCAGTTTGAGATGTTAATATATTTCTATTTTTACGTTCACAGCAAACCAATATAGGACAGTGATCAGTGAGAGGTGCGTCCAGCACGTATGTAGAAGATCCCCTGTTACTTCGAAGGAGTATGTGGTCTATACAGTTCTCGTTTCGGGTAGGAAATAGATGCGTTGGTATCAGGCCATGTGTTGCGCATAGGTTTAAATATTCTTCCGCATGCAAATCATTTGACGAGCTGCTAATATTGATATTTATATCACCAATGAGGACTAATGTTTTAGACTTTGTTAACGAAGTCAGAATATCATCCAAGCTGCTTAAGAAAGTATTAATACAATGGTAGCAGGGAGATCGATACAAAGCAATAATGGCATGGGTAGTTGAAAATGTAATTTGGAGGCAATTTGCCTCACAAATACTGGGCTCGGTAACCTCACATAATAAGGAATCTCTGGTATACACGATGAGACCGTCATTTTGATTTGTATAGCCCGATTTAAACGTACTGAAATTCGGCAATAGTGGAATTATAGAAGCTTTACTCAACCAGCATTCCGATAAAACTAGAATGTCAACTTGGTAATTTAACCTGTTTAGCAGAATTAAAAGCGAGTCAAAATTGCAATTTATACTTCGTATATTTACATGAAGAATTTTTATACCACTAATGTGAGTTAAGGATTGCTCGGGGGAACAAAGTTGGGAATCAGCTACCAATAAATCATCAATATTATCAAGTAAATTTTTGTGACCCATTATTCAATTCGGCTTGAAAACATAAGTGCTGGTTACCCATTTTCTAAAATTTGGTGAGGCATTATTTATTTTTAATATAGTGGAAAAAAGTAAGTTTTCAACCACTCGTTTAATAATGATGCGATCGAGAGCTTTACAAACCAGTACACCGAAAGAAGTGATGTAAATGTTATTATTCAAAACAGTAAGTAACATCAAATTGATGTGTGTATGTGTAGTAGTGTAATTAAGTAAGTACATAGAATCCCTAAAAAAAAAAAAACTATATATAAATTTAATTAGAATAGAAGAAAATAAAACTAAATTTGACATATTAATATAAAAATAAGAGTACAAATTCCAATTGTCTAGTCATTTTTTTAGTATTATATCTGATAAATCACTTTCACTTCTAACTATTATAAATTTATCTCCTTCCTTTTTCCGCAATAGTACCTTGCCATTAGAAATCCAGCAGTGTGAGTATTCGTTCAGCTTAGCGAAGTCACGGGCAAGGAAGAAAAGCCGTTTCATTTTGGGTGTTAAACTCTCAGATATAAATAATGGTTTTGGCGGTCCTGGAAGCTTTAATTTATCCGTCGTTAATCTAATATTTTCTCTATTACCTTTTCTGTACATTTGAATATTTTTTTCTTTCATCATTACCCCTGTAAAGTCCACAAGGACTGTGCGGTTTGATGGGTCACGTGAATTAATGCGAAATACATCTTTGACTTCGTGTGATTTGATAGGAACGTTTAAGCTATTCCCTACAGAGATAACGGTATTTAATAGTTTGTCTTTTGTTTCAGAAGGCACTGTTGGAACGTTTTTTATTTCGATGCATGTTGACCTTGACAACCGTTCATAATTTTCCATTCTGATTTCCAAAGACTGTATTTGAAGAAGGTTTTGTTGTCTATCCTTCTCTAACTTGTCAATCTGATTAATAATGGAATCATATTTCTGCGACAGAAACTCTACAGATGTACGTATTTCAACATTTTGCCTTTTAATTTCTTCTACAGCTGCGGACAATTTTTCAAATTTAAAATTTTGTTCTTTTTTAAGTGCATCGCGAAGATCTCCGCTTTTGTCGAAGTGTCACATTTGGGGTCGCTGCTCCAGAATCGTTGCTTTTTTCTTTAACAAGACTTAGTTCCGAGATACTAGTCTGATGTGGTGAGGGTAACGATGACTTAGGGGGAGTTCTTTTTAGTGGCATTTTAATAGGAGGAATTACCAAAAAAAAAAATATTATATAATATAAAAGGCAAAAAGAAAAGAATTATAAAAGTTTCATCAACGTAGATTTGATCGCACGCCTTGTCGGTAAAAGTGCCTGATGCGGGACCGATAGGCTATCGTTACGGTTTCTTGATGTTGCGAAATTGTGTATCTCTACATTGAACAGTAGGAGCCGCATAAAATTGTAGCAAGGGCAAAGGTCAAAACTTTTGTTTTATGCAACGGCTCACTATGAACAAAGAACTTTGATTTTTCGTAACACACACTTTAGAAACACTATTTATACGAGTTTTAGTCACAGATTACTTATCACTTTAGTATATAGTTACTGTATACAAAAAATCACAACGAAATTTACACTTTAACATTTTTAAAACCATTTTTTTTGCGGAGCTACTTAAAACACATCTACGTTCTTCGGACGCGCGCGCGGGGGGGAAAATCTTGTTAATATTTGACGTATCTATTACAATAATAAAATGAATCATCTCTTAACATTCTGTTACGTGCTTATAACTAAATAATAATATGGAATTCTACAGATACTCCCCAGCTAGGGGTAAATATCGATTCACCAGGGGAACCCCAGGGGAAAACTATTGATCACGTCATCCCTCCGTTATGTTGCAGCTTATTGAATTGGACATTGTTAGAAAGGTCTGGTATTTAAGTATAATTTATATTTAGCGTATATAATTTATAATTGTTAATAAGTGTTCTTTATATGTTTGAAAAAATTGTATAATTATCTTTTGTACATAAAAATAAACTCATATGACTTGGTATTAAGACATTATTTCTCTCTTAAGACGTGCTTAAGTTGTATTAATATTGAGTGATGCAAAATAGTGCCACCCCTTGTCAATAGAAGCTATGAAATGAAAATAATTTAAGTATAATCATTATTTTGAATGGGAATCAAACCCACGAGCTATTAAAATTAGACACTGCCACACTGCGTCACGGTGGCCTCAGTTGATTACGTAACTGTAGAGAGTTGTTTATTGTCGAAAATTTGACCATCGCCTTAAAAACTTTTCTCAGTAGCCTGTAAACTTATTTAATTACGTATTAAAATATAACAAATAACATCTAATTTTCATATTTTATCATTTTTAAAGTGTTATTTCTACACTTAAAATAGAAAAATACTTTTTAGAAAACTTTTGTAATTTTTTTCCTGCTAAATTTAAATATTTAAATTTATAAATTAAACGACATGCTTAATGTTGTATACTTTAAAACAGATGTTTTTTTTAATGTACAATTTTTCTCATATATGACTACAACACGCTATGACATGTAGAGCTAATAGCTTTTATGATGTGGAGATTTAATTTACGTTGTAAGTGTGTAATAAAAATAATAAACTTTGTGTATGTACGCGTGAGCATTAAGGGAAGGCCGTAAGCAAAATTAAAAGTAACATAAATTAAGTGAGGCCAGTCGTGGCACACAGGCACAAGCGTGTGTGACTGTAAAGGCGACAGGTCTTGGGTACGTTCCCCACTAGAGGAAATGAAATATTTTATATTTACGTTTGTTTGTTCTGGAGTCGTGGTAAAGCACGGCGTTGAGTTCCGCTACTCAACACGCAATGCCTTTAGAATTCGGCGGAAAGTGAGGTGCGAAATGTATTAACACTAGGCTCCCTCTGCCTACCCTGCTACATGCAGGGTACAGCGTGAAGATGAAACAAAGAAATAAAATGGTAAAAAATATTTCATATAAATTACAATTGGTGAAGAAAGAACTGCAAAAAGATTTATGGAGAAAAAGAAGGTGGTAAGAAACCCAGGGGAAGACTTCCGTTGATCTTAAAGAATACAGTGCCGACGATTCCAGCGGAAGATCGTGCAAAAAGCCTGAGGACCGTTGTAGAGCCTAAATGAAGAGTTTCATAACAGCGGATGAGGCAAAAGAGGTACGGTGTTAAATGGCGGAACTAAACGCAGCGCTTTGATATTTGAAAGTATTAAATATTTTAGTTCCTCGAGACTTTTTATATAAGCACGACGTTAAGTTCCACCAATCCACTTGTAACGTCACAAAAAGGCGAACAAGGAGAGAATTTTGTCATTTTCGTCTACCTACCCTGGTACATACGGAATACAGCGTGAAGCTACAAAAATAAAGGCCTTCACAAAAATATATATACAATTATAAAATAGCACTCCGTTAAGTGTGTTCCTAATCTCGCCCTTATTTGCGATCTCCTTGAAGTCTGTATTAAATCATTCATCGTCAGTGAGAGCGAGCGGACGCTAATTGGATTAGCTTTGAAGAATCGGCGATGTGTCTGACAGATTTATTAGAATTATCTAAGCGGATAATAGATTTTTTTTACCTTCTACGGCCTTTGCGCCGTTGCCTATGTTTCCTGTTAGGTTTTGGTGTGAATTTGTTATTGGTCGATGCTGATGATGATGGGATTTCGAGAGGTCGGTCGTGGCGCTGGGTCTTAAGCGTGAAAAGTTTAAACTCGAGGATATGAAACATCTAGTATAATGATTTTCCTTGCTCTGGTAACGAGATAAACAGTTCAGTTCTTCCACTCAACGCACAATGCCTTCAGAATTCGGCGAAGAGTGAGGAATAGAAATGTTTTAAAGGGGAGTGTCTTATCATTAGGTTCCCAGGTTTCCTCTGCCTACCCTGCTATGTGCTGAATATAATGAAAGTAGAGAACGATATGATTTAAGATTAAGTTATCTCTGTTTAATTTACTATTTGCAAAATGTAACGTAAAGTTGAAAAATCATGTAATTTTTAAATTTTACACTTTTATACCTAAACATTATATATAGAGTCAAAGATCAAAGTTGTTCTATTAAATGTTTTTTGTATATAATTTATTTTTAACTACACACCAGATTCGGTATATAGCCGGTTTGACCGATGTGAGTAAACGTGGCGCTGAGCTGCACCGATCACACGTTATGTCCCACACGTAATTTTCAGTTCCCTCTGCCTACCCTGTAAAATGTGAGAAACAGCGTGAGCCAAAAAAATAATCTGAAAGATCCAAGCGTACATCGCTGGAAAGCGATTTTCTTTTATACAATGCAAAAATGATTAAATACATCACAATTTCCGAAAAGATAACGCAATAGTCATTAGGGAAGGAAAATGTAAAAGTACGATTCCAGATAATAAAGTTCCAAAAAAATCAAGAGTTTTTGGTTCCCATTGATAAAACTTCATTACCGGTAATGTTATTATTATAATGTTTTTAGTAAATATATACTTATTGTGTATTATGAAAGATAGAAGACGCTGTAGTCGTACAATAATCAATTCCTAATTGTGGTAGTTGTGTGTTCGATTCCCACTTAGGGTTTTATTTTATATATTCCATTAAAGAATAAATAGTAAGGTTTGTTTTTCTAATGCTCGCAAAAAAAATCCTAAAAAAAAACTAGAAAAATCAAATGCTCACCTCAGAAATTTTAGTAATAATAAGATCTGTTTAAGAAAAAGTTGATAAGTTTGGAATATCATAATGTTAACCCATTTCTGCGATGGCCAATCGAACCCACAACCAGTCCAACAAATACGGTGAATCGCTGTAGCGCAGCGCTAAGCAAGCCCATATCATGTATGTATAGCTTTCTTGCTTTTGATGCTAAGTTTTACTTTCTGAAGAAAAACTAAGAATCAGTATCACTAAATTTTCAATAAACTAAAAAACAAAATCACTCTCAAGCGATGTTCCGCCGTTGCAATATCAATCATTTAATCTCACGTTACAAACTAAAACATTTTCACGCAAAAATACACTATTTTTGTGAAGTAAAAATTAAAAATGCAACATTTTGAAGTCCGAAACGTGATGTGAACGTGCAACGGGAAATTTGGGAGGTTCAATGGAGTATCGATTGACGCCCTATGCCTATCTATCTATAGTATATACGCGTCTAGGTGTCTGGTCTGCTGTACCTACTTTATTCTTTGTTCATACTTTTTTGCAATTTTTAGTTATTTGTCTTTGGGAGGTTTTATTTTTTGTTATCTGAGTAATAAGTTTGATTCTCGCTTGAAGTAATCAGATAATAAAATAAAATTATATACGTGATATAATACGGAATTTACAGTAATTGGTGTTTAAGTTGAAATTTTTTTTTTAGCGTGCGTGTTGATTGGTGGAGCTCAACGCCTCGCCTTGTCTTATTGAATTCGCGTTAACAGTCAAACTCTGTACCACGGCGGCCTATGAAATTATTTAAAATTATGATTTAAATTGAGTAATATGTTCTATATTACTTTAAAATAACTTAAAAAATATTCAACAAATATTTTACTTAAAGTATTGAAATTTAAAAAGTGATAGGAAAGTAACAAAAAGGCTTTCTTTTATTTATGTTAATATAATTACCAATTAATCATCACATTGAGGCCGCCGTGGCCCAGGGGCACAAGTGTGTGTCTGTAACACGACGGTAGTGGGTTCGAACCCCACTTGAGGGAATGAATTATTATTTATTAATATTTTCATTTCTTCGGTCTGGTACCAAGACAAAACTCTAGCGTTGAATTCCTCCACTCTACACGCAATGCTTTGAAAAATTCGGCGGAAAGTGGGGAACGAAATGTCTTAATAGATACTAGGTTCCCTCTGCCTATCCTGCTGTGTATAGGATACAGTGTGAAGCTCATTTTTTTCATCGCATAATGACAGTTATCAATCCAACCTAAAGGCGAATATAAGCAAAATGAACACTTACACTTACACTGAATTAACACTTTTGAAACCAACGATTGCAAATTTAAATATTTTTTTAAAGCAAAATTGAAAAACACAGCTCAAAGGCGCCAAAAAAGAGTCGGTGAAAAATTTTAGACATACGTCAATTTATCTGAAGGGAGTGCAACGTATGTATGTACCCGGAGCAAAATTTAGAAGAGCTAGCTTTTTTACAAAAATTAAAATATCTAAAATATTTTGTAGCCATTGTGGCAAAGTGTCTTGTCTTTACCTAAACGTGGTGGTTCTGAGTTCAAATCCCACTCGGGGGATGAATGAAAATATCATTTTCTCGCTCTGGTAAGAACACAAAGCTACGTTGAGTTCTGCCATGCAACACGCCTATATATTGTGGATTTAGTATGTACAATTTTACATATGATTCTATATTTTAAAAACACACAACGACGCAATCTGCCTATTGACGCGATGATTATGGGTTTGATTTCAACCGAGGCGAGTGGATTATTTTCTCTACCTCGTCTTGGTAAAAATAGAGAAAGCACGGCGTTGTGTTCCGCTGCTCAACATACAATGTCTCGAAAATTGTGCGGTGCGTGGAGAACGGAGCGTCTTAACACTAACGAGGTGACGCTCCTCCTCTACCTCTCCACCTTCCCCTTAAATTTACATACATTACTACATTTCATGTTGTTGATTACCGGAACCCAACGCCGCGCTTGGTCTTCTTACCAGAATGAGGAAATGAAAATAATTAATTTCTTGGAGTCGATTTCGAACTCACAACCGTCGCTTTTACTGTCAGGCGTATTTAAGGCGATAATAAAGTAAAAATTCGTTATTACCATAAGTGCATTCTATTATGAGCCCCTAAAAGTCGCGCAAATCGACGTTTTGAGACGAGAGCTATCACCTAATTGGATGTCTTCCAAATTCATGTTGCTATCACAATGGAACAAAGAGAAAAATTTGGTGTGAAACTCAATTCTATTATTTCCTCATATAATATTAAATTTTACTAGCATTTTCTAAAGCTTCGCGCTGTATAAACATATAAAACTAATTTAAAGATACTTCGCTGCCTACGCACCGCTCAAGTGTGATGATACAGGAGTTCAACGTGGCACTTTGTCTTACAGAACGGAGAAAATTATATATTGTCCCAAGTGTGATTCGAACTCATAACCATGACTTTGAGATTTCTATCTACCCTACTATATATATGATACAGAGTGACACTGCAGAAGAAGAAAATAGCAAAACATAATTTGGACAATTAATTTTAGACCAATTTCATATATTTATTTTTGAGGAAAGACCTTTCTGCAATTTTTAAATTAAACATTAATTAACCGCCACTCAACAGTCAACAATAATGCCTTCATGATTCGGCGGAAAGTGGAGAACGAAGTGTCTTAACACTAGCCTCCCTCTGCCTATCCTGCTACATGCGGGATACAGCGTGAAAGTAAGAACAAACCATAAATTTATATTATAAGAGCTTTTGTCCGTAACATTGAATGTTGATGTTAGATCAACAAGCGGGACCATGTCGTCTAAAATACGGGCGATCATTTAAACAACCTCCGGCTAAAACAAGCTTTGGCTGAACGAAGCTGTCCACATAATGTTGTTTAGGTCGTGATATTCTATAGTTATAGTAGGATATTAAATCAAATTCAATGAATAAGACTGACTACCTATGCAAACATTTTAACTTATTTTTCCTTAGCTTCACGCTGTATCACACAAAAGGCAGGGAATCTGGTAACCTAATGTTAAGACACTCTGTTCCCGTTAAGACACCTCTGTTCTCCACTTTTCGCCGGAGAGTAAGGGAATATTAAATATTAATTGTTTCACTATCCGTAATGGGAATCGAACCCACGCAGTCGCGTTTACAGTCATACCCATTTGCCATGACCTCAATGTATTTAAAGGAAAATATTTAATGGCATGTATATAGTGTACTAAAGACATGGTAGTTTAATATAATATATTTAATTTTATGTATATACTGTACTAAAGACATGGTAGTGCTGTGGCACAGTATCTGTTAACGCCACGGTGGTGGGTACAATCCTCAATCGAAGAAAATTCATTTACGCGCTCTGATTTCCGCTCCACCACTTACACTTACCTAGTAATGTCCTGTAAATTGGACAGAATGTTTGATTTCATAGAGTTACGGATTGTCTTAACACTAAGTTCCCTCAGCTTGCCCTGCTACGCGGGAAAACGAGAACAACTCCAAGAAACCATAAAAGACAGAAAAAAATAACTTAAAACCAGGTTAACTAGTTGATAGGTCAGCGTAGTTCTTTTTTAACTTAACTGCTCACATAAAATTTATTTTTAAAGACAAACTTTAATTACAACGTAAATTAAGACCAGTATTTCACAGCTAATGGCCATAGCTGTTAATATCATTTAATGTGATAATAAAAATTTTGAACAGAAAGAGCCTACAGAAAGATCGTTTTTTCAACGGGTTAAAGTTGTTATTAAGCTACGATTTTAAGCAAATCCGTAAATATCTGAAGATCCATAAAACTCTGATTGATCGTGATAGTTGTCAGTTCGACTTTGAATCACGAAGGGAACTATTATTATTATTATTTTTTTTTCCTAGGTTAGTCAAAAGTGGCATTGTATTATGCCACCCACCACGCTATCTCTTATATGGACAATTTTCCACTATTAGGTTAACACCTATCACACTGACCTTTCTGAGAGCATAGTCAACAGTGCAAATGATAAAAAAACGAATGGTTAGATTTTTTAGCATTTGCATCGTGCTTAGAACATTTCCTAACCACCCAAATATTAAAAAAATATTAATAAATTATAATAAAAAAAACTGCACTTCTTCCCCAACATTACAGGTTAGGTAGACGGAACCTACTGTTAAGACAGTAGTGGAGCGAAAAAATAAAAAAAAATAATTCCCTCGAAAGCAGACGGAATAGTCGCGTTTACAGGTAGACGACGCTGTACCACGAAATAAAAAAATATAAATACTTTTTGGTCAATAAGTTATGCTATCTATGGCACACGTATAATAAAAAAATGAAATATGTAACCTTACCCGGCGTCAGCGATGGACGTGTAATGAATTATTGAGAAATATCGCGGCTCTGAAATTCATATAAATTGACCTGCAAAAAGAAACATACAGGAGATGTAATAAAAGTTTGAGTAGTAAGAGAGTTAGGAAACATCTCGGTTAGCCTTCGAGAACACAGTATCGATGATATTGCAGGAAGGTCACGTAAAGGGCAAGAGGACCCACCGGACGACATGTATGAATAGGTTGATGGTAGTGGACGAAGTGAAAAACAGCGGTGTTTGACACCCCGACCTCTCAGATTGTATCTTACAGCGCAATGATGAAGCATAAAAGTTAAAGTTAAAGAACATCCTGTCGAAATTATGAATGTACTTTTTTAAAATACACAACAAATTGAATATTCATTAATAGATAAAGAAAAAGTCAAAATAAATATTCTTTTTTCTGGAGGTCGTCGTGGGGCAGCGACACAGTGTCTGATTGTAAGCGCAACGGCACTGAATTCGATTTTCATTCGGAGGAATGCATAATTTTCATTTCTTTGCTCTAGTAAAAGGACAAGCGAGACATTGAATTCCGCCACTCAAGTGTAGAACAAAGTGTTATCTCTATTCAAGGTTCCATCTGCGCAAAGCCATAAAAAATATCCTTTTAGACCCCATTTATAAAATTAATCCATAGGCTTTTTTATAACATACTCGTAATTCAAAATATATCTAAGTTAACACGGCGGGGATATTAAAACGTATCCCGCTCATAAATATTCATTTGAGTTGCAATTAGACAGATGGACTTGCCAGCATTATGGTAATTCCTTTCTTTTAACCGAAAACATTAAAACCGACTGTATTTGTCCGTTAGAGTGTTCGGGAAATTCGCTTACCTGTCATTTGCAGTAGGTTTCGTTAGTGAATTGATGGTGTCGTATACATTTTGATATATATAAGTATATGTGAGCACAAATATAAAATATCTATCTATATATAACACTTCCGTTATTGAGTGACTGAAAGATAACTTAACAGCCCAACATACGCGGCGTACAAAATTTTATATGTCGATCTTTTAAGAAGTAGGTATATATAATATAATGTAACGACTTTCAATATAACGATTTGGATTTAACGAATTTTTCGAAATCCTCTAAAACCCGCCGTAAGAACTAACACAAAATATACCTTTACATTAGGAATATATTGGTTCAAAACCTTTTTATAACGAATTTTCAATCTTCGCAAAATATAAAAAGAAAGTACTATTTACCTCTGTTTAACGAATGTAATTAACTTATAACCTTTACATAACGAAGGATTCGAAGGATCAGTTTACTACATTCAATTTCATATTAAATGTCTTGACTGATTCAGACTTGTTACATCTTTCGTAAGACAGTTATTATTGTTTGACATTCAGTAATGTAAACATTGCTGTTTGACACTGTTGTTTTAAAGTTTGCAATGGCTGATAAGTAAAAAATCTGTGTGATCAATAATTTTTTTAACATTGTTAAAACCAAGTTGAGGCCAGTCGTGGCGCAGCGGCACGAGGTGTGACTGTAAAACTGACTGGTTGTGGGTTCGACCCCCACTCGAGGAGATGAAATATTTACTTAAATTTATATTTCCATTTCTTCGCTCTGGTGTCGAGGTTAAGCGCGGCGTTGAGTTCTGCCACTCAACACGCGATGCCTCCAGAATTCGGCAGAAAGTGTGGAACGGAATGTCTTAACACAGGTTCTCTCTGCCTACCGTGCAAGATGCTGAATTATTTATTTTTAAAACGAATCGTAGACCATACTAAAACTTTTACGGGCAATTTTAGGGGATTTCGAAAAAAACGTTAATTAAGGGAAATCGTTATATTAAGGATCGGTATAATAAAGTTATACTGTATTTCATTTCCTCGAATGGGAATCGAACCCAAAAACAGTCGCGGTTGCAGTCACACTTTGTTTCCCTGCGCCAGTACTGGCCTCTATAGGAATATAGTGGTGCTCCACTACGAAGATATTCCCCAATACTGTTAAAGGGATGGTAAAAAAATGGGATTTTCTATATTACATCTTAAGTTTACGCAAATAAAGCTGTGGAGGATAACTAATATATGTATTTTGTTAGTTCATAATTGTTTGTAAGATTTAACGAATCTTACAAATTAATATCGCATAAACTATTTAGTTCTCTAGTATAATTAGACGATAAATATTGAATGAAAGTAAATATTCCCAAGACGGACAAATTGAACCCACACCTATCGTATACTGACATGTATTTTATATGAACATCACTATGCCGTCATCTTTCATTAAATTACGAATTTTTATTTTAAATATGACTCTGTAACGTAATTTATAACATTTTTAGAGTTTTTTTTCGTACAAATATAATTACATGTTTCGTACAAATATATTTACTATGAAAAGGTGAGTGGCGATACAAAATGCCGCACATTATACAAAAAGACAAAGAAAACTAGAATATTACTATATCTCATTAAAATCTCACCAAAAAAGAGCCATAAAAACGAATAAATCACCCAAAAATTCAAGCAAATAAAACTGGACTTTAGCACTTTGTGTTAAGCTGCCATATAATGTACGTGCAAGAGGAAATAAATATATAACTACGAAAAGACGTTTACGACGCATCACATCACATCACTAAAGGAATACAGCAAAACAAAATTTAAACAAAATTGAACCTTGTCCCTTAGAAAATAAAGATATAACCATACATATCCAATTACACACGATAAATTTGCATTTACTATGTATTATGCGTGGAATAGCATTACCGGAGTCCACTCTTCAATCCAATTACAACGTCGAGTGGATGAATATTCAACCGATCGTGAATGCAAAATCGATTATAAAACAATTTTACTCGATAAAAACATGGCACGCCGGTAGCCCCCGGCCCCACCTGGGTACGCGTTTCATTTAAAATGCAACGAAATTAGGGTTTTCAAACACCTGTTTCTTTATAGGGCTTGTGCCACAGATAGATAATAACCATAATGTGCTTTTTCTTTGAAAAAGTCCAGGTAGTAACAGGATTTGTCTAGCTGCCCTTCTGGATATCGGCTATTTGCTTTAATTAAGTGGTTTTAAATTGTACTACGAACTTTTAAATTCTAATATTCTGATACTTTTTGTTAATAATAATATCCTAAGTTCACATGTTGAATGATTAAAGAATAATAATAACGATGTACATATGATCCAAGAGTGGTTCCATTCGACCCCTATGATAAGAAAGGTAAACCTCGGTAAGAAAGGTGACCTTCGAGAACACGGTGTCTATAATACTGTGTTAGTGATAAGTAAAAGCCATGAGGAGCTCCCGAAAGTCTAAAGAGCTTAATGATAGTGGATGATACCAAATACATGGTCATCGCTAGGAATACAGCGAAAATAAAATATACATATATTTCCACAAATTCCAAATATCTGAAATATTAATAGGCATAATTATACGTAAAAACAAAGAAAATAAAAATAAAATAAAAGCCGTTTAATTACATATCTTCATCGCTGTATCACGCAGATAACAGGGTAGGCAGATGGAACCTTCCTTCCCCACTTTGCGCCCATTTTGAGAGACGTTGCGTGTTGCAGAGGAGGAGAACGTCGTGCTTCTTGTTACCAGAGCGAGGAAATAAAAATAATTCATTTCCCCGAGTAGGTTAAAAAAAAAATATATATTTTAGTATTTTTTAATGTGTTCATTGGGCATGTATGAAGAGGTTGATGACAGTGGACGAGGCGAAAGAGGTATGTAGAGACCGTAGCGTTTGGCGCTCCGTCCGCTCTCTGACTACCCCGCTAGGGATGAAGCGTGAAGCTAGTTTAGTTTTTAATTAAGTATTCATTGGGAAATAGAAATATTTCAATGTAAACGAAGTGTCTTAACACTAGGTTCCCAGGTTTCCTCTGCCTACCCTGCTATGTGCGAGTTATAGTGTGAAGCTAATAGCATATTATTATTATTATATATTTATTTTTCTTATACAACCCTACAAGTTTTGTATGTTATTTGAATGCGCATGTTTTTGCATTTCTTCCGTTGGGATTTCAATATATTAACAAATTTCTATTTCGTTCATTCAATATTTTATCGTGAACCATATTGCACGTGGTTTTAAATTATATTTACTTAATATATGCAGGTTTTGGTGAAATTGAAGTACCTTCAGAATATATAACCTACAAATGTAAAACGATTGGGAGCTTTATGTTTTTTTTTTAAATTAACAAATTGCTTAATAAATTAAAGATATGTTACCTAGTGTCGTTACAAATGAAATTCGACATATTGCGGATCTTAGCGCTGTGGTTTGTTTAACCAGAACGCGGAAATAAATATGTATTGTTATTCCACAACGTGAATATTAAGAAATATTTGTGTTATAACTTCTGCCATTCGTCCCAGAGTTACGATGTACAGGACTAAAAGCAACGGTCGCGAGTTCAAAATCCAGGCATATCTATTGAATATTTCGTTTCTGTTGCCAACCGCGGGAGTGGGTACTATCCAAAAGAAAGTGCCTTCTTTGTTGCATACAATTAAAAAAAATCACAAAATGTTGGTAGGCTGCACTCTACAAAGCATTTTCTACAAGCCAACCTCTTGTCATGAGGAAGGGAAATCCTAATAAATAAGGTGTATAAGAAATGTTTTAATTTTAACGCGAGAAATGCGTTAAGATCTTATAAGTATTGCTAAGGCTAAGGTAAGATTTTTTTAAACTTATTGAGTGAGAAAAGTATAAACCGAGTATAAGTACATTGTTTTCAGTTCCTAGCTCTGGTAACAAGACAAAGTGCGGTGTTGAGTTCCGCCGCTTAACACGTAATATCTAAAAAGTATGCAGGAAAATGTGTACATTAGGCTACCTCTACCGACTCTACCATATGCGGGATACAGCGTGAATATATTACATTATACATAAGTATACATTCTCTAACCCTCAAAAACTAAGGATAAATGACTCATTTCCAGCACACCTCAATTTCAAAAGCGTTTCACAGAGCGACATTTCGTCGGCCATTTATATTTAATAACAACCCTAGTGAGGGTGAAACAAAAATCGATACAACTGTCTGGGAGGGCGCCGAATCCCCTGCACGTCAAAATATCTGCATTTGAATTGAGTGCACCCATACGTATTGCGTAGTGTACGGCCGTTTGCTATAACGCTTTGTATGGCGATTGTACGTGTCGCTTACCTGCATATGTACAACTAGCGACCCGCGGCTTCGCCTGCTTTAACTTATTGTTATATAGAGAAATTATATAAACTCTTCACAAAAATTGTAGCCTATGTGTTATTTTGATATATAATCTATATTGCTGTATAGTTTCATCTAAATCCAATGAAAGTGGAACAAACATCCATCCCCATAAACTTGTTTTAGTAAACTTTAGTCCTTAATTCGCCAATTTTAAATATGGGCACAAGAGCTGACTAGCTTCTTTGAACAAAACATATCTTATATGAATAAGATGCCTGAAAGTAGACAAACAAATAAGTATTTTTTTTATCAGCTACACGTTGTGTCTAGCATACAGCATGATAGGCAGAGGGAACCTGGTGCTAAGACACTCTGTTCCCCACTTTCTTCCGAATTTTGGAAGCATTGCGTGTTGAGTGCCGAAACTCAAAGTCGCCCTTTGCCTGGATACCAGGGCGAAGAAATGGAAATATAAATTTGAATAAATATTTCATTTCCTCGAGTGGGAATCGAACCCACAACCAGTCACTTTTACAGTCAAACTTTGAGCCCCAGCGCCACAACTGGCCTCAAAAAAGTAAGTATATTATTATTGTATGTTTTAAAATTTATATAGTAGACATTGACAAAGATTTACAGTACTAACTGACAAACAAGGCACAGACTAAACTACTGGACTTATAAAGTAAAAATTTGCCATGTATGGAGTTAGGGAGAGTATGGGAAACGGCAAAAAACAGGAATTTCTATTTTACGTCTTATAATTTCACAGATGTATCCCGCTTATAGCAGGATAGGCAAGGGGAAACGAGTGTTAAGACACTGTGTTTTCATTATTAATAATCAGAAAATGCAGTGTCTTAACTAATAATACTGTTATTAATAATGTCATTTACTAACAATTTTCACATCTCGTGTTGAATGGCGGAACTCAACGCCTCGCTTTGACCCAGAGTTGCGGACGCATTTAGTAACAATATTAGCTTCTTAAAAATATTATTTAGTATGTAGATTGTAGACCGTTGTAGTGATCGTGATCACTCGCAATCGATGCGTCAACACGTAACTCTTAATACGCGCGACAGGCAATCGCGTTAAGTGCAAATTAGTGGATCTCGCTGAAGTGCCGCGCGATTTTCAATGAAATCAGCACGCTATTATTGAAGTCTTCGGTAAATTAATAATAGTTTTCTTCATAATATAAATATGTTTTAAATAAAAATTGCTTTTAGGCCTATTCTTTTGATAAGACCGCCATTGTACATTTGTGTATCTTTTAATTACTGTTATGAACTGTACCTTTTTTATTATTTGTGCAATATTATTATTATTATTATGTTTTGAATGGGGTGTGGATTTTTATTGAATTATTATTACGTTGGTGGTGCTAAATTCCGCCACCCATCGTGCAATGTCTCGAAAATTGTAGGGTGCATGGCAAACGTAGTGGTTTAATACTCGATTTCCTCTGCCTACCCAGCTATGTGCCTCATACAGTCATACGTCTAGCTAAAAGTAATGTACATATCCATTGAGAAACTCGACTATTAGTTTAGGAGATGATTATGAATCAAATATTATTTTCAATTCCACTCGTAGGACCTTTAGTGTTTATATATAAAAATTTGATAAATCAATTTAAATATATTTTTGAGCAATCCTCTAAGATTATAAATTAAAAATTAAATTAAGTCAGCTTCACGCTGTATCCCGTACACAGTAGGGTAGGCAGAGGGAACCTAGTGCTAAGACCCTCCGTTCCCCACTTTCTGCCGAAAAAATTTTAATAATATAAATATCAATCAAATTTTATTATCGACCGTAGTGTTTAGCGCTCTGTTCTCTCTAACTAACCCGCTAGAAATTAAGCGTAAAGTTAAGTTATCAATGAAGTTTATTAATAAGTACAAAATTTACTCCAAAATAACATAACAATTTGCTTTTTTCATCGTGAAATAAATTCAAGTTTTTGTCATTGTTCATATATAAAATATTGAACAATGACAATAAGCCGAATAACTTCCAGATAGGCGCCCGATCAAATTCAATATAAAGTAAATAAGTAGTACATTATCGGCTTTCGTTAATGGCCACTTGATGGAGTGCAATACGAATATGTTTTTATTATTGAATTTTGTTAGCGATAAGTTGTATTTCGGATTTGTATTGTAAATACGGAATATATAGATATTACATGTAAAAGTCAAAATATTGACTTGCTCTGACTATAGATAGTTCTATTTTAAGATTTTAATTATTAATATTCATTTAATATTATTTCTATTTGTTTATGTTTTGTTGTTTTTAATATTGTTTTCAAAAAAACAACTTTTCACTAGACAAATATTTTTGCCCTAAGAAAAAGGGACTCTTAATTTATTTTTCATTATTTCAAAGAATTTTAATTATTATATTATTCTTTTTATTTCAGTTTCACGCTGTATCCCACAAGTAGCGGCAGGCAGAGAGAGCCTGTAGTTAAGACTCTCTACTCTCCACGTTCAGTTGAATTACACAAAAAAATCATAAATAACACGACTTTTCCAAATTATTTTCCCCACATTGGTAATTTTACGGAACATTTTCTCTCGTGTGAAGTGACCTCTTTCCATTGCAGCGCGTCGGAAAAATGTCATTGTATTAAAAAATCTGGGCAGATGTCTGAATTTTGATAGGTAAGCAACGCCAACTCAGCTCTGTGCGGTTGAGATGCCACCTGACTTCATCATGCGATGCTTTGTTTTTTACCCGTGTTGTTTCTAAACTAGATCAGAGAAACTAAAAAAAATGTGTTCTGTATGTACCGTTACGTACCTACTGAAATATTTAAGGTACAATTAGTTGTGTTAAGCTAAAATTGCCTATAAGAGATCCCTAATAACGTCACTGTTGAACCATTTTTAATAACTACTTTGTTTAATTTATTTTTAGTCTAAAATTCCTCCAAGTGTGTAATTATTCGTATAAGGTATTATTATCAAATAACTTCTTAAATAGTGGACGCAGAGAAATAGCATTTGAGGGCAAACATGAGGGTTGTAGTAATCCAACATTCCCACACGGGAGATGAACTATTTTTTGTCTTCTTCAATTCTATCTTCTTAGGTAACAAGACGTAGCGCGGCGTTGAGTTCCACTACTCATCATGAGATTTCTATATATTAAGCGTAATATATCGAAATCTCACCGGGAACTGGGAAACAGAGGGTCTTAACACTAGGTTCCCTCTATCTACCCTGCTATATGCGGGATTAAGCGTGAAACAATAAAAAAATGGTAGTTAAAGTTATTTATTATTATTAGTGTAAATATCCCATGAAACCATGAACATAGGCATTATATTACACTTTAAATGTAGGTTTCAAATAGTAAACAGTGGGAACTGCAAAATTTTACATATTATTAGTCTGATATTAGGTAAGCCAGATGAATTTTGATAAACCATCAATAAATCTCCGGAGAGAAATTAAGCGCCAATAAACGTTGGAATTTGCGTACAAAAAGATTTATAGTTAACCCGTGGTCTGTCGGTTTACTCATGTTTTTCAATAAAATATTTACTGCAAATGCATTTATTAGGACGCAACTTTGAAATGTTTGTTATTAGACGATATAGTTGCGGGTTGTAATCTCGTTGTGGGAAAAAAATGTCCTATTAAAATATAAGTTCTCGTATGTGTTTATCTAATCGGATTAACAAAATATTATTTATCCGGATTAATCTTGGAAACGTCTCAGCCGATTTCCTTTATAGAATATTTTTTTTACCTGTAAGTGATTAACAGATAATGCACGTATTAAACTCGACTGGAAATAGAAAGTTGAAACTTGGCATATTGGTTAGGTTATGGTTTTCCATTTTACGTTTTAAACATCACAGTACATAATCGTGGCTGACGCAATTATAATCTAAGACTCTCCTACCACTAAATAAAATTACTAGTTACTACGTAAAAAGATATTATAATAAACTTCATTTTGCGACCGGTTCATAAGAAAGAAAGAATGCCTTGACACTAGGTTCACCAAATATCCTGGAAGAAGCTAGGACTGTAATGAATTAACGATCTTCAAACCCGTTTATCATTCATCCTGACGTGACAGTACGGAGTAGTGTATGAATTATTAAATTTTAATTCACATTCGGCAACGGCTACCTCAATCTTATAAGTTATTCGGGCGTCAGAAAAGACGGGCAAAGGAAACTCGAACACGCTTCATGATAGTCTTGTTTCCTTGAATGACGTGAAATGAAGTGACGTGACGTGACACGATGAATGAAGTATAAGTAGGGGTTAAATTTTTCTATTAATTTAGCTTTGTTTTGTACTTTTTGTTGATAAGTTAATTGAATTTTGTTGTAAAAGGGACCTCGTGGTAACGATTCAACATTTTGTAGTGTCTATATTGAAATTATTCGAAGGAGTCTATGCAATATTTGCATTATTATATTTAATTAGTAGCAAATGGAAAATAATCACCTTACTTGCATTGCATATTATCGCTTAATACATATTTATATGAGTAAAGATACGTAAAATATTTGTTGCATAGCGAAACACCTCAACAAAGTGAGAAATCAATCCAAAACCATTATTAAGACAATTTTCCACTGAGATAATATTACGGTTAATAAAACATTTTTAACATAATTACAGTAAGGCATGAACTTAACAACATGAAATATAGACGAAGCAGATGCGAAGGACGTGAGTTAAAATATATCGTAAATATGCCTTTCCTTGCCAACGTCGCGCTCAAACGATATTTATGTCCAAACTTGCGTCCATCCTGAGGAAGAAAATATACTAGTATAATGACCAGGCTTTGAAGACCAGATCTTAAAAAGCCAGGCCTTGACAAAAATTACTATTTAACTCCAATGTTTTGTACAATTTTAATTTATTATATCTACCCTCCGTTTTGATATATTCATGTTTATATTTTTATTACTGGTTTTAACTTCACGCTATTTCATGATTAATTCGCAAACTCCGTCCTCACTTTCCGCCCAATTTTCAAGACATTGCTGGTTCTTCATACTTAACATAACTAACATTTTAAAAAAAAACTTTTTTATTTGTTGTGTTGTTCTTTCCTAAATTCTCTTTTTTCTTTTGTAGTTTCACAGTATTACTTTTCTGGTCTAACCTAAGTCTTAATTATATTATATTATTAAAAAAGGATGTGGCTAACAGACATCCTTCTTTCACTCTTTGCAAGTAAGTGGAAGAAGTATCTCAACACTAGATTCTCTCGGTCTGACTCGCAATAAATAAGATGCATAAATATGTGTTAATAAATGTGATCGTGGTGCCAATATATTGAATGTTGTTAGATTATTATTGATTAACGGGATGAACTGATGATCATAAATACTAGTTTTATATTATTAAAGAAAATAACATCGCTAATTTCCACCAGCCAGTATGTTGAAATTTAATGCGTTATAATATAATTACCGTTGATATCGATACAATATAATTATCGTTGATCAAATATTTTTCAGCTATTAATTAATATCAAGCAATATTTATATATGTAATTTTTCTTCGGTAAAATTATTGACTCCTGTGGAGAATAGGTTTTCGAATTCCGGCTTGTTAGTCACGTCTTTAATTGTTATTTGTATCTCATAAATATTTCCCTGGTCATATGTATGTTATATGATGAGGTCATATGATGAGGCCAGTCGTGGCACTGGACAGCCATCGGCTTTCGACAAGTATATAGCATGCTTCCAGGAGATATGACATCCATAAAATATGATGTAGTTTATAGTGTTAGTTCTGCATTAATTTATTTAGACTTGAATTTATTTTGAAATTTCCTGCTGAATTGAAACGTATTATTTACAAAGCTTGTGCTGAGTGGTCTCTGCCAGTCAAGACATGAATTAAATATTTAATGCATTCTTGGTGTCGATATTTATCCATATGTTACAATGTAAATATTAAAATAATCACGTCATAGTTCACACAATTCTTTGATGAGAGTCTCTTTCTATATTGAAACGTAGAAAACCTAATGGCATCCATCCTTTGCAAATTCGAGGCGACTTTCCTTCTAACTTGGGATAGGTGCCCTTCTAAATTTTCAGAAAAATATATACAAAAAAAATTATGATTGTCTCCTAAATGTGCCCTTAATGCTCCAATCCCGTCTATCTTCAATCCAATTTATAAACATGATTAAAATAAAATATTAACCCTTGCTCCTTATAAAGTTTGCTTATAAAAGCTAAAAAAACTCTTCTGTAATAGATCATGTTTCAAAAGAGTGGGAGGCTCATGAACAATGTAAGTATTTCAAAAACGTATTCCTAAATTTTACTTTCATAAATAAGATATTTAAAAGGTGGGATGTCTTTCTCATTATAATAAACACGCTTACATTTATTTACACTTTATAATAATCCTAAAAGGTGTTTTCATATAAACTGAAAATAGTAATACCTATAGGTATAACTTACATAAAATCTAGCCAAATTTAATAATATTAAGCTCACTATACAGTTCGTTTACCGAAATTGAAATAAGTTTCGCAATTCATTTTTGTAAATGCATCGAATTTATATAAAGTTCAATGTAGAAGAGATTTAATTAAAATAAGCTTATTATAATAAAGCCACCGCTGTAAAAGAGAGCTTTTAAAAATGTTAATGGCAAGATTTATTTTCCAATTTATTTTGATCGCCGTGTGATGGTTTAAATTTGGTTTTAGTTTACTTTTATGTTACATATTGTATGAAAAAATAAAAAATATTACTAATACCTACTAAAGGTAATACTAATGTCTAGATTAAATAAATATTTAATTCAACTTTAACTTTAACAGTGACTTAATATTTTAGCTTTACATTTTAATCCGCAACCTAGTGTTAAGACACTCCTTGTGTTTCTATCCAAATTTAAGACATGGCTTTTGAGAGGTAGAACTGAATTCTGCACTTTGTCTTAGAGGGCGGGAAAATGAAAATAATTTAAAAAAATATATTTATTATGAGTAACGGAACTCAACGTCGCACTCTGCCTCGTTACCAGAGCGAAGAAATAAAAATGTTAAATATTTCATTCCTCGGGCGAATGGGAATTAAGGGTCAGGTTTGTTTACAGTCGCATGCTGGTACTACACCACGACTTCCTCAATTCTATCAGGCCACATCCCAATTTTATTAAAACATAAAATTTTTCTTCTTCTCTAAAAGAAAATTCCAAAAACAAACGAAATACACGGGGAAATCAACAAGGCTGCCATATGATACACATAAACGTTATAATAAAAGAGCTCTCACAAATCGCAAACCACTTAACTTTTATAGATAGTAAAACCCGAGGCAATCCGTCTCACGACGCCGGGGATGACACTGGAAAAAAATGGCAAACAAAAAAATATTTCCACGTCGTCGCCATAGCTGTGGATATCTATGAGTAATCACTTTATTATGATCAAGTCTATTAATCTTTGTATTTGACGGTAATGTTTTGTTAATAAATATTTATAGTTTTTTTTTCTAAAAGTATATTGACATATTACAGCCTTAGAGGACATTGAGGATTCATTCTCACTTGAGGCAATAAATTATTTAAATTCCTTCGCTGATAACAACGCAAAGCGCGGCGTTGAGTTTCGCCACACAACGCGCAATGTCTCGAAAACGCCTCTTGGACATTTTTCGAGAGGCGCGGGTACTTCCTTTTAGGGTTATACCGAATAGTGTTTACTATTACTGAAAACTAACGGGAACATTTTCCACTCAATCTGTTTAAACACATATATAAAACGAATGCTTCGCGAACGAAACTTTAATTTATTTACTGTGCACATCATTTAAAAGCAAATCTTATTAAAATGTTCTCACGGTATCGCAACTAGATCGAATTTCTTTGAAAACACTCGAAAAACCTTTAATTTGTTCCTCTCAATATTTGTTTAAAGAAAATGTGTATATTGAAGAAGATGACATTCGTATTGAAATTAATTTACTTTCTAAATGTGTATGTTCATATATGTTATTACTTTATTTATGTATACTAGTCTATAGTGATATAATAAAGCGAAAGAGTTTATTTGTTTGTTTGTTTGTTTAAACGCTAAGATCTCTGGATCTACTGGTACTTATTTTTGGTTTTGAATGAAAGCTACGTTCTTTAGAAGTGCTATAGGCTATATGATATATTATGGTGTAAATCTTAATTAGCCTTAAATAACGAAAAAACAATAATGAGGAACATTTTTAAAATTTTTTATTCCATACTTAGGAAAGAAAAATATTTATTTAAAAAACGTATAAAAATTTGAACGTAGCGGGACTCGAACCCGCGCCTCCTAGAAACCGACCAGGCGTTCTAAGGCGAGGAACCTTGCCTTAAGAGGAGCAGGGGGAAACCTCGATTTACCATTGGATGAATGGTAAATCGAGGTCTCCCCCCAGCCAGCACTCAGTAAAGTTTATTTGATGGCTTCCACTCATTAAAATTATATTTACATTGTAAATATTATTAACGCAGACCTTATTATTTACTATGTTAAACATTTTATAGATAGTAAGACTCGAAAATTAATTATATATATAATAACAAATAATTATTGAAATTAAAATGATGTATACTTAATAATTCATAAGCTCTGTTTCTGTAACTATTAAACATAGTATATGTTTTTTTAAGTATCTCGTATTAATAATATATAAACGTTAAATATTATTTTGCACTTCCCAAAATTTTAAAGTAGATAGGTATATTAACTAGATTGAATTATCAAATTTATAATAACTTTAAAGAAGTGAGGCCAGTCGTGGCGCAGCGGCACAAAGTGTGACTGTAAAATTTATTTCCATTTCTTTGCTCTGGTGTCGAGGCTAAGCGCGGCGTTGAGTTCTGCCACTCAACACGCAATGCCTCCAGAATTCGGCAGAAAGTGGGGAACGGAGTATCCTAACACTAGGTTCCCTCTGCCTACGCTACTGTGTGCGGGATACAGTGTGAAGCTGTCTTTAAAGAAGTACAAAGTGAATCCATTCCAATCCTGCAAAGTTTTAAAGTAAAACAGTGAATTTTTTATTTAATTAATTACTATTATTTATACCCATAGACGCCTAAAACACGAATTGCTTTAGCAACGAGTGACTTTACACAAAAATGTATATTGTCCAACATATGTTAATTTTTTACATTTTTAAAGGATTATTTCACACTTAGTAAAGAAAAATACTTATTTAGAAAACGGATACAAATTTTAACGTAGCGGGATGTGTAGATTGGACGGTTTCCAAGAAAAAAGCAACAAAAAGCAGTAACATGTACTGGTTCAAATCCTGTTACGTTAAAATTTTTATATGTTTTCTAATAAATATTAAACATATGGTGACAAATGTTATATTTATTCGTTCTTCGTTCATATAAACTTTAATTATGCCCAGTTTCATACTCCGCCGCGCGATTCTTGTAAAAAATAAGTCGAAAGTGGAATACAGCAATGTCTCATTGTAAACACGGAGGTTGTGGTTTCAATCCCCACTCAAGGGAATTTCACTTCCCCGCTCTTGTGGCCAAAGTGCGGCATTAAGTACCACGCAACACGTACTGTCTGTAAAATTTTGTCAAAAGTAGGGAACTGAGTGTCTTATGACTAGGTATTTTTACTGCTGTATATGTAATATACAGCTGCTGCTAAAGATTAATATCATTTTTTCTTTTTTTTAAGATTAATGCTATATAAAGACAAAGGGAACCTGGGAACCTAGTATTAAGACACTCTGTCCCCTTGAGGCTGCTCAACGCTGCGCTATTGTATTAGATTTAAATTCAAACGTAAAAGAGAAAGGAAAGATTCAGTTTCAAAACTAATTAACCCCAGGTACCAACAAACATTTATTATTCGAAAATGCTTAAGTGCAAGTAATTTATGTGTCTGTGAAATTTTCAAGCGGAACGCCCGGATCGAAGTATCTAATGCAATAAAATGCAGACTGGCTGACTCAGAAAGTTAACTTCTAGTCGGAATAGATATAGGTATGTAGATATATGTAGCTTATTTTTTTAATTCTATATTCTGATACTTTAAAAATACAACAAAACTGTACATCTTTGTTGTATGGAATTTATAAGAAAATTATGTAACGCATAATACCTGGGCTCTTATTTTAATGTTTGACTGAAGTATTTTTTTATTATATTTACATTTTTTTTGTAGTTATTTTGATGACGTCAATGCGCAGTGGAACAGCGGCTTTAGTCTTCAACAATAAAGGCGATAGCTGTGAGTACGATCTCTAATTTCCTACTCAGGGGAATAAATTTAAATTATTTTCCTTTCCCCGCTCAGGTAGGCTAGTAGAGATAGCGCAGAGTTGAGTTCTACCACGAAAAGCGCAATATCTTGATATGCGGAAAAAATGTCGGGGATATATATATATATATAAAAATATCGAAATTGTTTGTTATTTCAATACTGAAAACTGACGTTTTTGTGCAACTTGACAAAGAATATTTTGTTTTTTTTTATTTTGAATATTATTTCTACCCAAAGAAAAAGACATATTACATTGGTTATATATGTACATATATAAATAGCTATAATACGAGCTGGTATTTTCGGAATGTCTCTAGTACTAATAGATATATGCCTTTGAACGTTTGATCTCAAGAACACACATCTTGTCTCAGTTGATTGACTATTTCATGAGAGGAACCGATTTATATAGTATCATTTATATGCTACTAAATTTATACTTATTTAGAAAACGTATAAAAATTTTAACGTAGCGGGACTCGAACTCGCGCCTCCTGGAAACCGGAACATATGGCTTAGTGGTCAGAGGACCTGGTCGGTCACAGTCAGAATATATCAAGAGACGATGTTCATTAAATATTGATATTTTACTCTAATACACAGCGGCGATGACTAGTGCCTAAATATAAAAATCTACCAGAATCACATATTACCCAAATATTTATATACTTTAAATATATACATACATCGTAAATATATACACACCAACACAGGCCGTTGTGTTGGTGTGTGATACAGGATATCTTTTTCCTAATTAACTATTTCTCTTTTTCCAAACACAAAAAAAATTAAATAGTCTATATCACCAATAGAATAAATTAAATATATGCTTAAACTGTGATTAAAGTTGGTTTAAACCAACATTTGAAAACTCTGAATATGACGATAAAAGAAAATAAAAGGTCGCCGTTTCGAAGGTCGGTTCGAGTCAATTGCCTCTTTGAGCTATTATAATACTTGCGTCTAAAGAAATATAACTTTAAAAGGAGAAATGGATATTTCAGTAATTTTATTTGACATTGCCAATATATTTAATAACATACTTTTGTATTATTTTTTTTTGTTTAGTTTTATTCTATTAGAGTAGCTTTGAACTTAACATTTAAAGTTGGAATAATAGTAACAAAAAATAAAAAGTGTACTATAGGGAAGAAAAATCTTTATAATATTCGTTTTTTTTTTAGATAATAGGTGTCTGCGTTATTGTACTTCGTATTGGAGATAAACAATCTGGGCTGATCGCGATTGTGATGAAACAAACATAACTGAACCGGATTAGCCCTCATAGGGAATCCCCTTATGATCGCTGGCCACGGCTTAAAGTGACCATTTGTGTTAGTATGTCTTCTAGGGCAAGCACATACACACAACAACACTTGCCTCTTGCTATCAGGTGACGTTTTAAACACCATTCCATGTCAACAGTGTGAATCCATCAGAAAAAAAATAACTCGCATAACCTTTTGGACAGTGGAATTTAACACAGCAGTTTTAACAAGATTAGAGTATTGTAAATATATATTATATAATATTATTATAATATTTTAATTTATTGCAAATTAAAATAAATACCAAATTTTCTAATCCTAACATATTTCTAACAAACGAAACATCAAAATACAAAACTCATACAAAAATAAACTTTATAAAACAACTATTAGCAGCTTAGCCCATATGGATAGCCTTTAGCCTCACTCAAGAAATGGATATCCAATACACTTAGGTTTATTAAATTTCCAAAACTGTTACTGAGATTAACTTGTTGAACCAAACAAACACTTCAGGTATAATGTAGATTCTATCAATCTTCACGTTAGTCACTTAAAATTAACCGTCCAAAATTCGAACTTGTAACTATTGGATAAACAAGGAAGTATAACAGACAGACGTTTCAAATATATAATAACCAAACAAGCTACAGGTGTGGATCGATGCGTCGCGACGCCAGCCACTGGCGCTGACACTATACCTAGTGTGAACCAGCTCATTTTGTATTTCATATACCTAATTGAAATTATTTTTGTGACAAAGGCGTCTTGAAAAGTATTTTTGTTATAACGTCTTCACGGTGTATCTTGCACACAAGAGGATGAGAAACGGAACAAAGTGTTAAAACACTGCTTTATCCGCTTTTCGACCCGTTTTCGAGACACTTTCGCTTTGTCTTGTTACTAGAACTGAGTAATAAAGATAATTGAAATGAAGGAAAAAATGTAATCGAATTCACTACTATCGCACTACTTACATTCAGATGCTGTATCGCTGCGCCGTCAAGGTTCAATTTTTTTTTTCTGTGCTTATCGATTTATTGATATTTTTGTATTGTTTTGTATTTTAAATAGATTTTTCGTGTAAAGTTAGGCACAACACAACATTGGGTTCTATCTACCCACCAAGCACTGAAATTAAAAAAAATGTGTATTATTATTTCAACAATAGCTTATGTTATTCCTATTTTTAGGGTTCCATCCCTCAAAAGGTAAAAATTAAACCGTAACCGTAACCGAAAATTTATAGGTAAATATCTACATAGAACAAAAATCAATACAAGCTTACATTTGTAGATCATTTCATACAAACATAAGCTTATCAACTTTTATAAGTTGTACTTCTTGTTCGCCTACACTACTCAAATTGGTACAGAAGCCTCAGTGTGTGAGTCCGACTCGCAATTTACTGGTTTTTTTTAATTTAAAATTCAGTTAATGTTTATAAATTCATTTTAATTTTATTATTGTATGCTAAGATCTATATCTAAATCTAGCTTCCCAATCCATTATAATTACTGCCAAAAATTAAGATATAACCCACTTTAAAATTATAATTAAAAATATTATCATAAGTATAAGATAGAGTAGAGACGCTAAAGAATATAAAAAAAATCATATAAATATGCAAGTAAAAATTTAAATTATGCCAATTTAAGATACCATTTATAGTACGTCGGGAGAATTAGTGACGAAAGAATAGCAAAAAGATTTATGAAAAAACCCCTAAGGTTCTCCCGGAGGGCATATGGAAGAGGTTAATGATAGTGGACGAGGCCAAAGAGGTATATAGATATTGTAACATTTAGTGCTCCGTTCTCTCTGGCTACCTATCTGTACATGGATGAAGCAGGAAGCTAAAAAAATAGAAATCCTAATTTTATTTGCTTAATGGTACGGAACAATTGTTTGCTTACATTCAACCTTTTTTAATAAAGCGCAACAAGGAGATGACTACTAAATGCTCAAAACATCTAATCTGGAACCAACTGGAACTGGAAAAAAATGTGAACGCATGCATGCATTGTATGTAAAGCTTGCGTTCACATTGAAAAACTTCAAATCTTGACAGATAGATTACGTTTAAATTTAAAAAAAAAAAACTTAATGTTTTCAAGAAAAACTAAATTTTATATAGTCGCAAACTAAATCATTTAGAAAAAAATCAAAATTTTCCACAACAAATCGCATACTTCAAGCACCTTACATAAATAATATAAAAAAAAATTGAATTACAATCCACTTGAAAACACAAAAATTCCACACAATACAAAGAACAAAGGACCAGCAGCAGGAACTAATCTAAACCGACGAATTCATAAGTGCACGCATCGATCGCTCGAAACGCAGCCGGCAAATAAAACAAAACTCGCCCCGTAGTCTAGTCGCTAGACAACAAAGGGTGGGTGGCACTACCACGTTCAACCACCAGGGTGCGCCATTACCACCCCTATACCCCACGGAATAAGGGTAGGAAGTATGAATAATATAAATGTACGCTACAGGAAACGATGTGTTAAGCAAAGGTTACATTTAATTGCGTTTACAGATTTTACGGTGGACCGAGGAATAGTTGTTCTATAAAATATTGAAGATGTAATTGTTTGTTTTTTGTTTTGTTTAAATAATGTTTTTGCAGTTTCAGGACTTTCAGTGTCAGTAGTGTGATTTTATCTTTTCACTTTCCGACCAAATTCAGGACAGCGTCTTGAGTGGCGGAGCTCAACGCAGTGCTTTGTCTTGACCACTGTCATATGTGCCACAGTGCCTCAATGCAAATACAGGTTAATCATTTATTCGAATTACTTAATAATTATAACATAAATAAAACCCTTAGCAATTTAAAAAGGAGTCATAATTGTCTATGCTATGGTGTACATACTATGTTTAGTAGTTACTATTATACGTTAGGGAGGATTCACACTAGAGTGCTCGTCACGGTTCGTTCTCAGTCTGATGTCATTTTCTTGTATGAGAAATATTCTCATATGCGTGATTGGACCGAAATTTGACCGAAACGATAGTATGAATATATAAAATATTATATAAATATTAAATATTTTTAAAATACTGAAATCGGACCGACAACGAACCGTGGCTGGAACTATAGTGTGAATATTCCCTTATTTTCCTTTATTTCGCCTTCTTCTATCCTCACAGTGCAGACAGACTGTCTAGTGAGAAATTACGCTTGTTTCCACTTTTCATAAAGCCTTAAGTACCTATTAGGTATCGCAACATCGTCTCAAAAAGTGCTTTTTGAAAAAATCATGATTATTTCTTATTAATTTTTGACGCTGTCGTGAGGCTGCGGCATAGCGTGTGACTGTAAACTTGTGGATGGATTGGATTCAATTCCACTCGGGGAATAAATTATTTTCATTTTCTTGCTTCGTTAGCAATACAATGAGGCACTACGGCAATGAATTCCGCCACTCAACACGCATTATTTCATAAATTGGGCGGAAAGTGGAGAATGGATTGTCTCAAAATTAGGTTCCAACTGCCTGCTAAATGCGAGATACAGCGTGAAGCTAATATTATTACTTACATGTAATATATATAATGTTTAATAAAATTTAATAAATAAATAATATAAATAAAATTTAAATCCACAACTATGGTCTTTTATCTTACTACTACTACTAACGGTAATGGTAGAAGAAAAATAATGACATATTAAATTAAACGTTACATCAATTATAATTTATAAGGACGAGTGGCTCCAGCACTATGGGGTCGGACCCTCGCCACCCCGTGCACGTGCTTTGTTGTCATGGACATGCATGGTGACCGTTCCCACTCGTTGTATGACTACTCGTGCGACAAACAAACCCCCTTTGCAATAGATATAATTGGAAATAGCTCAATATATATAATATTATTGTACGTATGTACCTACTTGTGTAATTATTATATTAATCTGTATGTTATTGTCAATTTCGTGCTTCTTCTTCTTCTTACTAATTCTTCTCAGGCATTCTGGTTCGGTGATAAATATAAAGACGTTGACTTTGTATGTAGATATATTTTTCGTACCAACACAACGTAGATGGCAAAACCTTTTCAATCACAAGCAGCAAGCGAAGTTTCATTGTATCTATAAATAGTCATATACACAAACATTTGACTAATATTAAGTGAATGAAGGATTTTAATAATTGTATTTGGCTTCATACCTATTTTATTTAATGCAAACACGATGCTTCCGTTGTCTTTATCACCCCACTCTAATATTTAATATCACAAAATATTTTACAATATATTGGCGCGAAAATAAGAAAACATAATGATCAATCGTATAAAAATTACAGATTCCAAATTCAAAAGTAATACATATTTTGTTTATTTTTAATTACAACAGTATGGCCAGACTGAGTATATGTATTACTTTTGAATTTGGAATCTGTATTTCTTGTTATTTTCACGATAAAGTACACGATTTTGGAATGTATTTAACATAACACTACAGCATAGTTGTAGGTTCAAATTACTTTTAGGGCATTCTTTCTATTTGTAGAAAAAGAGAAACTAATTTTAAGATACTTTGTTTCTCGCTTTATGTCAATTTTAAAAAGGTCCCAAAAGGAATATCGCATATTGAGTGTAGTGTAAATTAGATTATAACTAAGGAGAGAAACTTTTACTTTATTTAAGACTCCGGTTAAGCTTTAGATAAGTTCTCCGGTTCTGAGCTTGAGCTGTGTTTAAAAGCAGATAACGTAGCTATCGTGCTTTGCCTCGTTACCAGAGCGAGAAAATGAAAATATTAAATATTTCATTTCCTCAAATGAGAACCGCACCCACAATCTGTCGTGGTTGCACGCTGGTACCCCTGCGAATGCTTGACCTCGGTTTTACTAAGAAATATTTTACGAATAAAAACATTAAAAACATAAAGTTCAAACTAACTATGTCCTCCATCAACATAATCAATACTGAGGAACGATAAAAAACAAACAGACAATCTAAAGACAAATAGACGGAAACTTGGTTAAAACTGGTGGCGCCGCGTTGAAATATCAAGTTTTTCCATTAGACTACAGATACTACGATAAGTCGCAGCTTTATTTACAAATTTTACTTTATTTTCACCGCTCTTTAATTTTTTAAGAGAAAAACAGTTTAATAGTTTAGTTTAATAAAATTTTATAAGCAGAAAAGTTTGTTTCATTTAACGACCTAATCTCAGGAACAATTGGTTGTAATTCATACATTATTTTTGTATTGGATAGGCCATTTATCGAGGAATACTATAGACTATATTACATAACTTTAATCGTTTCAATATAACCCACCGTACCTACTTTCAGAGAGACTCCCGGCACTTAAGAATGTGTGTACTCATAAATGACTCTCAGCTATTTTCATTTGGCCACAAGGGAAAAGCCGCGAGTAAACGCTGTATGCAAAAGTGAGAAAATTTTGTTCTTAAATTTTCTTTAATTTAAAATGATGAAATAGATAAAAGACCGAGCACAATAGTATTATTTTTTTAGCTTCACGATGTTTTCCGCACATAGTAGGGTTGAGCAGAACCTGGAAACCTAATGTCAAGACACTTCGTACTCTATTAAGACATATCCGTTGCCCACTTTCCGCCGAATTCTTGAGGCACTGCGTGTTGAGCGGCGGAACTCAACGGCACGCTTTGTCCTGTTACCAGAGAGAATAAATGAAACCATTAAATATTTCATGCTCATGAATGGGAAACCAATCCACAACCGTCGCGTCACAATCGCACGCTAGTAAGTACTCCTGCGCCACGATGGTCTCAAATATTATTTTTCTAAATACAATTAGTTCTTCGAATAGGGATCGAACCCACACCCATCGTCAGTACTGCCAGACCCGTCTCAAATGCATTTGTACCTGATATTTCAGAAAATCTTTATATGATACATTTACAAAATCAAATAAACTCGAAGACTCTCTTTAATATTTGACCCTCTCTAGATGGAGAGGAAGTCCGCAGTTGAATTTTAAATAATCCACATTCCCCAAATTGTGGAACCTATTTAAGTATATCATTTTATAGTTTACTCACTTAGCTATTTTTTTATTTTAAGCGTAAAATTATTTAATTAGTCTTGGCACTATACGACATATCGTAATGCGTAAATAAGACTTTAGAATTGTAATATCATTCGAGAGCCCGTCTTCTATTCCTTTGGTGTATCTTTTATTAAGTTTCTAATTAAAAATCTTGGAAGTCAATTAAACTTTGTCAGCCTACGTCTCGTCACAGTTTGGAAAAGGATCGCGGAATAACAGTATACTTAATTGTACTTTGTTCATATATATTCTGTAACTTTCAAACTACTTACCTACTAATATATCCATTATCTTTGTGATTGAAAAATTTAGCTTGTCGTCGCCCGCAATTTTGTTTGCGTGGTCTTTAAGACAAATGGATAATTCTTTTTTCTGTTCCTATAGGAAATTGTGAAAAATCTGCTCCTCTACACTCCCTAGCCTGTATGCCAAATTTCAACTTTCTAAGTCCATTTAAATAGTGCATAGGTTCATAAGACACGTTTTCTATTTCTATACATTTATTTAAGTTATTTTTTTCATCAATTTTACCTTATTCAGTCAAAATTTACTGATATTTAATTTGTTTAAAGATTTAAATTCAAAGATTTTTAAAATAAACTCATTTTTAAATGTAGTGCCATCTACACGTTTTACATGGAACTGGGTAACAAACGAAGACTCAAACAACAAATAGGTCGCAACCGTAGGAGCAACCGTTGTCAAAGCAAAGGAGCAGAGGATGAAGAGAAAGAGAGTTTATTGAAATGTAATTTTCGATAACAGTTTTTCTTATTGTAAAAATAATATATATTTTATTAATTAATAAAAAAAATACCCGCAATAATGGCACCGTTCAAGGATCCATGATATAACTAATACCTTAGTAGATCGATATTTGTAAACATTTATTTAATTAAACAATTTAGTCGTTTCAAAATGATAATTTAAACGAGTATTAGTATTTAGAAAACACATTCAGCAATGATTCAATATCATGACTTCATTATTTCACTTGAAAAACATGAATGATTTCATCTTTACATCATTTTCTGTATGTACTTAATATGATTAAAATCATAATTTAACAAATGTTAAACAGTAGTAACAATTAAAACAGTTAGACAGAAGTTTGAAGTTTATCAGTGAGAAGTTTGAATAAACTTTGATTTTAAGATTGACCCTCTATTACATGATATTTTTCTTTAAAACGTAAGGCATATCGCGCACTTCGTCTTCTATTCTCACAGTAAATCGGAACCGAAAAAAATATTCAAAAGATTTCAGAAAAGATTCCTCTTCTTGCGGCGGTTACTTTACAGACAACTATTTATTATAGTGTTGAGACAGGAATAAGCTTTAAATTGATATATAATTCACTTAAAAACATGAGTGCAAATTATCAACATTAAGTGACATGTTTGCTGAAACATGTCACTTAATGTTGATAATTTGCAATATTAACAGGCAACCCTAGGGTTGCGATAGGCCGAGAAGTGGCAACCATTCTTTTTGCAATTCCTTATCAGATTTTCGTTCAAATGAAGTTAGATTCATATAAAAAAAATATAAGTGCAAGCAAATTCATGTATTGGGTACTTAGGCCTAAAAGACCTCCTTAAAAGTTACATGAACTGAGTAACCTAAATTCGTATTTAATTGTTTTCTTATTAAGAAGATTTCTAATATTTCTATTTTTTATATGTTATTAGTGTTTATGTTCTATATGGTCTATTGATAATTTTACAATGTCAAATTAAAAATATATAATATAACTATACAGGTAAAACAAACAATTTATGTTAATAATAATTTTAATAAATGTATAGATAATTTATAGACTAATTTGGATTATTCTACTTGGGCTTGAATATCCACTCAGAAAGCGCAAGTTGCCAGTAACCAAGGACTTATACAGCTCGTGTATCATTTTACTTTCGTATTGTAATGGTTTTAAAGCTTGTGGAGGCTGAAAATATGACTTACAAATAATATCTGTTGCAATTGGCGTTGTTTTGAATGTTACTTGACATCGTTTTAAGAGCGAACCACCATGGGCTAAAAAATTCATCGTATCACATAAAATATGTTTTATATAAGATACAAAAATAAGATAGGCAGTGCTTTGAATTGGCTTATCGTGAAGTTGAAAATAGCAATTGACATTTGAATGTCATAATTTATTCATATTTTTTTTTATATAAAACTAAAGTGTTCACGGAAACCAATGGTTAAAACTTAAAAGTATATTAATAAAGCAAGTAAAATTCTTTATTATTTACGTAAATATACTTTTGTTGATAAAAAATAGTTTTATTAAAAAAAGATAAGCGAAAATAAGAATATCTAATAAATATAAACTAAAAGTCTTAAGAATGATCAGAATCTAATTTTAATTTTGACGCGGTGGCAACATTCAAGTACATGTGTCAGTGATAAAACATTTTGAATCTATGCGAAATTTATGTTATAAAAAAAAGTTCCTATACACCTTCGATCGTTAAAATTTTCAAATAACTTACAATAAATATAACAATTTATAAATATATTTAAAAAAGTTATGTTGTATATAAAAGTAATATAAACAATATTCAAGATGTCGTTTTCGTTTGGTACTCCATCTAGTGCTCCTGCTACGACAGGTCTCTCAAGCGGATTTAGTTTTGGCGCTAATAAGTAAGTAAACTATATTTATAATTAAATTATTTAAATAATTAACTTAGAAACCATCGTATCCATTATTATCTATTAAACAGTATGCGATAGTTAAATTTTATCTCAAAAATATCATTCAAATATATAACCTCTTTGCTTATTTTTGACGGATCTGTATTATACTTCAATTAATGAAAAAAAATTAGGCTTTAAATTATAAATATAATATAAAAAAAACTTAGTAACTGGAAACAACTATAGTACAAAACTAGGAAACTATTTATTAACTATACTTCTTTCTACTAATATTTAATTTATTTTTAAAAATATTTAAAATTTATTTTAGACCAGCTGCCGCTCCAGGATTTGGTTTAGGGACCAGCACAACTCAACCCTCAACTGGACTATTTGGTACACCAGCCACGTCTGCACCTGCATTTGGCACTTCTTTTGGAGCTACATCAACCGCTCCTAGCTTTGGTGCCAACACATCTTTGTCTTTTGGAACTACTTCTGCGGCACCTGCTTTTGGAACTACAACTCCTGCGTTTGGTACTAATACTTAACTTAATATTTCAAATGACATACTTAGACATGTCTATTTTGTATAGTTATAAACTAACAACACTGAACACTCCGCTTTAAACTATTTAGACTTATGTTTACTTGTTTACATATATGTCACTTTATTGACATTGAAAGAAGAATTATTAAATTATTTATTTACATTTTTTAAATGTATAAATAACTAACACAAAAAATAGAAAATTACTTTCTAAAATGAAAAAAATTGCATGTAAGGTGACTCAAATCCGTGTCTCCTGTTTGCCATCTAAGGGCATTTCACTGGCATCTCTGACCACTAAGCTATATGCCCATATTTTATATTTATGTAATAAATCATTTATATTGTTAGCATTTGTGCATTTTTTTAAATTTCTAAACAGTTTCAAGTGTATTATCACTTCAACATATATTGTTAAAAACATAGGGCTTAGTGACCAGAACAGTTATGCTGTTTCTAAAAGGTATAGATTTGAGTCCCACTTTGTTAAATTTGTAACATTTTTAAACATTTTCAAAAAAATATTATTGAATTGTTTAACACTTTTGTAGTGTTTGTTCACAATATAAATTAAGTTACAAAGAGTGGCAGAACTCAATGCCGTGCTTTGCCTCGACACCAGAGCGAAGAAAAGAAAATATAAATGTAAATAAATATTTAATTTCCCCAAATGGGGATCAACCCACAACCAGTTGATTTTACTGTTGCCGTTTGTGCCTTTGCGCCACAACTGGCCTCAAGAACGAAGAGAATGAGAGCTTTATTTTTTTCTTGTTTATATTACTTATGGTTTACTGTAAAGCTCTTCTAGCTTAGAGAGCTCTTTTTGTTTGTTTGTCTTGGACTTGATTCCCACTCATGGGAAAGAAATATTTAACATTTTTCATTATCCTTGATCTGGTGAAGAGCTTTGCCACTCCACACACAATGCTTGGAGAATTCAGTGGAAAATGGATATGATAGTGTAAAATACACTGTGGTTTTAAAAAAATACTAAAATTTATTTGGCAGGAGCAACCTCAACCTCTGCATTTGGTGGTGGACTCGGGGGAGGTCTCAGCTTCGGTACTGGAGCAAGTGCTACTGCCACCACAGGTATTTTTATTAAGTTTTCTACTCTACAATTTTGATTATATATTTTTTTAAGGTTAAAAATACTTGTACTATAGTGTTAAAATTCCGCGTTTGCACTTAGACATTTATCTGCGTTATGTTGAATCCCACTAACTTTCCATGTCTTGAACATTTGGACGTTGCCATAACAGTAGGCGCGAGAAGCTTAACAGAAGGCTCCCTTTGCCTACCTTGTTATATGCTGGTTACATTGAAACTGAAAAAAATATATAAATATACTCTATTTATGGTTAGTCTAAGAACATGACCACAAATTTACGAATGTAAACGCGATATTATGGTTCGATTCCCACTCGAGGAAAAATACTATTAAATATTTCGGAGTTTCGCTACTCATCACGATGTCTTCACAATGTCGTCAAAATTCGGCCGAAAGTGTACAGATGTGTCTCAATGGGAACAGAATGTTTTAACACTAGGTTCCCAAGTTGTCTTCCCTGCTTTGTGTAGGATGCAGAGTGAAACTAAAAAAACACAAAAAAAATATTCCAAATATTTTCATTCTAGGTCTATCCTTTGGTACAACAACAAGTAGTTCTGGCCTTGGTGGACTGGGAGGGTTTGGGTTCGGGACAACACAATCAACTTTAGGATTGTTCGGGTCTACTAGCACTTCTACTACTACTTCTAGTGCCTTTGGTAAGATTTAAGTTAAGAATTTATAATTTTATACATAGTTAAACATTTTTAAATTTTTTCTTTTGTAAGTCAAATATATCAAAATATAATAAAAATTAACTTAGCCAGATAATTAAAAATAGATTGTGTATATGTAATACAAACATTTCAATAGTGGCTAATGTTTGAAGGTTTTTTTTTATTTTATATCTTTGTCAGTTATCGGAGAATTTCTAAAAAATACACAGATAATTAAAAATGTTTCACTAATAAGTGCAATCATGTCCTATCATGTGTCATGTAGATTTTCTTTCCATATTTGTAATTTGTGGTATAAATTGTAAGAAAATAATAATTTACACAGATAATTAATTACAAATGGATCCATATACACCAATAACACAAACATTTCAAATGTTGCCATCTAATGATATGAATAATAGAAAATATGTTATAAAAAGTGCTAGACGGGATTGCTACCAATGTCTTACACCTTGTAAGTTGAAAAGAGTATATAAATAAAGCTATTATTTTAGATTTACATATAGCAGTACTTTATTTACAATTTTGATTTAAAATATTTTTGTATAATGTAATTTATAAAAAAAGATCAAAAACATTAGAAATTGTCTAAGTCAGATATAGTTTTTTTTTATGTTATTTATTGATAATAATTATGTATTTATATTGTTTTTGTATGTTCTATTTTATTTATTTTTAAATGCCCCTTTTTTATTATAAATATGTAAATGGATCTTTACTTATTTTTTATGTTTCTAATAGTTATATTAGTGCTTTTTAGGTATTTTTTAAATTATTATTTTGCTTTGTTTTTATATTTTATTTATTTGTACATTTCAGGCAATGCTTTAGGTACAACAAATGTAACCGGTACACTTCCTTCGATTTCAGGTATTATAGTGTACTTATAAATAATATTAATGTTACATTTAAAACCGGCATTTTAAACCGGTGTGAAGTAGTGGCTTTATGCCACTGCGTTTCGCATCAGGTAATGCCGGGCTCCGGCGCACAACACACCTTGGCGGCCGGCAACGCATCTGTAGCTCCTCTGGTGTTGCACAGGGTCGTGGGCGGCGGTAATCACTTACCATTAGGTGACTCGAACGCTCGTTTGCCTTGTCTTTTCCATAAAAAAAAAAAACATTATATCGGAAAAGTTCTTAAAGATTTAGCTTCATGCTGTATCCCGCTTTTAACAGGTTAGGCTAGGTTAGGAGCCAAAAATTAAGACACTACTCTCCACTTTCCGACGATTTCTGGATATCTGAACGTAAATGTAATGCTTGTGAGTTGGATTTTCAATAGCCTCAATAGTGGCGGTGGTTTCGCCAAATTTAACGTCAAATTCGGGCGAAATTAAAGGATCAGAGTGTTTTCTCAACAGAAAAACAAAACGAAAAAGAATATTTATACATCATGACATAATAGATGGTTGTTATTTTTTTATTTATTTTTTTATAGCGGCTCCAAGCCTAGGCTTAGGCGGTGTGTCTCAACAGGGAACTACAAATACAACGACAAGCGATGGAAAAAGTAAGTTATATTAGTTTATCATCTCCTTTCAATGTATATTTCGGTGGTCATTATTTTGGTGCCCATCCATATGGATGTAATGAATGTAATGAATAGGGTTTAAAATAGTGTTATTCCATCCATATGGATGGAATAACACTATTTTAAACCCTATTCATTTTGGCATGAGACAAAATATCAACAAAAAAATACTGTTTCTTATACTTTTATGTAACTTTTTAATTTCTATTTAATTTGTTCCAAGGTTACTAGGACTGGTGACAAAACATCACATCTTAATGTAAATTGTCCGCAGTACCTGTGCTCTATAATTTATTATAGTAGTTTCATTTTATAGTATTAAAATGCGTCCCAAGTTTGAGAACAAGTTGGCTTTTGAATGTTTTTTACATGTCAATAAGTTCTATAGACCTCGTTTAATAATATTATTTACATCCATAAATCCATAGATATATTTTTTATTTAATATATTACATTAAGCCCCATCAATTGTGCCCTATAAAGTAACCTTTTATTGATTTGTTTACCTTTTATCTCATGCGTTTGTGAATAGGGTATAGTAATGTTTTTTTAAAGGTATCATTTTGAAGTCTAATTATTTATAATCTACAGGAAAATAAATCAAATTCACGCTTTTAGCAAAGTAATCAGTTGGAACCTAGTGTATGTGTGTGCCGGAGTGGTAAATGAATATATTAAGAAATAATAATTCATTGCCTCGAGTGAGGATCCACAACCGTCGCGTTACAGTCACACCCTTATGCGCCTGCGCCACAACGGCATCAAGATCTACAGTTTTTATGTATTTATAGATTTTTTTCATTGACCTATAAAAGCCAAAATGCAAATTTAATTACGAATAAGTATTTGGAAAAGGAATGAATACTATTATATTATTACTTATATAGAAATCGAATTGTAAAATAGAACAATTGTGTAGAAGACTCACTGTATACACATTCTATTTTATAAATTTTCAGCTGAACCCCCAAAACAGACGAAACTGCCAAATGAAATATCAACAACGGTGGAATCTTTTAAGGAGTTCGTGAAGAAACAGAAGTCTTTGAGCTCTGATGTCATGAGAGTGTCTATCAAGCCATTACATAAAGTTTGTTGTTTGTATTTACTTATGTTTTTTATGCCTATTGCTGTCACTGCTGAACGTAGGCCTTCCTCATCGAGTGCCAACCATTCCGCTCTTGGGCTTCTCGCATCCATCTGATGCCAGCCACTTTCTTTAAATCGACTGTCCATCGTGCTATCAATATATTGACAGTGGATTTTTTTTTCATTTCCTTGTGCTGTATGTGATGGTGTGCGGAAGTTCTAGTCACCATATAACACTATATATTTGAAACGCGGAATTAAAAAACAAATTGTCTGTCCTTAGGTCGGCTTTGTCTTGTCTGATGTTTGTAAACCAGAAACACTGTAACAGTTCACAAAATGATGTTATAATATACCTACTTATATACGTTTGATGAGCAGGTGGGCCGTGAAGCGGATTCAACGCTTCGAGCAGTACTAGCGCTGCGCGGCGAATGCGGGCGAGCGCGCTCGCACTCTAAGCGACTGCGCGCGTCCGCCGCTGCAGCGCTTGCAGCCGCTGAAAGTGCTACACGAGACACACCTGGTAGGTTATTTTTAGTGATTGACCGAACGTTCGGTTACAGTATAAGAAAAAAAATTAGTTTCTGCCATGACTTCTATTTCGGACAAAAAATTGCCGAATCTTAAGTCAAATTCGACTGGTCGAAACTTAGTGTCAGTTGTTGATGCTGCTGCTAAGCCACTTAGTGGTCCACGGATCAAAAGATCACCCGATTCCGATTTAGCGTCGACAATGAGCGTGGTCTGGTCAGTTCTTTATAACAAATACATATATTTTTTTTTGAAATATCAAAAAATACAAAATTAATAAAACGTTTCAAGTAACGTTTAAATCTACAAAACATAAAGAATGTTAACAAACAAACGTTTCATTGAATAATATAGTGTTTTCCTGTCTCGAAAAAATGTTTTCTAACAAATTCACATTACACTTTAAGATATATTTAATGGCAGCCTGCATGCATTATATAAATAAATAAACTATCTTATAATCTATAAATCTTACATATTTTTTATGTATTTCTAGGATTAGAACTGGAAGGCCTAGTGCCACCTACCTACGTTAAAGACCTAATAGCTGAATTGGAGCAACAATTGATAACATTCAGAAGGCAGATGGACGAAGCAGACAAACAGATGCAGTCTTCTCCTAAACTTTTAACTGAACAGGGTATGGATTAATGTTTTTTAGCTTGACGCTATATCCCGCATATAGCAGGATATAGTGTGTCAAGACACTGTCCTCTACTTTAAGCCGAAATTCAAGTTGGAACCAAATTCAAGAATGGTGGAACTCAACATTGTTGAATTGTGCCTTGAACAGCGTAAAGTAGCGAACAGATTGCCTTAACAATAGACTCCCTCTGACTACCTTACTACACGCGGATACAGCGTGAAGCAGTAAAAAAGGAAAGAGGATGAGAATGCTTGTACCTTAATTTTCTTTTATTACATTCTAATTTCTTTTTTATATATTTCAGAATTAACTCTCGGTATAAGAAGAATGCACGAGTCTTTAGTAGCTCTTGCGGGAAGGTTACAAGCAATACACACTCAAGTAGAAGCCCAAAAGGAACAATATCTTAATTTAAGGAAATATGTACTGAAAGATCCAACCAACGTTTTTGATACACCTTCCAGTAAGTTATCATGTATTTCTTTTGTATTCTCTTTGTGCTGTTCACCTTTTAGAACTTTTATTTAGCTTTATATCAAGTAATAAATAATAATATAACTTAGTATAAGAACAGTAAAATATGATTTTATTGTTATTGTATAAAAAAATTGAATGTGGTGGGACTTCAATCCGGGCCGCTGTTTTCCGTCGAAGCGCTCTGATATGGATACATCATACGATCTTATGCAGCTCTCTTTCGCTCTCTTCCCTCTCTGCCTACACCGCTATATGCGGGATACAACGTGAATCACTAAGAAACGTATTATATTTATTTTGTAACTATTATAATTTCCAGCCAACGCAAGCTTAGACCAAATACTCAATGATACAGAAGGTACAAAGAAGAAAATAAAGTCTGCTAACACCTCAGAGATTAATTTAAGCAGTGCTGTACTATCGGATCCTAGGGCTGCTTTAGGTATGAAAAAATGTTCTTTTTACTTTTTTGAAAGTGGGAAACGAAGTGTCTTGGCACTAATACATTTTTAGATTTTTTATCATATTAATATTTATATTATTAGTAATACCCAATACTGCTCAACTTTTCCTAGAACTTTGTAAAATTAACCTATGCTCTGAAATTAATCCCAGAACTTATTTGTAAAATGTTGCCATTTCTCTTTCAATTAGTAGATATATGAACATTTAATAATATTTATTTGGAACAGGAAACATTCAACTACTGGCTGGACCAACTCCGTTCTCATATGTGGGCAGTACATTATCTTCTTTTCCTACAGGTGATACAACAGGTAATTTTTTTTATGCCTTTTTAATTTCATTTTGTTATCTTTTTTATCTGAATATTTTCTTTGTCCCTGTTTTGGCGCAGTATCAGTGAATGTGTTTTTTTATATTTACCCTGTATGCTGTACTCAGAGGGAACATGGGAACCTGGTGTTAACGCACTCCATTCCCAATAAGACACTTGCGTTGCCCATTTCCAGTTGCCCAGTTGATTTCTCGAGGTATTTCCTGGTTAGTAGCGAAACTCAACGCCGCGTCTTGTCTCGTTACGAGAGCGAGGAAATAAAAGTATTAGATATTTTAACTATCCCGAATGGAAATCGAACGCACAACCGTCGCGTTTACGTCGCACGCTTGCGCCTCTGCGCCTCGATGGCTCGATTTAATAATTGTATAAAAAGTTAAGACTTGTTGCTTAATGAGTTTATATCATAGCTGATGACTTATTCTATTTAATTTGTTAGTATATTACTCAATTTTAATATAATCTATTTGGAATGCAAGATCTTTACTTTTATTTAGCTTTGTGCATTTAATTGTTTTCTTTTTTTTTTTCATATAACGATTTTCCAGGTTCGAACTGGCAACCACAACCGCAACCTACATTAAACACAACCAATCTATCATTTGGTTCGACAACCCAAAACGATTCTGGTTTCCAGCTACAGAAACCGCCCGGAAAACGAGGAAAACAATGATATATGCGATAATATTCCACTTAATTGTGGAATATTAGTGACTTTCAGTGATTATTCATAAATTAGTTAAGTAAATAAACATTTGAAAGTGCTTTTTATTTTTTATTTTGGTAATTGTATGGAAAAATATTTGCACTTGTGACCTTTTCTTTGAAAGGTAGACTTAAAATATTTATTATTGTGTTAGATAGAGTTTGCGAGGTCTTAGTTGAGCTTTGTATTTGTGTGTGTATTTAGTGTAAGAGTTACATCACTTGTTTGGCCTAAACCGGTTTTATATCTTGATAGCAGCGTGATAGCATGTTCCATTTATTGTAAGTGCAAGATATAATTTCTACTATCACTGTATAAGATTGCAAAAATATATGAGAAAAATAAACAGTAAAAAGAATTATGATATAATATTGTTCTCGATGACATAACCATTAATTATTAACACAAAATCAGAGTGTAGCAGAATATATATGTTTTTATGTTTGAATTTGTTTATTGATTTCTAATAAGAAATATTACAAGTTTTTTTTTTATTTTTAATTTATGTACCACACAAGAAAGAAAGTACAGAAAATATATAATAACAAAAAGAATGTGTACAATGGATAACTTATCTCTAATAGAGATCTCTACCAGATTTTTTATTTAACTTGCCGTGTATGTAAAGTTTCAAGTCTCAATTTGACCCACCTCCTAGGTTCCGATTGACCATAAATTTGGATTACGACTTCAGTTTAGATGACGATGAAATGACATATAATTAATATTTATGATAATCTAAATAGCCGATGCAACGAAATGGCGGATTACAAATTTTGCACAACTTACCTTCTTTGATAAATAAACTTAAAACACGTTTGTAAAATACAATATATTACAATATATACCAATAAAATACGATCGATACAAATAAAAAATCTAAAAAGGTTCTTTTAATTATTTTTTTTTTAATCATTTTTTTAGCTCCTCTTTGAGAGACACACAAATGCAAAGCTCAGCTTTATCTCGCGAACTGTATCTTATCTTATTGTAGTTTTAAGATCTGGCTGTTGTTAAATCATGGAACTTTTTTATAGTAATGTTATATATTTTTTTATATATGAATAATGAAAATGTTACTAGTACAACTTATAATAGCAGCTTAATTTGAAAATTAAAAGAATTTTAGCCACGTTGAGGTAATTGTTGCTCAGGGTAACAGCATTTGACTGTAAGGATTGGAGGAGGTGGAAGCAAGGTTATGGGTTCATGCCCGACTTGGAGTGGCTTATATTTTAAGGAATTTTATTACCCCACTTTGATAAGAACACATAATTTCCTGAATTCGGGCGGAGGGTAGAAAACGGAGCGTCGTAATACTAGGTTCCCTCGATCTATCTACGCATTAAAAAATTAATATTACCTACATACATGTAGTGCTGTAATCCTATTAATATTAAAAATGTGAAAGTTTAAGAGGATGGATGGATGTTTCAAGCAAAAAGTACTGATACTTAAGATGAAACTTTACACTAATATAGCTTATACATATATTTAAATTGAACACTACAGTTTAGGTGGAGATTTTCTTTAATTTGGTTATAATATAACAATAAGTTTATGAGGAGGAAGCCGCGTTGAGGTCGCTAGTATATTCAATATAATGTATAATTTTGTACTGTCAGCTTGGCCTTCAAAATTTGTATGAATAAAGTAAATATTAAATGTCTAATGAAAACCCAATTGTATTTAAGTACGTAAAAATATTTATTATAATCTACTTCTAGATTTATGTAGTAATTGTACTTTATATTTTTATATATTAATGTAGCTTCACTTGTGCTTATAATTTCTGTAATAATAAGATTCTTTTTAATATAAAACTATGTTTTTTTAAAGAAAATTATGTATTTTTATTTTGATATGTATATATGTACCTATGTTTTTCTTAACTTCACGGGCTGCATAACGAATTCTGGAGACATTCCGTGATGTGTAGGTTAGATTCCCACTCGAGGAAATTAACTATTTAATATTTTCATCGCCCTAGTAACGAGGTAAAACGGCGCAAAGTGGGGAACGGAAATGGAGTGCCTTAACACTAAGTTTCCAGGTTCCTTCTGCCTGGTCTGATACAAAAAGCTACAAATTATATATTAAAATATGCAAGAAATATGCACATACGTGAGTGTAAGTACAATAAGTATATTTTTTTTTTCTTCGACAAATAAAATGAGGTAAATAAACTTAAAAATACGGTAGTTAATAATTAGTTCTGGTGTAAAACCATTTAATATTATTAGATAAGATTTGTTTATATATTTCGGAAAGGGAAATTCAGTGAAAACCTACTGTTAGGTCAGTGAGGTGAAAGGTCTTTCACATCAAAGCTCAAATTAAACATACTGATGATGTATAAATAATGTAAATTATTTGAATTAAAGATAAGAAGATAAATTTTTAATGTTGTTTTATTTATATAAAAAGCAATGTCCTTTTGGAACAGTTGAGGGCCCGTGTTTATACACTGATCTCAATCTGAGATCGATGTTGAGAGCGATCTTGCGATGCCGTTTTCTTGCATTAACTGTGATCTATGAATGAAAACGATATCTCAAGATCGATCTTACAGTTTAGAGCAATTAATAAATACGAATCCAAAAAAGGAAAACTCTGTCACATCGGAACAAGGGAAGCAACAAAGGTGTGTTTCTATTCAAGTACGCTCTTAAACTTTTTTCTTAGAAGTTACTTAGCTTCACGCTTTATCCCTTGCGGGGTAGTCAGAGAGATCGGAGCGCCAAACACTACCGTTCTTAGAAGTAACTATATCTATTTATTATTACTTATCTTCACGCTGTATCCCGCACACAGCAGGGTAGGCAGAGGGAACCTAGTGTTAAGACATTCCGTTCCCCACTTTCTGCCGATTTCTGGAGGCATTGCGTGTTGAGTGGCAGAACTCACGCCGCGTTTAACCTCGACACCAAAGCGAAGAAATGGAAATATAAATTTAAGTAAATATTTCATCTCCTCGAGTGGGGGTCGAACCCACAACCAGTCGGTTTTACCTCTATATCTAATTCCAAAAAATATTGACATACTGTCTAACGTATATATAAATCTCCTGCGGGTTGCGACATCTATTTGTGATAGACATCGCAGTAAACCTGTACCATAATGTGACGAACAATTACCAAGGAATTGTATACTGTACTATCTATTAGCACGTAGGTTAGGCAGTAGAGGAGCGTCTATATAATAATTTAATGATATAAATATTTCACGAAAAGCAAGACTTAAACATTTTGGTTTTTTTCTAACACATTATCTAATTTTGTCACCAGTCAGACTTCATATTTTAAAGTTTTAAGGGAACGTTACATTTATCTTGTGAAGTAAATGTTAATTACAATAGCCTCATGGCACTTAAAAGTCAATTTATAACAAAACAAAAGTGTCAGTAGAACGTGAGAACCGAATTTAAAACTAAATTAAGCCAAAAACGATGTAAAATTAAATTTTAACGCAGCTTGGCGATTTGAAATGACATTTCATGTAGTTATGTCATGACATAGTTTAAAAAAATCACGCCTTTGCCGTGCACTAAAAAGCTCAAAAGCTGCAACAAGTGCTATAGAATGGGCTCAGAGTTATAAATTTCACGAGCCTAAACTCTAGTGGTCTACTAGTAACCTCTGAGTACTTCCACTATACTGGTCCTGGCTCCATCATCAGGATAGTTCAATGGTACCAAATTATCGTATTGTCACCTCAGCCACGTATAATGCCCATTTCATGATGATACTATTTTTCAAATGAGTTAAATTCATTTTCTTAATTTAATTAAATTTCTCAAGCTCGACTTGTAACTATACTGAGTGTCTTAGAAACACAACTGCATTATACTGGATGATATGAAAAATATTGTGAAAATATTTAAAATATTTTTTGCAGTTCAGTAGGAAGGTGATTAAACATTATCAATTACGATCGGAGTTTAGATCGTTATTGGGGAAAATTAAAATTTCTATTATCAAGTTACACAGAGTGCAACTGGTTTCACTATATGATGCATTGGACGTTAGAATGTTAAAGCAAACACTTTTTTTATTGGATGTATCGATGTTAAAACAAAGTAATGGGGTTGAAAACAACTAATAGAATATCTATGACTTTTTTAAATTTTTGTTTGTATGTTTCTTTGTTTGTTTTGTAAGAGGCCGGTCGTGGCGCAACTTCACGAGGTGTGACTGCAATACCGACTGGTCGTGGGTTCGATCCCCACTCGAGGAAATGAAATATTTACTTAAATTTATATTTCTATTTCTTCGCTCTGGTGTCGAGGTTAAGCGCGGCTTTGAGTTCTGCCACTCAACACGCAATGCCTCCAGAATTCGGCAGAAAGTGGGGAACGGAGTGTCTTAACACTAGGTTCCCTCTGCCTACACTGCTGTGTGCGGGATACAGCGTGAACCTAATTTAATTTTATTTTATGTTTCTTTGTACACACTCTTCCGAAACACTGGACTGACTTAAATTAAACTTTTTTATTGTTTAAATTTGATTTTGAAGACTTCCACACCTAATTAGGAACCGTAGTGATCTAGCTAAACTATGAGAAACATATACCTATATGCTGTCTTAACAAATATTATAGTTAAAATTAAAGATCTGCAACATTTGATGAACAACCATAAAAGTCCAGATAAACTATAAGAAATAATTTAAAGCGCCGCGGCCTTAGCATTAGGTCCCTGTTATATGCGCGATGCAGCATCAAGCTGAAAAAATTGTACTTATTTTTTTTTTTATTAATTGAGATCACATACCGTTAACTAACTAAAAGACGTTTAAATCCCTATTAGATATTATAATTACTATACATTTTATTATGAGACAAGTGGGTACCTAATTTTAAACTATATTATGTTTTTTGATTTGCCAAGACATAATGGATATACAAAAGAATGGCGCAAAACTATGAAGCAAACGATAAGAATAATGATTAAATCTTTAGTTAACCGAGAAAATACGTGAATAAAATAAAGAATGAAGAAACTATCTATGTAATGTTGAACTTAGATAAGTTACATAATATTTTACTTAACAGTAATATTATTTCTATTATGTAATACATTTTTGAGTTATCTTTATGTTATTTTTTAGCTTCACTCTGTGTCCCACTTATACTAAGCGGAGCCTTCTTCACTTTCTGTCCAGTTTTCGGATATTTTGACTTGCCGAGTAGGAATAGAACCTACACCGATTACTCACAGATGCTGCACTACGACTGCCATAATTAATATTTTTTACATATTATAAATCTCTTCCACTTCTAAGTGGAACTCTTTTATTTAATAGTAACTAATAAAAATAAGTGCTTAGTAAATTCAATTCTATTATGAGAAACTTAAAACTAAAAATACAGATAGATATATTTTGGTCATAAAGCATACATATAAATATATTCTTTGAGAGCGATTTAACAATCGTCGTTCGCGACTTTATTTAGATTTTCGAGTCTGTATTATGATGTTATGATCGATGAAACTCAAAAAGAAACAAAAATATAGATACTGATCGAATCCATAACCACCACGTTTTTGAATAATAAAAACAAAAATCAGAAACTATAATAAATATTAGATAAGATAGAAAGTTTTGTTTAACCTGTAAGTATAATTTGAAAACAAAATAAAACGTTATTAAAAATAACAAAAAAATAAATAATAATTGGTACTTATAATGTCTTTATACTTTTTGTTTCTTACAATATCAATAAAAAAAGGCTAAAATTTTTCTATCAAGGCAAAATTATATCTGTATTTTAAAATACATTAAAAAATAAATGCACAAAAAACCAATTATTCTAAATAGTTCTTAAATCACAAGCTTTACAGTTCATCTTTTACTAATTTTAGTAGCTCGTCCTCCTCATCTGTCCAAACATCTGGATCTGCAGTCATTTGTCCCAAAGCCTCCATACGCCTTTCCATAATAACCTTATCCAAAATATGTTCCATCTTCATATGCATGCAATCGTTAAAAACCGATGAAAATTCACAAATTTCAAATATATTCGCCACTACATCACTACATTCATTTATAGCTAATTTTAATCGAGATAGCACTTCACTATCTTCACCGTATACAGCCTTATTGGCTTCTAGAAGATTTTCTTTTAATATTTTATTATTTTTTATTATAGAATTACGTTTCAAGATACAGGCGACGAAGCATTTGCCCTGTAATGAGGTTTGTGGTATCCTTTTCAAGAAGTTCTCGACGTCGACCATCGACGCTTTCACTTGTCTGGCGCACTCTGTTAAATTCCTTCTAAAAGGCTCCACTCCTTCGTTCATTTTATTGAATTTATCAATTTGTTCATCTTTTGTTAGTGGTGTAAATGCCATTACAAGAATGAATACCGTGAATATTATAAGGAATATTAAAATATAGTAAAATTTGATTCGAAACATAGCGTGTTGCTCTTCGTCTCCTTTAATTGAGTTTCCCATTTTTTTTTCTTTTGTATGGCCACTGACACTAAAACTTAATTGGTCGTTTTTAGTAATTGCTTGTTAGTTATTGCCTTTACACAGCCACATTTTATAGCTAAGCTGTATATTTTTATTAATCACCCACATAAAGGTGCCTATATAGTTGTTAAATTTATTCAGAAGAACAAAGTCTGGTAAAATGTAAAAGCAATGGTTCAGGTTCGATTTCCATCCGAAGTACATAATTATTTCTCTTATCTATTCTGATAGGACAAAACGCGCGTCTTGAATTAGAGCCAAAAACAAAGAACTTGACAATAGATTCCGCTCGTTATGTAAAAAAAGGTACATTTTCACTTAGTTAATAAAAATGGATTTGAACACTACATAGATAATGGATGAATACACCAATAGCATTTAAACAGACAAACCTAAGGTAACATCGCTTTGATTTTTTTTTAAATAAGAAACATTTACACAAAAATGTTTTCCACGACATTGTACGTACTCCTTTTGTGAGTCTCAAAAGATAAATTGCTGTCTGTAAATGATGTGGAGTAAATAGGTCATACCTCGGTCGAGTAAAACCTTTGCTATGGTAAGTAAATATATCTACATTTACATCTCGTTACCTTCATACACACACCTAACCCTACCATAGTTGTTTTATATCAGGACTATTTACTATACTATTAATTTAAAAAAATTAAAAAATTAAATCAGCTTCACACTGTATTCTGCACATAGCAGGATAGGCAGAGGGAACCTGGTGTCCGCTCCGTTCACTACTTTCCGTCGAGTTCTGGAGGGATTGCGTGTTGAGTGGCGGAACTCAACGCCGGACTTTGCCTCGACACCAGAGCGAAAAAAAAGAAAATATAAATGTAAATAAATATTTAATTTCCTCGAGTGGGGAACCCACAGCCAGTCGCTTTTACAGTCACACTTTGTGCCCCTTCGCCACGACTGGCCTACTACTACCAAAGCTTTTCCGTTAATGGGTATTAACGGAACCGTTACTTAATGGGTATAGGTATATTATATGTTTCCCCCTTGTAAAAAAACAATGAGGTCAGAGAGTTTCTCCTTAGTGACCCGTTTGGCAGATTTCAGATGTAATTTCATCTTTTTGTCTAATAAAAAAATATTCTCGCTTAGCTCTCGCGAGTAAAAAAATATTGAGAATTAAAACACCTCATCCACCTAACATTTTATACAGTTACTGAAAAATGGGTCAAGTGAACAAGTATAAAATTATATTTAAAACATATTTCGAGCTTTTTACATGTATGTAAATATATGTCTAATCGGCTTTAGAATAATGCAATTTTGCCGGCCACTTAGCATGGCTTCATTGGTCAGTGTTAGTACTAAATATTATGTAGATACATATAATATTACAATAGGATCCATTTCAAAGACAAGGCTTACGAGACTATGGTTGGTACAGCTGTAAGTATAGTACAGTCGACGAGCCGTAGCAGCAATGCAGTTAGCTGCAAATGACTGCGCATATTCAATTTTGGAATTTTTCTGACTTCTGAGGTCGACCATGACTCGTCGACCGTACTTTACTCGCCCACCAACTTATGTTACATCCATGAACCGTACCTCAAGATGTAAAAACGGAACCCTTGTAAAATCGAAATCATCACAAACATATATTTATAGTTAATTTCAAACAATATTACTGCAAATGAACACATGCAGTTATTTTGCCAACTTAAGTTTGTCAAGTTTTATAAGTTCTACTTCCATTTGACTTATAATCTTGAAATCGCTAGCTTTTTTTTGTTGTCTTAACTTAACACCTTCATTTATATGTATCTATGCATCTACTAATCAATAAAGCAGAAAATCTTGCAACATTATTTTGTGACGTACAACTATTTTAACTAAGCACTTTTTCATAATTTATCAGCTAATCAACTAAATTATTTATTCTAAGTATATTTCAAAAAATAAAAAACATAAATTACAGACGATACTTCTTCAGTCTTTTTGGTCTAGTTTCAGACAGCCGTCACGACAATTGTTAACTTCCGTAAATTGGAAAGTTCTACCGTAAAACGTAGAGATACTGGTTAGCAGTTTAAATTATTATTAAGGTACATCAATTTCACTTTAATTACACTTAATTTTATTTAAAGTTACAGTAAAAACATCGTTGACTTGTTTTGCTTTATTATAATAATAATAATCATTTTATGATAAAACCATTTATTTTGGAAACTACTTGGTAATTTATCAAAAATCATAATTTAAAAGTAAATATTGGTTTGCAAAAATGAAATTTCAAAAATGTTATTAATGTTTATTAAATATACACTAAAGATAAGTTAATCTTATTAGGTAAGTAAATAATACAATCACTCCATTATATCACATTGATGTTCTTTATATTCCAAATAGAAAAAACAAATGGCTGCCCACAGACGACCATGATTATTCACATAACCACAATATATAATTAAACAATCGATAATTTGTTGGAATGCTCACAATTGATAAAATAAATGAATAGTAATTCTTTAAATAAATATAAATTAACTAAGTAAGTACTATAAATACTTTACAATTTTCATAAATAATATATAACAGATAAAAAATAGTATAATGTAAATGTAGGATAGATAAAAAAATGTTTTTTTTACACATACATTCAACATTGTTTTCGTCATTTTTGATTTCGAAATATTTGAATAATTGTAATAATTTTAAAGTACTTTGGTCAATTTATGTAATTGTAAAGATACAAATTCTACGTTTAAATATGTTTTCAAAATTCAAACGCTAGGTACCTTTATAAGTAAGTCATTTTACTATAGTGCTAGTAATAGGTCATCTACGGTACATCTATAACTACAACAATACATGAAAAGTATTTTTTTTTAATATGATGTCTCTATAATAAAAATTTATAGCTATGATTGTAGTGAATATAAAAGTCATACCGTAATTTTTTAGAGGACAATAAAAATATTATGTTAAATCGTTATTCTGACATTATGGCGCAATTAAGACTTCTCTGATTACAATTTTAACATTTCAATTAGTTAATTATAGGTATTATAGGTAAACGGCAATTACATGAACGGTATCCTGACAGAGTAAACAGAGTAAATATAAGTTTCCGTAATTTTTCTGATTTTACAATTCTATTTTTATCTTTACCTTAAGGGCACTAAGCCCGCGCCATATAATAGCCGAATGGCCATATCACCTGTAAACAACTCCACTGATGTGTTATAATTTGTTTAAATTTCCAACTGGGCCCCAAATTTATACTTGTCTAAGAGCCTAGAAATATCCTAATACTGCTTTGATAATAACAATTATAATCAATATTCTATAATGTTCTTACTACAATTTTATAACACAATATATCACTGATATTATTAGTATTGTTAACCAGAATATAAAATTCCTTTAATACCACGAAGCGTATGATACCCTATATATATCAAGGTAACGAGAACAGTGGTATGTATACATACATACATCGTATCCATTACAAAACACAAAGCATAAGAGACACTGTACGTATGCATTATAGTGTAATGTTTTTAAGTCAATCTTGCATTTTTTCATATTTACAAAAAACAGAAATAGCTTACTGCAGAGTTATTATCGTCGAGACAAATATAAGCTCGAAGTATGATATCTAGAACAACAAAATATTGTTAGTATTCAAAAATTGTTAGAGTTAGTTAAATATTAAATTTAACTATTTTTAATAAAAAGTTACAGTGTGCAATGGTATTATTCACAGTATTCGTTTATACAACATCAAGCTATCAGTATAAAAATGATGTTTTGGTTCGTAATTTAAAAGGAGAAAAATACTTTTGTATATTATAAATTATTCGAATATAAATAAAATAATTATTTTTAGAAAATGTACATATAATAAATAGACAACATTCTATAACATAAAACATTTTCATTCATCTTTAAAAAAAAATGTATTCTGGACCAAGATCTTTTTATACTGACAACCTACAAAGATTCTACATTGTAACCGGATAAATAAATAATTGTTATATGTCAAAATTACACATTGAATTCAATTTACACAGCTAATCTATTACATTTATTCGTCATTGAAAAAGTTTATATTAAAAATTTATATTTATTTATATAAAACACGAGTTACTTAATTCTCGCTTAGAAATGTATTGGGCTCGAGGCTAGATACGCAATATTTAATGGCGCAACGATTGTTTACACATGCCAGTACACGTCTGTAATCTGTATATAATAAATATACTAATATCTTTTAGTGTAGAAAGGATTAATAAATTTCTTAAACCAAAAAAAAACTAATAAAATTATCTCAATAAAAAACATGAGTCGTCGTAACCTTATAGAAAACACCACCTTTATAGTCGTGACGTGTCTAACGATGGAGACAAATTAATTATCATCTGAATCATAAAATTTAAAAAAAAAATATGATTTCTTTATTATTTTTTAATCTGCAAACATGTGCGCATGTAACATGTTTATGTTTATTTGATAATAGGTTGTGGTAAACGTATAAAGTACCATTTTAAATGACCAGGAGAGAGACTACAAATATTATTTTATCAAGAAATCTTAGAACTTCACCTAATACTCAACTTCTTTATTACAATAAATAAAGTGGAAAAAAATAGGAACATAATAGTGTATAAACTGTTTCCACTTCAAAACCACAATTTCTACACATTACAAGTGTAGTTACGTTTGAACCTTTTGAAGCTAAATTACGTCTTTTTATTAAACATTGCCTTCGACTTCGCAGGTTTTTTCAAGAGTGCTTTTAAGACTTAAATTACAACATGTATAATGTAGTAAATACTTCTTACTTATTATTGACAAAGTTGTTTTTAATAATAAAATCATTTAAAAAATATATTTTTTTAATATTTTGGTTTGTTTCGATAGGAATATTAACTGGGACATTATGTCTGAATTGAAATAAAATATTATTTTATAATTGTAGATTGAATTTTATTATAATATCAGCTTTAACTGTAGAAGTTGCATTACAAAAAATATGTTTAATTTTTAGAGTTTATCTAATATTTATATTTTTCTCATTTATCTTAAATTAACTATAACTTTCTATTGAAAGTTATAGTATATATTTTGCCTCATTAGACAAAATGTACATCATTTTTTAAGCTTCACTTTATTTAACGCTCTATTGTAAATTATTATACTGCAAGTAACATTTTGATATTTTAGAGTAAAAAATATTTGAAATTTCTTTATTATAATAAATATGAAATTTAAATTTAATTTCAAGTTTTTAGTTTTTGTCAAAAATATTTTAAATTTTAAACATTTTGATTGAAAATAATAAATTGCAACAAAAATGACTTATAATAACATTGAATAATTTCAAATATATTATTTAGAAATAAAAGAAAGAAGTATTTTATTTCAGTAGATTTTTAATCGATTTTATAATAGACCTATCGCTTTCAAACCAGTAGTTTTAGAAATTGATATAATCATACGTGTTATAGGTAAAAGCGTGATGTAAGCTGATTGAATAATAATATTATTGCGGTTATTCTATTAGTTAACTCAATCTAAAAGTTATAATGTAAAAAAATAACGACTGATATCTTTACGTTTCTCGTTACTCATATATATTATTATTATCCTACATAGCATGGTGCGAAGACAGAACCTAGTGTCAAGACTCTCCTTCCGCTTATCGCCCGAATTAGAGACGTAGCCATAAACTTCAACGTCGCAATGTTTTACCAATGGTGGGGAAATGAGAACAGTTTCCACAGATGGGGATGGAGCCCACGATCGTGACATCTCTACGTGCATTTTTAATAATTTAAATGTAAAAACTACATTTTCTTCTCTTGGTTGAAAGTAAGAGTTTTATAAAAATTCTAAATATAAACGTCGATTGTTAATTAATTACTAGAAGTTAATAATTATTAACTATTTTATCGATTAGGTATTTAAACTCTTACCAAGCCAAACGCCGTATTTTAAATTAAACGCTTATTAAAATTTAATGTTATACTTTTTTGTTTAGAAAGTTTATTTTTTTTTAAGTTTTCCCCTGTTTTCTCCACACAGCAGGGTAGAAGCAGAGAGAACCTGTGTTAATGCACTTCCATTTCTTACTTTCTGCCGATTTCTGTAAGTATTGAGTGTTGTAGTGTTGAGTGGACTCAACGCCGCACTTACTACCAAAGCGAGGAAATGATTTTTTTTTATTCCCCCTACTAGGATATGAACCCGCAACGATTGCGTTTTCAGTCACACGATTTTGCTCTTGCACCACGACGGGTCAAAATGTTGTTTTAAATAGAATATAAATAGTTTTTTTAAATAGAAAAATCATATTTTTGAATGTGTTTTCTATTAAGTAATTTTCGTAATCTATTATTTAACAGCGAAGTCAAAGGCTAATGCTGGTTAAAAAGAATTTACAATTCGTTACAATATATCAAACACCCCTTCCTTCCACATTTAAATAAGCTCATTCAGTAAAGTACATTATTATAATAATTATCACCCCAACCTACCCTTTTAGTTACAATCATTTTGACATCTTTTTAAATTAATCAATATATAATGTTATATGTATATTTCTAGTTGATTGTTAATATAATTAAATATGTTTACACAAATAATTCAGTAAAAAGCATTTTTAAATTTCTGTTTATATTAAAATAGTTTGTAATTATTTTTTATCGTTATTTGGAAGGTTTCCTTTTATACATTTGCCTTTTTGCATAAAAAACAGATTTCTTTTTGTTTAAGAACATAATTTAAATTATCCGAAAGACAAAATAATATGCCCACTTCACTAATCTTCTGTCAGTTTTCATTTCCTTTCTGGATACCATCATTATTAATAAATTATAAATATAAAACATTTTTATTTTATTATGTGCTGTTTCCAGGCACCGTATTAAAAAGAATATTCAACTGGGTACACTTTTATTTTGCACCCGGCCTTGGACCTCTTATCGATACAAGTTGTCATTTAAAACTGGTTTATAATAATGAATGCATTAATGTTATTTATAATGTAATGATAGAATATAAACATTCTACTCTACGCTATTGAATATTAAATTTTAAAGTATATTGACTATTTCATTAATTTCCGTTTAAATAGAAGTGACATCGATTCAGTTGTTTTATAAGTTTAAATTTCGCGGAACTTCAAGCTCGGAGTGCCATTTAGGCGTAAACAAGTTAACTTTCGTACTCGCAAAAAAACTCAGCTTTCACTTTCATATCACATTGCAAAATAAACACAACCTCGTTCGACGTTTCTCACGAAACCTCGCGTCGAGGAACTAAAAATTTGAACCGTTTACTTCGGGTCGATGGCTTAGCTCTCTTCCGTCTCGACCAGAACGGGCAGACTCGTGGCGTGTTGGCACGTGGAGGACTCCGCAGAGAACGCTGACAGCCAAGCTTCTAGATCTCTTTCTGAGCATAAAAACCTCGCCGAAACAGTGTTATCGTACCCTTTTTGTCTCACATAAAATCCCGAATTCGAATCCGCTCTCTCAACGGTCGTGTTCCGTAAATTAACAACCCCCGTCGGCTTGGATAGTCGCTTCCTCGGGTAAGTCACAGCGAAATGCTCCAGGGATGTTCTATACACAACCACACGCACGTCCTGCCGCATCCCGCCCGGCGCTAGGAGAACTAAAAAGCCAGATTTCACTTCCGCGTGACACGTCTTCTTACTTAAACCCTGACCGAAGTGTTCCGCGCGACACGATGCCATTATATCGGTAGGCATTTTGCTATTTATTTTAATAACTGCATAACAAAAATTAGAAATGCGCGACGTCCACTCCGTGCGCGCTCTGAAACAAACTGAATATTTTCCTATAGGTAAAACCTTTGCATCGGTCTCTCTCGGCGTCGCTCGTTGCATTCACTTGAAGCGAAGGCTTATCGGGTTCAATCAAAAATGTTAATCTCTCGAAATAATGTAACAGACAATGGCAGCGACAGGCATTCGCTACTTTTTGTGTGAAAATCGGTTTTATGAGCCAAGAATATATTATTTTTTTATGTCGTGACTTATGTATTATTTACCGAACTTAATTTACCCAGACGTTAGCGTTTAGTTGCAATGCCTTTGAACTAGATCTTAGGTTTCATACTGTAACAGTATTTATATATAGAATTTTATTTAAAAAAGCAACTACTATAAAAAAACAAGATTAATTAGGACGTGTTCAACGAAACGTGACGATTAAAGATGCAAACCCCACTCAGAAAAATACATAATTTTATCATTTTGGCATTTCCGGCCTTTCTTTATTTATAACCCTTAAAATAGTTGGCAAGAATACTTGTTAGCTCCATTTTATGTTCTTCCTTTACATTTAAAAAGAATAAATAACATGTACCAGCTTTCCTAGAGCTCGCCCACATTGAATAGCGAGTCGTGGACCCAATTTGCTTGCAATATTATGTTTGAAAGCAGCTTTTATGTAGGAGGCTTAGTGAAATAGTGAAAGTTTCAAAACAAGTACTTTTAAGTCATTACCAGTGAGTTTCTAGGAATTCGGTTTTTTGGTACATTAGTAAGTTGGTACCTTATAGCACCAAGCAATTTGGTTTGCGTCAATTTTATTTTAGAAATTGTTGTTTTGGTGTAAGAATTGGTTTATTGTGGATGTTATTTTTAGTAGTATAGGTGTAAACAGAGTGTAGGTACATCACGTAATTTCTATGAAAATGTGTGAAATATAATTGAAATAAATATTTCCTATGAAAGTTGCATTAATTTTGAAATAGGTGGTAGGTATTTAAACTTTTTTGATTAAACACAGGTATAATTAAAACAAAAAACGACGCGTGCTAGATTTGAAGTGGTAGTTCTTACTGCTAGTTGTAGGAGTACATTTAAAATAGTTAACCAAGATATATTTATAGAATGCAATAAGTGTAATTTCACCAGTTAAAGCACTAATCCGAGCTTTTAAATTAATTCTCTACAATCTGGTATTTATGAACTCTAGGAACAACAAATCAGGAAAGTTTCCACGAGCCCTATTAATATGCATAACTTACTTTCCAACATTCATTTACAAAAACTGACTTCGAAGCTTATATATAGATATAAGCTGTGTAAATAAATTTGATGTTCGTTCTGACTTTTCCTTGAAAGTAAATATGGTTATTCATGATATAGGAATATGAGTCTCTATGATTAAGCCATTGTGGTACGATGTGACAGTCTGACTGTAATACGATGAGTGCGACTTCCATTAGAGAAATTTATTATTTTTATTCACCCGCTCAATGTCTCGTATTCGGTCGGAAAACAAAAAACGACGTAGGTCTTTTGTACATACACTGCAACCTAAATGCGGGATAATACGTGAAGATGATGATGAAGCCCATATACACATAATAAGTGAATTCTATCTGTCACAAATAATTGAGTCTATCATGGTACAGTTAGGAGGTTTATATTTTTAAAAATAAAAAAAAAATGTTTTTGTTTCTCCGACTCAATACAACGATTCGAGTTTCGCTACCCAATACGCAATATTTCTAAAAGTAATATAAGTTCTTAAAACACTCCTTCTTTAAAGAAATTAAACTGTAAAAAGAAAGCAAAACAAAAGAAATTTTAAAAGTAAATACTCACTTGTACTTACTTTACTTCACGTGAAAAGGTATAATGTTAAAAAAAAATAAAAACAGCATCAGATCAGAAGCCATAGAAATAATCCAATGTACCATTGAAAATATCTACAATGTCTTGCAAGCTGTACTTTTTAATACAAGATTACTCTTAATATCATTATTATTACTGTATTGTTTATGTTTTTAAAGAAACAATTCTCTATTCTTTTCGACGAATTTCTGTTAAATGTTTTCGTTTTTAGTTTCATGCTTAATCACTTACAGCGGAGTAGGCAAAAAGAACCTTATATCAAGACAGTCCGTTCTCCTTTTCGACCGAAACCAAGAATATGTTATACCAGAACAGGGAATTAAAGTGATTGACTCCGCCCAAATGTGGATTGAATTCACAACTATAGTTTACAAACCGAGACAGTCTCTCTGCACTAAGATGGTCCTTTTACTGTTTCGCATCAAATTCGACATTATAATATAGTTTATACCTTTTACTAACCCAATGTTTATACATTTTTTAATATATTTCTTATTGTCTTATTGTTTGTTTTGACTAATGTCAACACTTTACCGTTAGTTATACCTGTAGTTTATGTTACGTGTCCCTAGTATTATTAATGATAGATAATAGATAACTCCGACTCGCGCTTGTCCGGTTTTTTATTACAAGTAAAATATTGTATTCGTTCACGTTGGGCTTTTATTTGCAAATGTGAATAATACAATTTCTGCATAAACGAAATTGCGACCTTCGTTGTGCAGTGGGATTGCGTCTGATTATAGGTTCGATTCCCACTATGGACTATATGTAAATTACTTATATAACCCCGCTCTTGTAAAAAAGCTCAAAATAGCCCAGAAATTGAGAATGTAATTAGTTTAATACAATTAGTTAAAATTTGTGGTCTATTTTAATTTGACAAAGATAAGGCTATGAATGTTTTAAGAAAATATTATTAACAAGGAATATTTTCTTTTAAATTATTTTAAGTAAATAAATGAGATAGTGCTCAATTCTTTTCTTATACCATGGACTATGGTGTGTAAAGGCCTCATTAAATAATAATTTTACGGCGTCGACGCGCCGACGATAGTAATGCTACAAATCTTGTTGTTGTTGACATTTAGTAGGTCTACTGTCTAAGCATGTGTCTACTGAGATATGTGTATTTAATAATTTGTAAGAAACGACAAAGATTACTTGAGTGACTATGTTTTATTTAGTCCTGATTATTATATGAGTCATGGCTTCCAATGGTATGTCCATTCCTTTTAAAATAAAAAAATATAAACCTCTATTTTCTGCCTTTGTCTTATTAGATAATTGAACACGTGTTTCGTGGTTTTTCTAGAATTCACCCCTAAATAAGCGGGCAAATAAGCGGGCGAAGCTGCGCGCGCCCACTAGTATTTATATAATCCCACAGTTTATAGTAGAATGTACCTTGCATTTCATATTATTGTTTAACTCTCGTTCGATATTTAGCATTTAGCAGCAATGAATATGTACACGACCTTGGCGAAACTTTGACTCGCAAAGGTTAGCAGATTCTATTATGCAGACTGTACCTAAAGCGTCTGGCATTTTAATAATATCATATCTTTTTTTTCTTTTCTTTTTATTTATTTAAATACGTTAAATGTATCTTACAGAATTTTTAAATAATTTGAATATATGAATCAGAATTGAAATTGATCTTTTGTAAAATCCAATTATTTCAGTAGTTCACCTTAGTATAAACAAAAGTTTAGTTTAGTTTAGTTTAGTTTCTTACACAAAAAAATATAAAAAAGCTTAAGTAACAGAACTTAACCTCGTAACCTTTTGATTTTGAATAATCTTGTATATCCAATCTGTAAATAAATTAAAAATTATCATTTAAGAAAATATTGTATTATAATTAGGCCATCTATGGATGTAAACTAATAGTTTATATATTTATATAATTTTGCATTTTAACAACATGGAGAAGATACTATTTACACTAAATTTGAATACCAAGTGATGCCAAATTCTTGTACTATTATTTCTTACTTAGAGGTCTCTCATAACCTTGTTTGCGTGGACTTTATGGCCCTTGTTGTGCTGCTTTCATTTATCACCAGATATTCATAAGTAGACCCAAAAAAATCTAATGAAATAATGTATGCAGTAAAAGCTTGTAATAAAACCTCGAATATTGCATCGGGCATCGCTATATTGAAGCGGCTGCCTAGACCAATCTTCCTGGTTTCCTTCGAACTCCTGGGGTATCACCAGTTTCAGACCTTCAATTTTCTATCACCCTCTGAAAATGATGATTTTCACTCAATATAAGTTATAAAATAAGCCAACAAGAGGCAAGTGTTCCCTGTTCTTAAATTCTTAAAAAGACGCATATTTAGCCATCAGACAAATGAAACAACAAAAATTATACGTCCTCTCAAAAATTTGTATCAACAAAATTTACTCATACTTCTATTTACAGGTTAGGATAGGTAAAATAATTTATACGAATACTTTTACGCGAGTTTTTCATGCTGTCGTATAGGAATATAGCCCCGAAGCCGTCGACCGTTTCACATATCCCAAATGCGCTACTTCGACTTTATGTCGCTATAAAATACAAAGAAAAATATCTTCGCTATCTTGTGACATTTTATTATGTGACACCATTACACACTAATATGTTTATCTTAAATCAAAATAAATAAGTGAATCAAAAAACTTATTAGTTATTTTATATATAGTATTATAAGGCATAAAATCTATAAAAAAACTTTATATATGTTGCATAATAATATTTTTTATTTTTTATGCATGTTATTTAATGCTAAGTGCATTAAATTTCATCTCTCCGCATATAACCGGGTTGGCTGAGAGAGAATAGATAGTGGAAATAGACACATTCATTCTACGCATGCCGTCCTCACGTGCGACTTAAACGCGACTGTTGTGGGTTCGATTCCTAGCCGAGGAATGAAATTTTAATATTTTAATTTCCTCGCTCAACAAAAGCAAAGCGCGGCGTTGAGTTCCACAGTTTCTACTAATCACACAATGCCTCAAAAATTCTGCTGCCTTAATGGGACCGGAGTGTCTTAACACTAGCTTCTCAAGTCCTCTGCCTAGATTGCTATGTATGAGATACAACGTGAAGCTGAAAAGCTGCAAAAAAGAAAAAAAATATAGTATTTATGAATATGCAGTGCATATTCATAATATATATTAAAAGCTTTAATAAATAAATAACCTTTAATATTATGTAGGAATGTATGTAAATCGCTACATTTATATTTAGTTAGTGGAATGGTAATAAAATATTTTAATTGACATAACTATGTGTTTTTGAATTTTTTTACATAAATATTGATTAAAGCAAGCTGTAAAATATTTATAAATACATATTATATATAAGAATTTCTGCGAATAAATTAGGTTTATTTTCTTTGTAAATAAAATTAAGAGTGGGTTTTAGAGATCGTCGTGGCTCAGTGGCACAGCGGATTCGGGGGAACGAGTTTATTTTACTTTCCCGCTTTGGTAAGAAAACAAAACGCGGGGTTGAATTTCGCTTCTCAAAGAGAAATTTCTTGAAAAACCGTGGGGAACGGAGTATCTTTCTTAAGCCGTGATGACTTCTGCCTTACTTGTAACATGCGAGAAAAAGTGCGAAACTGTTATAGAGTAGATATCTAGAATTTTTTTCTCTTTTCACAGATTATTTCAATACACAGAATTTTTTTTTCGAATTGGCTTTATTGCTGTTGACCTGGGATGGTTTTTACAGTTTTTTATACTTTTGTTAATTGATGTAACCCATTCGTTGTAGGGTCATCGCTACCTCAACCAATTAGTTATTTTCAGAGATTTTTATACGTTTTCTAAAAAATATTTTTCTTTCCTGAATGTGGAATATTTTAGTTATAAATGTTAAAAATAGTTATTTCCATTTGACCATGGGGTTCAAGCCGCAGATAAAACTTAGTACGACATATGAAAATTGTTACAAACTTTTGATATACCTAACTGGTTATTATATCTGGGCTCAGACGCCCTCGCCCTCTTGAAATATTGTCAATTTCATTGTCTGCGGTATTTGGATTTACTTTTGGCTCCTCTCCAATGTATACGAAACTTAAACCCGTATTTTCTTACTTCTTACACTTAATCTATTGACTTGGGGTGCGCTACGTTATTGAAATTGAACTAGTTTATCACCGTTGCCCTGCCTCCATATACTAATATATTATTAATGTATTTTATTAAATATATTTTTTTATGTGTTTAAGTAAGTAAAAGAGGAGATTATCAATTCGACTGTATATTTTTTAATGTTTGTTACCTCAGCACTTTTGAATGGGTAAACTGATTTTGATGATTCTTTTTTTTGCACAGGGTACACATCAAAATTTTGTTAAGTCCTTCCTGATTATGGAATCCGGTTGAAATTGAAGAAGTCGTTCTTTTGTTAAACATAAAAATTATTTAGAATACTATGGTCAATCTTATTAAAAGCTATGCTATACTCTGGTTAATGGTCTAAAATCTACAGTATATCTCTCTAGATATGTTTTGTTATTGGATCCAATGTATGTCTATTGTAATAAAATCCTACTTTGCCTATTACATATTTGTAATTTCAATGTCCATTTATTAAGAAATTACTTGAGCTATTTTTGAAGCCTTCATGGTAGCGTTTTAGTCACTGCGTGACTATAAATGTGACGGTTGTGGATTCGACTCCTACTCACGGGAAAGTATAATTTTCATTATCTCGCTCTGGAGACAAGACAAAGCGCATCGTTGAGTTGTACTACTCAACATTCAAGGTCTCGAAATTTTGGCGGTGCGTGCGGGACGGAACATCTTAACACTAGGCTTCTCCTATGCTACATGTGAGATACAAATAAAAGAAATAAAAAAAATAACTATTTTGAGTCCAAAGAAAAATTTTTATAGTTGAGGAAGGTCGTGGCGCAGGGGCACAAATATGCGATTGTGCCCGCCACAGGTTCTGGGTTCGAATCCCAGTCGAGGAAATAAAATATTTAATATTTTCAATTCTTCGCTCTTGTAACGAGGCAATGCACGTAATGCCTCCAGAATTCAGCGGAAAGTGGAAAACGGAATTGTCTTAACGGGAACGAACTTTCCACTAGACACGTTCTGAGATTTCCTCTGCCCACCCTGCTGTGTGCGGAATACAGTGTGAAGCTAAAAAAATTACCAGATGTTGTATATAAATGTTTTATTTTCTTAATTTAAGTCTGTTTATTGTTTACCACGTATTAATCACGCGTATCCATAAAAGTCTCGTACACATAACTTACAACTCATACATTAAGTGTAGAGCTTTTGTTATGTAAATTTTATTGAATAACTTAGACATGTCTGGTCGCTCATTGTAGGTACTATTACCTACTTACAATACGCTATTAGCTAGCCTCCCTTGTGGGAGAGGTCGGCATAAGATATACGCGAACAGGGAATTAGTGGAAAAGTGAACGTATTGTGAGTTTACGCCCAATATTAATAATCTATCTCCTATGTCAATCTTCGATTGTTCCATACATCTATTCAATCTCTAGATTGGATGAAATTGAAATGAAAAATCAGCTTCACGCTGTATGCCGCACATAGCAGGGTAGGCAGAGAACCTAGTGTTAAGACACTGCGTTCCCTATTTTCCGCCGAAATTTCGAGGTATTGCATGTCGAGTGACGGAATGGAATGTTCCGTCACTCGACACCGGACTTTTTGACTTGGCGCCAGAGAGAACAAACTGTGCCCTTGGGCCACGACGGCCTTAATTTAATTTTAAAGTTACTAATAACAAGAAATAATAAAAAGTAAATTTTCCGAGAAAAAAAAAATTAATTAATAAATTTTTGTACGTTTTTTTTTTCCTCACTTTTATCTTCAGAAAAATAACTCATTCCCCAAAAAGAAAGATTTTGTTAATTTTATTGTTATATACTTTTTTTTAGCTTCACGCTGTATCCCGCACACAGCAAGGTAGACGGGGAGAACCTAGTGTTAAGACACTCCGTTCTCCACTTTCTGCGGAATTCTGTAGGCATTGCGTGTTGAGTGGCAGAATTCAACGCCGCGCTTTGCCTCGACACCGAAATATAAATCTAAGTAAATATTTCATCTCCTCGAGTGGGGATCGAACCAATGCTTATTCACTTATAACTTAATATAATATACCTTATATTAAAAAAATAGTATAACAATGTTCTAACAATGCATCTACCTATAAGGTATATCTACCTATAAGGTGTATATTAGGGTACGATTAAAACAACTTATTTCTCTCCTACTACCTACTTCGAAAACTTTAATGCTTCTTTCAAAAACCAAACCAAACAATCAAAAAATCAGAACTTTAAATCTTTAAATAAGGTTTTTTGATTTTGCTCCCCTCTATCAGCGAGGGAAAATCCCATAAAATGTGGAATTTACGATATTAAAACAAAATAAACAATTTTAAATAAATTTATATGTTATGTATGTTTGTCCCGATTAATCTCTATAGATCATCATAATCGATTTTATGAGACTTTCACTCACTAATAAGTATATGGACTTGAAAAAAATACCTTTTTTTAAATCACAGATAGACACTATAATTTTATTTATATGTAGATAATCGAGAAAACATGATTTAAAGCTAGCGTTAATACTCAACTGCAAAGGTTACAAGATCAATTTCTTTGAATAACGCGACAGTTATTTGTAAGTAGATTATTAACGTGGTCTGACTTCTGACTAATTTTATGACAATGTACCTGAGCGAGTTTTTTTTTTCATTTAAATTAAATGTACACAGGATTTTATATTTGTGTATAACTTCTCTTATCTTGCTTCTTTTTGAAACGTTCTGTGTTGAGTGGTAGAATCCAAAAAGATTGAGAGAAATATTTTATCTAGATAGGTAAAAAATCGACCTAGCCTTCGTCTATGTGTTTTAATAAATTTAATTAGGTACATGTATTATTAATGACTGACTCTTTTATTTACATTTTCTAAAGAAAAAACGAAGCTACAATTTATAGTTTTTTATATAAATAAAGTTAACAGACTTCGAATATACATTTTTTTACGAACAAATAATTAATTTTCAATTTAATTTATTACCCATAAATATATAAAGCCCAAGCATACAAAACAGCTTTTTTTTACAAATAGGTGCAGATTATTTGCAACATGTTTTTTTTTATTTTTGTTTGTGTTCTCGACACTTCACATTAAGAGGCAGCCTTGAAATCAACTTATTTTACCTTTTTTTTGTAGTTTTTTTATGTTTTTAATATATTTAAAATGTCAAATGGATAGAGAAGTGGTTACCGTCCAATTAAAGAGTTAAGTTGTTAGAAAAACTCGATAGCACTTGACCCGGCCTCGGGTTGGACCTAAGCTTTATGTTAGAAATTTTTCCTCTATTTACGGTTTACGTCTTTTCATCAAAACCTCTTTGTGAGGTGAAAATATTTGCATATTTAAAGTATGAAGTCGCACGTGGTTCTTCTTTTCTTTACAAATAAACGATTTTTAAAACCTAAATCTTATTTTTATTTATCTATGTCCTGTTATTCACATAGGTAAAATGAAAAATAATTAAATTAAATCAGCTTCATGCGGTATCCCGCACACAGCAGAAGGAACCTAGAGGTAAGACACTCCGTTATCCACTTTCCGCCGAGTTCTGAAGGCATTGCGTGTAAAAAATGAAAATATAAATGTAAATAAATATTTCCTTTCCTCAATTGGGGATCGAACCCAGTTGATTTTACAGTCACCCTTTGTGCCCCTTCGCCACAACTGGCCTCAAAATTATATTAAAATTTTCTTAATTTTTATACGAATATGTTTTGATTAAATAGCTTTAAGAACAACTGTTGGGAGTTGCGACTTTAGTAATTGTTAAACATAATTTTTATGTCTTGGGCCTTGGCACTCATGAGTAAGCGCAACAAAATTCGCAAAATTCTGCTCGAGGTAATAAAGCACTTATTTAATATTTTCATTTTCTTGCTTCGATAACGTGGCAAATCACAGTGTTGAGTTCCGCCAACTCAATAAGTAGTGCCTCCAGAATTAAGCAGAAAATCGGTAACGGAAAGGTCCCAATAGGAACAGATTGTCAAATAAACACATAAGGCTCCCAGTTTCCCTTTTAGCTACCCTGCTAACTGCAGAATACAGCGTGAAGCAAAAAAAATACAACAAAGCTTTGTACAGAAGAAAATGTTTAAATATTTTTTTATTTATCTATTTAAAAAAAATTACGCGGTGTTGAATTCCGCCACTCAACACCCAATGCCTCCAGAACTCGGCGGAAAGTGAGCAACAGAGTGTCTTAACACTAGGTTTCCTCTGCCTACCCTGCTGTGTAAAGGATACAGCGTGAAGCTGATTTGATTTGAATTTTTAAAAAACTACGAAAAATGAAATTTAATTATACTTCAATTAACTTTTAAATTAACGACTGTATTTTCATATTTCCGTATATATTATATAATTTCTTAATAGCTCTAAAGATGTTATAAAACAACCATTATAGAGTTTTTGTCCGTTAGTTAACAGTTTAAAGGTACTTTATTATTTTGAATATTATGAACCAGACTACAAATTACTTTTGAATTAAAATTTATATTTTTAATGTTGATTAGTGTAAAATAAAACTGCCGCACTCATTGCTTTACACCAATATAATTATTAATTACCACTTTTAGCTATCACAATCAAAGATCACAATGTTACCGCTTCGTAGGCAAAACAACCCGTCCTTCACCGAAGTGACATCAAAACATTATCTTTTCGCGGGCGCCCATCCACAGATAAAACACGCTTGAGACCACAGTGCCACGCGGTGTTGCCAACACGGCCATGCTGCATGGTGCCCGCCCCGGGCACCCCACGAGTCGGGATAAATCACTGTAACAATAAACAGCAGTTAGTCGTGCGCCTAAATTATACGGTATCATAAAACAGTCCCATAATGGAATTTTGCTCATTTTATCATTCTTTACACTGAAATAGCTCAACAACATGACCCAAATTAAAAGGAATATGCCGCACTTAGGAAACCCTAAAGGGACTATACCACACTTAGGAAACCCTAAAGGGACTATGCCACACTTAGAAAACCCTAAAGGGACTATGCCACACTTAGGAAACCCTAAAGGGACTATGCCACACTTAGGAAACCCTAAAGGGACTATGCCACACTTAGGAACCCAGACTCATAGCTCAACACAACTTGCCCTTAAAGAGCATTTTACTCACTTAAGCGTACCAAGTTGTGAAAGTCGTCTCCCTCTTAAAGAGTATTTTTCTCACTTAAGAGTACCAAGATCAACTTTGAGCCCACATGTCAATATTCAAATGATATTATAAAATTATCGAGCAATATTCCAGATTATACTCTTAGTGTATATTTTATCACGGCTCGCTTAAATTTCAAAATTAAGAATTGCAATTTGTCAAACTAAAAGTAGCAATACATAAATGACATTCTTACACTTTTTTTTTTTTTTTAACGGGAAATATCAATTTATTTAATAATCATCGGCAAATATTATCGATTCTGTTCCTCTTTTGCAGTTTCATATAAAAATATATATATTAATACAAGATCTTCTTTGCCAACACGGTTATAATCATGAAAATTAGAGATTTTCTTGATCTAGGTCCCAATTACCAATATTAATCCAAGGTTTCATATTTTCCGCCACAGCCGTGCCATTATATTTCCTAGAACTTCTTTCACTTCCTCTCAGATCCACTACCGCATACCTGTCATGACCCAAAACTTTCTTAACTTGGAATGGACCTCTAAAAGATGGTAATAATTTTCTACTTTGTCCGTCGTTACTCTGGCTTTGTATTTTTACCAATACCAAGTCTCCTTCGGTATACTGTTTAGCTTTTACGCGGCAGTTATCAAATTTTCTTTTCTGATATTCAGCACTGGTCTTTATATTACTATCAACTTTTTCACGTAATTGGGTTACATCTAGCGGTACCTCATCGTGAGAGTCTGGAGCTAAACTATCATTATCCATGCGTAATCTATAACCGAACATGACTTCACAAGGAACAGCTCGAGTAGTTTTATGTATTGTACTATTTAAACCTTGTTGTAAAGCCTTAATGCATTGGTCCCACTTGTCGTCGTTAGTATCAGCGCCCATAGCTTTCAGAGATTCTAAAATAGTCTTATTAAACCTTTCAACCTGTCCATTAGCACGAGGAGCACCCGTTGCCACTATGTGTAATCTTATGTTTCTATTCGCGCAATATTGAGTAAATTTAGATGAAGTAAAACACGAAGCTGCATCAGTGATTATTCGTCTAGCGTTACCGAATGTTTTAGATATGTTTTCTAATTCTTTAATTACCCCTACTGTACAGGTCTTACGAACGGCGGATATAAAAACGAATTTTGTAAATGCGTCTACAACAACCAGTATATACTTGTTTTTATTTTTAGTAGTCACGAAAGGACCAAGATGGTCTAAATGTAACGTGTGAAACGGTTGCGCATATTTGGGTAATGGATAAAGCTCTCCCTCTTTTGGTCCACCTTTATTTTTATGATATATACAATTCAAACAGTTTTTAATATATTTTTTTACTATTTTCCACATGCGTGGAAACCAATATAAAGAATGAATACGCTCAACCGTTTTATCTAACGAGAAGTGACCTACGTCATCATGGTTACTTCTTATTATCTGCCAAATACAGCTTTTTGGAACAACCCAACGACGGCCATAATTAGTTCTGCGATACACTTTTCCACCTAATAATTCGTAATTGTTAAAAATTTCCTTATTTATTTCGGCCTGTCCTGATTCTAGAATTTCTCTGATTTTAACTAATTTTGGATCTTGGACCTGAACTGCAAGTAACCAATCACTTTCCGTTATTGACATGATAATTTCGGTTTCTGATTTTTGTCCAGAAGGTACAGGGTTACGACTAAGAGCATCAACATGTTGCATTCGACTACCATCCCTATGTAATATATCAAATGAAAACTCCTGGGTCGACAATACCCACCTTGCTATTCAAGGAATAATATCTTTCTTGTTTATAGCGTATCTGACAGCACTACAATCCGTGATAATTTTGAAATGACTACCTAATAAGTATAAACGAAATTTTTGTAGTGAACAAACTATTGCCAACAGTTCCAGTTCGAAAGAGTGATATTTCTTTTCGTCGTCAGTAGTCTGTCTACTATAATAATGTACGACCTTTTCACCTTCGTCTCCAACTTGTGTTAAAATTCCAGCTAACCCTTCTCTACTAGCATCCGTGTACAAAATAGTTTCCTTATTTGGGTCAAAAATAGCTAAAACACTTTCAGTTGTTAGTTTTTCTCTTAAATCGTAAAAAGCTTTAGTTTGTACTTCACCCCATTCCCAGACAGAATTTTTCTTTAATAGTTTTGTAAGAGGAGTTGACAAAATAGCACAATTTCTTATAAATTTCCGAAAATAGCTAATAAGACCCAAAAATTGCCGAAGTTGATGCACTGTTTTCGGTATAGAGAAATTCTTTACTGCTTCCAATTTGGTTTCATTTGGCATAACGCACCCCGATTTAATTTTATATCCTAAGAATTCAATCTCATGTTTAAAGAAATTGCACTTTTTCAAATTTAATGTTAAACCATTTTGCTTAAATATTTTTAAAATGTTTTCGAGTAATTTTATATTTTCCTCTACAGTTTGTGAAACTAAATATACGTCATCTAGATATACAATTACATTTCCAAACCTTAAATTACCTAATGTTTTATTCATCATCTGTTGAAAACAAGACGGTGCATTTGCCAGACCAAATGGGAGTCGTAAGAATTCATAATGTCCATCCTCGGTTATAAACGCAGTTTTATCGACTGAATCTTTATGCACCCCAATCTGGTAGTATCCGCTTTTTAAATCTAAGCTAGTGAACACTTTGTAACCTTGTAGCCTATCCACCAAATCCTCAATTCGGGGCATAGGATATTTGTCTTTAATTGTTATCTTATTCAATGCTCTATAGTCTATACAAAACCGTTTCTCCCCATTTTTTTTACTAACTAAAAGAACTGGACTTGCATACGGTGAATTACTGTCACGTATAATATTATTTTCAAGTAATTCACTAACCATTTCTCTAATAATTTGCCTATCTGAATGGGAGGTTCTATAAGGTCTATACTGAATTGGCTGTGAGCTAGATAATTTTATTTCCATCTCATGATTAGTAACTTTACCTAGCTCTTTTATGTTATTGGCTATACAAGTATTATAGTGATTAAGTAGAGTAATTAATTCAGCGAGATGTGAATTTGCATTTATTTCAGATGTAACAACATGATTACAAATCTCCTTTAAATCACTCGCATATTGAAATTGCAAAAGATCACCTACTCTAGAATATACTAAATCAGAACGCTCTGTTATGTTTCTTCCAATTAATAAATCACAACCAACCAAGTCATCAATTACATAAAAATCAACATCATGTAACGCAATTGAATCAAAAGAAATATCAACTAAAACTTTTTTGGTTACTTTTTTATAATTTTGTTTAGAAAAACCTTGTAATATTACAGGAGAAGGTAATTCAGTAAATTTCAATGAAAGTTTATTTACTAATGACTCAGCAATAAGTGAGCAACTACTTCCAGTATCTATGAAAGCCTCGTGACAGGTGTCAAAAATAAGAACCTTTTTAATGAACTTTTGTTTTGAATCTGAAGAAATGAATTTTGTTTCGTGCTGCTCCGGTTTAACAGCAGATTTAACTAAATTCTTTTTTTGATAACATACAGATTCTATGTGCCCCCTTTTTCCACAAAAATCACACTTATTTGCCTCACAATGCATTTTTTTGTGATTACCCCCACAAATGTAACACTTGATAATTTTTCGATTTTGGGTTTGATTGTAATTATTATTATTATTAGTACTATCAGAACTAACACATGAAGGGCCAGGATGATTTGACACATTTGAATGTACTTGTAAACTTCTATCAACTGATATTAATTTTTGATTACTAATAGTTTTAGTTTGCCCGTCACGTGAATTATTTATTTGCTTAATATTTTTCTTATAAAATCGTCCATGTAAATAGCTAGCTAACTCATCACATGTTTTGAAATTACCAGATTCTAAGGTAGAATAATCACTGATGTTACCTACTATAATAGACACAATGTCTTGCTCTGAAAAGTTTAAACACAAACGATCAATTTTACATTTTTGTTCAAAATAAAATTCGTACAGCGATTGATTGTCTACAGGCTTTCTCTCAACGATGTCTTTTAAAAGTTCGAACATGTTCCTCTGTATTTGAAAAGTTGCTAGTAATTTAGATTTCCAATCCTTCCATTGCCATAGGGGCCACTGGACATCTGTACGTAATAATGAATCGTACCAAACTTTAGCCGGGCCTTTTAGCTTATTTAGGGCTTGAAAACGCGTTGTCTCATCTGACCATGCAAAGGTTTGCGCGTAAGATTTTATAATGTTTAACCATGCATTTATGTTGTCTTCTAACGGGTCAAAGTCCGGTATTATATTGTTTAGAGTACTCACAGCCTCGGTATCTTTACGAGATACCTTATTGCGTTTAGACCGTTTTCTTCCCATGGCGTAAGTTGCAACACACTTCTGATGTAAAATAAAACTGCCGCACTCATTGCTTTACACCAATATAATTATTAATTACCACTTTTAGCTATCACAATCAAAGATCACAATGTTACCGCTTCGTAGGCAAAACAACCCGTCCTTCACCGAAGTGACATCAAAACATTATCTTTTCGCGGGCGCCCATCCACAGATAAAACACGCTTGAGACCACAGTGCCACACGGTGTTGCCAACATTAGGTATGTTATTTTGATTTATATTGAAGCTGATTTGATTTAATTTTGAAAAATAAAAAAATGTTAGCTACTAAATTTATTATTAAAAACACAAATAATTTACAAAAAAAATAAAATAAAAAACTCTCTAAGAAAGTCACGAATAGTAAATATGCCTTGCATGTCATCTTGCGTGATTATCAATTAATAAAAAACTTGCTTTGAGAACTATAAATCATTTATTTAGGTGTTTTAGATTTATAACTTTGTTAATGACAAAACTAGAGAATAATTAATTAGTATAATTTATTTAACTGTATCCGGCGTAAAGTAGGATAGGCAGAGAGAAATATTACTCTCCGTTCCCCACACACCACCAAATTTTCAGGACATTGAGTGCTGAATGGCGAAACTCAAAGCCGCACTTTGACCAAAGTAAACAATTTATGTTTCTAAATGAGAATCGAATCCACAAATATCGTGTTTAGTCAGACAATGGGCCTCTGAGCCACGACGGCATCTGCTGCTGATCAGTACTATATAAAAAGGCAAAAGCCGAAACTATAAGAACTACGAAGTTTTAAATGTGACCAAACGAAAAATGTTAATCTAAATAACAATTTCTATTGAGTACCTATATCTACGCAAACGTTACGAGCGGTTTCCTTTAACTTTATAATACGAGTTTTTGTTAAGCAATGCACGGTACATTAAACAGAGAACACCTGCTTAAAATATTATCATAACTGAGACGTTAAATGTCATAACGTTAGTATAAATTATTAGGTCATTTAAAAAACAAAAGAATTAAGACGTTTCTAGAAACAGTCATTGGACTGGTCTTTTGCTCTGACAGTTAGTGACAGTGACTGTTAGTTGTTAGTTAACTCGAAGGTCGTTACTTTGATCTACATTTAAGACAAATACTCATGTATTCTATCCCATATAATCTTGAGGTCAGTCGTAGCGCAGTGACAGAAAGTGTGACTGCAAACGCGACTGGTTGTGGGTTCGATCCCTACTCGAGGAAGTGAAATGTTTATTTATATTTTCATTTCTTCACTCCAGCGTCAAGGTAAAAGGGCGGCGTTGAGCTACGCCACTCATCACGCAATGCTTCCAGAATTCAGCGGAAAGTGGGAAACGGAGTGTCTAAACACTAGGTTCCCTATTCCTATCCTGCTGTACACAGTGCGGTGCAGTGCGGGACACAGCGTGAAGCTGTTTTTTTGTTTTCATGTTATCTTAAACCATTTTTATTTATTTGGCTTTATATTTCCGTACCATGATTATATTTTGATAAGTATATCTTAAATTAAAGGACATACCAATCTATAATACTAAATATTAAAAGCACAACTGTCTGCTTGCTTTCTTTCATAATTAAAGTCCAATTCAAACGTCAATTAGCTAAAAAAAGTTAACTTTGAGTTATAATGATAGAATAAGGAATGATGGTTCCCGCATTTACTATTAAGATTATAAATATTGTCGGGAGCATACTCGTACATAATAAAGACATCATTCAAGGTGGAAGCGTCAGCGCTCCTTTTACGGGAACAGCATATGGGGTAAAATATTTTAAACCCATACCTAAAGAAATTAACCAAGATACCTTATCAGTTTAGACGTAGGATTTTTTTTTTCATTTCACCATGGTTATCCATACCTGTATTTCGTGTGACGCAGTTACGCATAGATACTAATAACGTAAACACGAACAAAAATAAAACAAAAACAAAAATACTACTAAAGGTTAAACAACTTTGGATTACAACTCGATTTCGAAATGAGGCGTATGTGGCGGTTTCCCTTTGATAGGTTTATGTCTGCGTGCGTCGATCTTGACAAATGGCGTTTTATTTAACAACGATAATGTTTTTTATTTATTTTGTTTGAAAAAATAACTTTTGAATATTTGGAAAAAAAAATAATTGTATTAGGCTCTTATAGAGTAGTTAAAACTGTGGTTTCATTTAAAGTGGTGCTGACAAAAACACTCTGTATACTTTAAACGTAATAACAAACGTCTTCGTCGAATCGTCGCAAAAATTCGCTTTGGCACCAAGGCAAAATTCCGGCGATGAATTCCGCCACTCAACACGCAATGTCTCGAAAAATTCGGCGGAAAGTGGGGAACAATGGAAATATCTTAAGACTAGGCCTGCCCTGCTGTAGGCGGGATATAGCGTGAAGCTGATTTTTTCAAATAATTTAGGCTATTATTGCAATAAACAGAGAGAACATTTCCGTGTTCTTTAAATTATGACATTTATAAACTTCTAACAAAAAGCAAATTACGGAAATTATTAACATCGTAATCACGACAACAATAATGAACATCTATTTATATTTATTTAATTAATACATTAAGTAATAGTAGTAGCGTGTTTTACGTCACGAGATCTGTCACGTGGGACGATGACGTCAGAGCTATCAAACGGAGCCTTTTCCTCTTAGTCGGTTGCAGTAGCGAAGGTATTACGTTTGTCTGCCCAAGAGCTTTAAGTGAAGCGTAAAGCTTGTTTCCCTTTTACGTAAATGAAGATAACTTTTAATTATTTAGATTGAGCAATTGCTTTGAAGCGATTAAGTCTTAGTATTTGTTTTATAATTGCTAAAACAGATTTAGGTAAATTGTATAAAATGTTTTTACAGATGAGATCTGAAATCTTAACTCTCGTGTATTTTTTTCAATTGCTAGTATTTCTTTTAATTTTTGGGCTTCACGTTTTTATTGTTCCGTTCTCAAAAGAAAAAAAACGAATGTTATTCATCTGTCTGCATGTCTGACCATTTATATCCGTGTATGGTCCCTTCGAGCATAGAAAAAATGAAGTTTCTAAGTCAATGCAATAAAAACATACGAGTGCTAATGCCACGTTAGTTGCATTTTGTACGAAATTCGCCGCGTAATCAAAATCTATAGGAAACTCCCCATGTACCAGTTATGAAAAGTGGTGAGAAAAGTGAGACCATATGCATACAACAAAATAGACAAAGGGAACCTAGATTTGAAACACTCATTCTCATCAATTGTTATTCATAACTATTATGTATTACATACATATATGTATATTCATAAAATAGGTACTAATAAATAATTCGTGCATCTCCCCAAAAGATAACTTAGTGTGAAGATATTCTCAATATCAAAATTTTATTATATAATAATATTTAATTGAATACAAAACAAGCAATTAACAAAATTGAAAGTGTTTAGAGATTGATCAAGGTTTACCTGTACTCACTGTAAGTGAAAGCATTGTGCACAATAGCGTGAAAGCTTCGGATTTAATGAACGTTGAGATCGATTTTAATCCAACACTATTATTATTTGCGATACTATTATTCTATATTTTTTTCTGTCTCGGCAAATTTCTTTTAACTAAAGAACAATAGATCAAAGAAACGAATAGAAGAATTTAGAAACATATTGTGGAATGTTTTAGGTATTTTAAAAAATACTAGTTAAGTCATATTTATTAAGAAAACGAATAAAAATTTAAACGTAGCGGGATTTGACCCCCGCATCTTTGGAAACCGTCCAAGAACCATGCAAATTTTTATATGTTCTCTTAATAAATATTTTTCTTTCTTAAGTGTGGAATAACACTTTAAAAATCTTTAAAAATAGTCAAGTCATGTTGCCAAAATTAGGGTTTATATTTCTATTGTGGAATAAACATTTAACGACCCAATTGACTAGTTATTCTCGTTGACGTTGCAATAGAACCGTGTATGCCACTTTACTATAAACGTAAAAGTGTAAATATTGTCAAATGTATGGTAGTGTGTGTAATGTTTTATTTATTGATTTTTAATATACTTTATAAAAATTCTGCAGAGATCTGTTTTTTTAATTAAACTTATACTTAAACATTCTACATGATAGTAGGATGTATAATCTTACACTAGGGTTGCCTAGAAGAATCCTGCCGCAATCACTTTAAATTTTGTTTTTTTTGAACAAAGACTTTTTACCTTTCTATTTAAAATTGTAATAAGATAAAATTTTACAAGGAGAATAAAAGACAAAATACTATTAAAATTATCTCTGATATCGAAATAAAAGCTTAAGAGTTGTTTTTTATAGTATTCTATTTCAAATAAATAGATACTAAATACCTAACCCGTATTTAAATATAAAGATAGATTAAATGTTATTTTAGTATTCTATTTTTGAACATTTAATATAATCTCTGATTCATCATAGCAAAAACAAACCAAGATTTAAGTTTATGTGAAGTTCTACCCAAAACGATATTTTTATATCAATGAGTCATGAGTTCAAGGAAAAGGTAAAATAAAAATATAATTCAATTTAATGTTTATTTCGTTCCATAGTTACCTAATTCAACTTTCGATATGATTTTCTTACATTACAAGCAAAAGTACAAAGAAAATAAAATGTTTAACACAAGAACATTCCTACATTAACTATTAGATTCCATTAATATATTCCAGAAAAATTAATAATTGAAAAAAAAAAGAGAAAAATCACCACACTATTAAAATTTACAGATAATAAGTTTAATTTTTCTGGAATAGTGAAATCGATTGGATAATTTTAAAATAAACAAATTCTCTTTACACTTGAACAAATTGAATATAACAATATATTGAATTTGTTTACCTTATAAAATTTCATCTACAAAATTTGTGTTTTGTTATGTTTTGCTAATTTCATACTCTATACAAAGTATAAGACAAGACAATACGTACATATTAAAAATATAAAAATTATGGGTTTAGAGTTTAGACATACTATACAATAATAACAATTTAGCATTTTACTAATATAAGAATTGTAAAAATGAATTGTAAATAAAATTTTATAAGAAAATTAGGTAAACATGGAATATTTAAACGCATAAATTCCGATACGATTTTTCAATTTTAAAACTTTTTATATTAAAACTTTAAAATCTCCAAATTATCTATCTAATAGTAAAATACTAGATACTTTTAGTGTAGCAAAGATTATTTATTATAAAAAGAAGTGGCATTTAATTTAACAAAATAAAATAATAAAAGAGTATTTAGACATCAGGCGATAAACTTCAACGTTCCATCATTGTCATAAAAATTATATACATACAATAAAAAAACTTCGTTGTAGATGAGTATGAAAGGTTAAAAATGACTAAAAATTTTTATCGTTAAACACCTACAAATAATGTCAGTTCTTTCCGTCATGTAATTTCAAATTTAGGTAACACACCTAACGTGATATTTTTTTATTTGAAAAATAAAGGATGTGAACCTTGATCAAAACGACATAGCGCTCTAGCGCTTGTTAAATAAATATTTGTTTAAAGCCGATGCACAATAATAACGTCAAAATTTACTTCCTAAAAGGGTAAAGGGTGTAGGCTAAACTATTAATATCAGTAAAAAATATAATTCAGAAGAAAGTCTACAAAACGTATATCTCACTTGAATGTAAAAAAGTTTTAAAATCATCTACAGTCACAATGTTTTGAGCTTTTTATACACATATACATACATACATATAAAAAAATACTATTTTATACGCAGATATGGCTTTAGCCTACAAAATTGAGTAATCTAAATACAATAAATAAAAATTAGTTATAATTAGCCTTAGCCTAGAATACAAAACGAGAAAAAAATTCACTATTTATGCTATGACACTTAGAAAAAATCTAAATTTATGATACAGTCTTAATTTCATTAAACAAGGTACACGGCCACCATTTTGATTCTCGACTACAGCAAAACAATAATAACGTGTCAAATATAGTAGGTTAAATCGAATGGTTATCTAGAAAAAACAATTACAAACGAATAAGTGTATGTGTAAATCGATTTTATAGTCAAAGTCACATCACTACCTGATAGATGTCACGTCCATATTTCATAGCATAATAAAAGTGTGATGGCTAAAACATTTAGTTTCAATATTGTTTTTAAATAATAGTTATATAAAATTCAATAAAATATCGTAGTCGTTTCAGTGTTTTGTAGAAAAATTGATGTCCCCCCATTTTATAAAAGTAAATATTAAATTTAATCATTATTTTTTAGATTAATACATTGTCGATTTTGGATAATGCAAAGTAAATACTATAAAGTAATCATTAAATATGTAATCGTTAATTGTAATAAACAAATTATTACCTTTATAATATTTTTTTTAAATATTTAATTTCATCGGTTTTTTTACAAAACAATGTTAATATTGGCAATATTACAGTTGTTTTGTATTGGTTGAAATGTTATATAACTTTAAAGTGGCCGAAAAAATTAAATGTAAGAAATCGATAAATTACTACCACTGCTTAGATTAGTAACTCTCGACTACGTGAGTTATTAATTTAAATATATAAAACAAAACAAAGAGTATAATTCTCAAAATGAAGATAATGTATATAGAACGAGAATAACTTAACAGTACGAATAAGGACAGGCAAAATTAATATATGAAAATAACAATATTTGTAGATATTTTTGTGGTATAGTGAAGTAATTGTCGTTGTTTTATTTAGTAGTCATTTGAAGAAAAAAAATAATTAAGAAATACGAGTACCACTTATACTACTAGCATCCTATAAAATAACAAAACAATGTAAAGAATGATTTTAAACTATGAATTAAATTGTTAAAATAATTTTAAAAAACCTAAAATATTGCAGTTTTAATTTAATATTAGCAAACAACCATAAACATTAGGCAGTGTTAGTCTTTAACCTGTCAACTTATTCTCATCTATCACATTATATGTATATATATAAAAAAAAACATACACATACAAAATTTAGTAAATTTTATACTTTAGTATAGGAATATAAATATGGCAGTGTTAATATTTAATTAACAAATTATTTAACTGTATTTTATTATTATTTGTAAAATACATATTATAAAAACCGAACAGACAGCCGAATCACAATTGTGCTAAAGTGTACAATAAATTACATAACACAAAAAATAAAGAGAGAAATTGGGAGTTTCTGCTTCAATAAAAAGTATGTAATTGGATTGAAGCAATGACCACCATCAAGTGACATAACATAATATTGTATAAAGAATTATATATTTACAAAATAGTAGTCATGATGATTGATTAAAGTGAAACATAGATATGTTTCACTTTAATCATCTTATCTTAAAAATAAAAAAAAACAATAGACACCTCATTTAAATAATATTAATATAAATGATTCTTGTAGATATATGAAACAAACACACTCACATTAAATATTTGTGTCATTTAAACACTAATACAACACCCTGAGTGTGCCTTTAAATAATATATAAAACAGTTTTTTTGTTGTATTTTAATTAAAAAAATGTAGCACTAAACTTAAAAAAAAATAAGATTGTCTCTGACACTGGCATTATAATCTGACAGCTGCAAGACTTAAAAAATAAATTAAAGTAATAAGCGTATTGAACCTACATATAACAAATAAATTCATCATTAAAAACATAAAAAAAAAGAAATCGCTATATCTAATTATTCTTAAGGGTGCTAAGTTATGAAAAAATATCTATTGTAAATATATTTCGACAGATATATAGTAGTGTATTATAAACATATACACAGACAGTACTTTGAAAGAACATAATTATTATATATTGTAAAATTAATTACTTATGTGTCTATTAGAAAACTACATTTCAATTCACTTAAGCTTTCTTTATAAAAAAAATAATTACCTAACTCTATAGGTTTTTAATGTTATATAGAAATTTTATTTTTCTATTCTAATTAATCTAATGGTATTATTACAAAAATTTAGGTAAAATGATGCTAAATTAAAATTGTGTTTTTTATGTGTTTCTAATGTTTAATACTTTTAATTTCGTTAATTCGCTTTAACACTATGACATTAAATACATATCTATGTAAGTGATTTTTATTTTTTAGATACTTTTCTGAATTTTTTGCCATTTTAAAAACATAACCTGAAAGGCAACGGAAGGATTTCTTAGATTTCTTCAAATCGGAAGAAAAATAAGCACTTTGTTAAGAAATTATCAATTTTATTTGTGTACCATAAAAGGCATATTCTATCTATTCCATTCATAATTAGATTTAGTTTTTATAAGAATTGAAATATGTGATTTTTAATTATAGAATGACACATTACGTTATTAAATATTTAAAAAACAATAGTAAAAAGTGAATAGTGATATATTTACAATTTTAAAATCGATATTTATTGATTTATCGATATTGTGGTAATTAAATTCAGTGACATAGTGTTAAAGTTACACAATATGATTCAAGACAATAGAACATATTATTTCGCCTAAAATTTTGCTACCAATTTTAACCAAATAATTTATTAAATTTAAAAATTTATGGACGAATCAAAAATTTTAACTTCCGTAAATTTTATCTAATTTTGAATTAATTTTTATATAATAACTTCAATTTACGAAACAATTACAAAATTGTAACTAGTCTTATTTCAACTACTTTTACTTTTTTCTGATGAACAAATGAATAAAAAAAATGTATTGAACTATTAATATATCAAATCCCGCTCACTCACTACACTTTCTATTGTAATTCGTTATCATTGATACCCTTTTTTAATTTCGTTCCTTATTTATCATTCATGGTCCTATTTGTTATAAATTGTTAACAAATTATTCAATTTTAGTATATTTAAAAAAGATAACTTACAGTGTTTTTATTACTCAGTTTTTTGCTATTCTAAGTTAATTTCTGATTTCCAATAAAATAGGAGATAGAATTATTTGAAATTACTATTTTAATCAATTATCTTTTTTTTACAAGGAAAAATAGAAAAAAAAATATACACGTTGACGTTGACGACGTTAATATGACTTTACTTGTTACTAAACAATCATTTTTTGTTTCTTTTTATTATTACTTCCTTTTTTAATCTACATTCAAAATTATTTACAATATAGATTTTTATTTATGTCAACATTCCGATTGTTAAATCGATTCTCCTACAATAGGCATGCAAAGTCAATACGATATATATGTATGATAATTCAAATATACAATTTACATAATATACATTGCATATTTACTTAAATCATAATTAATAAACTAAAAAGTTTATTATATTCGATTCGTTTAGTTAAAATGAAGATTTATTCGGTATTGCCATTAAAAAAGAAATAATATTATCTGACACTTTGTTTGCTTAGTTTAATATGGTGGGTTTTATGCATAATTAGGCATTAGTCTAAAAATGACTACAAACTACACTTATCATTGATTTCCAACTTTTTATAAAGTTGTTCATGAATTATAATTACATTTACGTTTGAGTGCACTAAATTTTATATATACATACACATATATATGTATTTAGTACATACAACTTTTACTCTAAGCTGGTAATTAATATAAACATGTATTATTCTTTATCTGCTTGATAAGTTTCCGTTAATTTAACAGATATCTATCCGTTAGTTACTCTAAACAAGAACTTAACAGAAACTTATGAGACAAGTAGGTGCAAATTTAATCGGGTGGGCAACTTTGTACAAAAGATGCTGGGAATAAACCGGTTCGACCTGTTCTTTGTAAAGTCCCTTTGTACCAGCCGTCGCCACGTTTCTTACATACGATTACGATATCGTCTACTTTTAGTTCTAATTCGTATTCAGAGTTAGGTGGGTACGGGACTATGCAGCGAAATCTGAGAACAAAAATTAAACAACTATTAAAAAATTAATAAATATTTTTTTTAACCTTATCTGGCGACAGGTAGAAGCTAGAGCTAAGAATCTAATAAGGTGTCAACCAATTGAAACATTATTTATAATGTACAACTCTGTGCCTGTGCGGGTTCGATTCTCACTTATGAGAATGATTTAGTTTTATTTCTTCGTCTTGTTAACAAGACCAAACGAGGCGCTGTGTTTCGCCACCCAACACGCAATGTCTCGAAAAACTGGCGGAAAGTAAAGAACTGAACGTCTTAACAATAGGCATATGCCTAATAAGTTCTTTGATTTTCACGACCCACGACGATTTGATTTTCTTGAGACCAGTGAAAAGTAATATTCCTTTACAGAGTGCAGGTGTATACAAATTAGACTGTGACTGTGGCTTATCATACATAGGTCAAACAAAGAGAAGCATCGGTGTTAGGGTGAAAGAACACATTTCTGATATCAAGAATGGGCATGTATCGAAGTCAGCTGTGTGTGAGCATACTGTGGATAAACCCAGCCACTACATTAGGTTTGATAAACCCCAAATCCTCGCTAAGGAAAACAGATACATTCCTAGAATGATCCGCGAGGCTATTGAAATACAAAAACATCCTAATTTCAATAGAAAGGACGGCTGGAAGCTTTCTACCACCTGGGACCCACTCATAAAATCATTGAAGTCTCAAACCCACCATACCAGAGGGCAAGATACCATCAGCTCATTCTGCAGGAATCCAGGGCAGTACGCGAGGCAATTAAGAAATCGTTGGCGGTAGTTTGATATAATAATTATGTCAACTGACAGACGAATGCCACCTCAGTCTACCCGTGACCACGGACTACTGCAAAGTGTTCGAAACGTCGGGTTTCCAAAAATGTATAAACATACAAAATATACGCGATTAATCCGGTTAAAATAGGCATATGCCTGTCCTGCTTGTGTTGTTATTAAAAAGTTGCTGATGTTATTATTAAAAAGATTATATTAGGCCCTTACATACAAAATTGACGATTGGTACGGGAGAAACAAAAAGTGGAATATTTTTAATATAATATATTTATTTAATCAAAATATGAACCTTTGTTATCTATGCACTTTTGCCATCTCTTAGTAGTTCCTTGATCCCTTTACTAAAAAAAAAACATTCGGACGGGAAACAATAAAATCTTTGAAGGCGGTTTGGACTGCCCCATCGGAGTAGATTTTTTTCCGCACGGTCTCATGATCACGGTCTGGGGAGTACGGTGGACGTTTTAGACATTCCAATTGAAGCTCTTCTAATTTGGTAGACGCCTGTTGCTGTGTGTGGTCTAGTGTTGATGTAATTGACCAACCAAGGTTGTTAAGCAGCTAGCTTTTCCATCATGAATTGCAATTGCTGAGAATAGACGTCTTTGCCGTTGTCGTCTGGCTAGATTTGTGAAAACTAATGAACGACACCGGCACTAATGAACTAGTGCCGGTGTCGCTTCAAATGCTTACAAGTAACTTTTTTTTTGGGTCAAGGATTTGGCTGGCTTGATAAGGTCCACCCATTGTGATGAGCGCTTCCGGTTATTATAGAGAATCCATAGGTAATGATTTGATTTAAAAACGATTCATTATTTTGTCGATTAACGCCCAATATAGAGATTGGATAGATATATGGAACAATCGAAGATTGACGTAAGAGATAGATTATTAATATTGGGCGTAAGTAATGTAACGCAACAGTCGACGCGCCTTTGCCGGTTCGCGTCACTCAATTCGTGAGGTTAAACCTTCCAACCACCAATCTGCTTCAGTTTTATCACTAACACCGCAGCCTGCATATAACTCGGGCGTGGTCTCTGATGGGTTCGCTTTCATAATAGCCTTCAATTCTTAATTATTAAATTGAATCACCGGCCGGAACAAAAGAAAAAACAAATGAACGACAAACGGTTACAAAACACAAATACATGTGTAAATAGATGTATTAATTTGAATTTGGAATTCCCACTCAAAAAGGATAAAGGAGGAAGGAAATTTGTGATTAAAGTGGCCAGTACGACAAAACGCCAATTTCATTTGTAAGGATCCAATATATGATGATTATATATAGTAAAAAAATACATACTTCTCTTTAACCGGTTGCGAGTGATGTCTATCTCTTCGCACTGTGACGTCTAATGACGCGGATTTACGATGACCCGACCATTCCACTTCTCCTGACCCTCGGCTTTTTAAGAAATTTAAGAATAAAAACACAATTACATATTTAATTTAACAAATAAAACAAACATTATAAAAGATTACAATTTTATATTACCTGTCATTGACATTTTTTTATTATAACAATACTTCTATTTAATAAGCAAAGAACAATTTAATTATTAATTAACATTATTTTAATTTTCTCTTATTGATCAAATTTAATTACAAAAGACTTATTAATTTAACTTTTATAATTATTTATAACATTTATGTAATGTGACAGTGGATAGTAATAGTGAAGTGCCACAACACTGTGAAAGCAAAACAAAAAGTGAACAAACAAACATACAAGTTAGTAATAGTGCTGTGATCTATCTAAATCTAGATGATGATATGAGTTGCATTCAGTTAACTGTAATCATTCCGCTGGACTTCTATATTATTAATCATATTTCAATATATCATATTAAAACTTTGTTGTTCAATGGATCATATTATTTTCATTAAAGTTTGAGCTTTAACAGCAAGAACATATATATCACTTCTTTAAAAACCACTAGAAAATATTTTTCAGTTTTAATTTTTTACAATGAAATTTGTCACAAGTCACAGTGCAAATAGGCCAAATTCAATAAATTAACTTTAATACGAATCCTGGTTGATATAATTAAATCAACTATAAATTGTACTTTAGTTGTAATATAATTTTCATATAATTGAACAATCTTTTAATATGTGAACAATTTCAAGTTATGTTAAGTAAATGTGTATTCAAAATATAATATTTGTAAAATTCATATTACCCAAATATGTTTATCATATAATAATTTAAATTCCCCTCTATTATAAACAACCGAACCTGTGCGCCCGCTGGTCGCGGTGCCTCGCACGAGCAGAGGCGGACGCGGAAGCAGATGCTTGGGCGGTAGCGGGCGAGAGAGCGGAGGCGGGTAGCGAGCGGAGAAGCTGCGACGGACACGACCCCGACCTGCGTTACCCGGCTTGTTGTATGCATACGTATACGATATGAAGGTAGGCTTGGAGGATAGGATAATATAAGATAAAATAATAGGATATAATGAGGGGATAGAAAAAGAAGATAGAATAGGATTCATAAATATAAGATAGGATTTGCATAAAAGAATAAGGCATGTCATATACGATAAGAGGATAGGATAGAGATATAAGGGGACAGACAAGAGGAGAGAAATGTGTGGATTGGTCTTAGTTGGTACAATAAATATAGATGTGGCTATCATTTAAATTGAAAAATAAAGGGAGGGGAACTCTAATATAAATTTGTAGATATTATTTTAATTTGTAATATAAGCGCAAAGTTGTTTAAAATGTACCGGAGGTGATACAGGCATATAAAATAGCATTAACAGGCATTAAATATGGTTAATTTAAATTTAAAATACATTTTTTCATGGGATGGATAAAGGATAGGGTCAAGGTCAAATTTTATATAAGTGACAAATACATAAAGACGAATGCACGATTAAAAGAAATAGTAGCCTTTTTTATTTATTTTTTTCATTGAAAAAAAATGGCCTGTAAATTATTATCCTTCTACAATACAATATGATGATTTATATTTCTGTTATTAACATAACCTAAATTGTTTATACATTTTCACATTTTAAGTTTTATATTAATGTTAGTCAGTTCGTGCAACTACGTGCAATTAGCTTACTTCATTTTCTTTTTAAATATCTAAAGTGCATTTTGTCTATGTATCTATAAGATAATAAAAAAAAGGTAAGGGAAAAATTATGCAGGGTAAAAATTACGGGGCTCCAATCGTATACATGTGCATGATTCATACATACAATGCATAGACAAGATGAAAAAAATATATATTTTGTACAAAATAACATGAATAAATTGTATTTTTCTTATTTTAAACATCTTGTCTATAATGATAAAAAAAAGTGATTTTGTTTATACATACTGACATACATATAAGTCATAGTTTGTTTCACAGGTAATCAAAAATATAAAATATATTTATAGTTTTTTTTTAAAACAAACTAAAGCTTAAAAAACACAATAGACGAAATGATCTGTGATGTTAATGGGACGTTTACATACAATTAGACACACAAAACACATGCAAAATCCACACACAATGAATAGTATGCTTGTGATAAAATTGTTTTAGCGTTTGTATGTTTTAGCTATTTCTTTTTTATTTTTATTTTGTTGGTGTATATCGCAATTTTAATATTTAACATACATTTATAGTACGGATATTATTATGTTAGTGCATATGATTTGATAAACATATATTTAAACATGTATTGTTGGTTTTTTATAACATTAAAGTATTTCAAAATACAAATATATATGTATATATATATATATATATATATATATATATATATATATATATATATATATTGCTTTATTTTTTTAATAAATTTTAACTTAGATTAAAAAAAATATGTTTAGAGTATTAAAGAATTTTTAAAGGCAAAGCGCAGTGTTGAGTTGAAACATTTAACACGCAATGAGTCGAAAGTACGAAGGAGCGTGGGGAACGGAGTGTCATAACACTAGTTTCCATCTGCCTACTATTCGGGATACTGCGTGACGCAAAAAATTTTTTTTCTTACCGAACATGAACCGGATGCGCTGGCAACATAAGGGAAGTCCCGGGTCCATCCTCAAACACCGGATTATCCATACTATAACCAACTGGAGGAGGTGATTTACACTTCTTCATGGCGGCGAGTCGTTTCATGAGCGAGACGCCAGTTGATATCGATGATTTGTCCGATTTGGATTTTTCTTTAGGCTATAATTTTGAATTGATTGTATTCGTTAGTTATTTTCATATTAGTAAGTAGTCATAAGTTTATTACGCATGTCTATTCTTTATCAAGGCTTTTAAATGTATTCTCCATTCCGGTTGATATTCAAATTTCATCAACAAACATTTTAAAAAAAAAGGTGTTATTTAATTTATACCATATTTTAAAAACATTCTAAAATCAAATATATAGGTAACTTTACAGCAGCCACGACATGTCGACCGTGCTGTAGATACAAATTAATATAATATAAATGAAAAATAAAAAAATATTTTATTTCCCAAATCATCTAAATGTTTGTGTGGTGAGACAACTCAAGAAAGTAATTATTATACTTAAATTAAACTTAAGCAATATTATGTTATTGTTTATACCTTTTCTGTTCTCGGAGTTGTTTGTTGAGGTTGCATTGAACTCCAAGGATATGTTAAGGGTTGACCTAAAAAACCAAAAAAAATTAATCGCAATAAAAGTATGTATTTAGTTTCCTTAATTTTTGTATATAAACAGTGTACGCAGAGAAAATCTATTGTAAAAACACTACATCCTCATTTTAATATATCGTAGTTTTAGTATTAAAGATATTTGATAATATAAGCAATATAGTCGAACAGTTAAACAAAAAAATATAATTTCAACACAAACTCTAATCCAACAAAAAATTACAATCTATACAAAAATTATTAGCTGAAGAATTTCTTTGGTTGAATGCATCAATTTTAGGAAGTACTGGTGCAAATTGCAAAATATTTTTGTGTCCATTTATAAAGGAATCTATAATAGGCTATATTACATCAAGTAAGTTGTGTTGAACCCAATGTACTGTACTGTACTGTGGTCAGAGTTACCTCCAACAAGAAACAAGTGTCATACACGAGTAGTTATTTCCATTTATTTGAGAACGCGGGCGTAGACAAAAAAAATACTTGTACATTATAAAAACGTAGTGTATATTTTTAGACTACATTATTATTATTATTATTAATTATATTATATTATACATACCGGTAGCGACAAGGGGGCTGGAGGCGCGAGGGGGCGCGTCCGGAGGCGCCAATGTGGGATTAGTATTGGCGTTTGTCGTGTTTGTGTTGCTCGTTGTTGTTACTTTTGATGTTGTTGTAGTGGCTGTTGTGTTTGATGTGTTTTGCTGTAAACATTTATATGAGATTATTTATCAAGTAGCGCCACAAACGCAGCATCATCGGCTTCAATTTATATTAAAGCAATTTTTTTGAATAACGTGTTACTTTAATCGTAGTTCCCGGGGAACACTCAAAAAAAAAATAATAAAAAAACGTATTTAGTTACCTTGTCATGTTTAACCCTAGCGTGTGCGGCCGCGTGCGCGGGCAGCGGCGCGAGGGGCGCCACGTAGTTGCCGGGGAACACGCCGCAGCGCTGCACGCGGTCGCAGCACCCCTTGAACCAGCCGTCCCGACATCTTTCCGTTACTGTGTACACGCCTGGAACAAAACATTGGGATTGTTTTTCTGTATTATGTTAATATATACAAAATACTATTGAAGAAAAAATATGTATGGAAGACAGGAGGATGGTGGATATATGTGAAATAACAGAAAAAGCTATGGATTCTATTCATATCCATTTTTTCAATACCATTGATATCCTTACTCTAAGCTCTGTTGTCTCTATCTAGTGCTATAAGTGCTAAATTAAAAAGTATTTATACATTTGTTCACCTTAACATACCATAGCATAAGCAGCGCGGGAGTGATTGTGTGTGCATAATGAGCCTACCTCTTAACCTCCACTGTCTGAGGTCTTTTTCCACATATTCATATTTAAAATGACGCCAGCTTTGAAATACTTTCTAAAAATTATTTTGTCATAGGTCTGGATCGGCAGAAATCTTTTAATAGGATAAACATAAAAAAAACCTTAAATAAAGTACATAAATTACCTCCTTTCTTCAATTCCAATTCATCAGGTTTTTGAGGTTTATATGCATACAGCGCTATATATGCAGCTGGCAGAGGTTTCTCATTGCTACCGGATCTTCGCCTTCTTCTGTCTCTTTCTGGTCTCTCTCGTTCCCTCTCTGTTCCATGGTCTAGAAGACTCGTTGCTAAGATTTCTGCTGAATGCCTGGATTTAGATACATTTAGATTAATATTAGTCGACGTGGCGCATGCTCATAAGCGTGCGCCATTCAATACAATAAAATTCAGCGTTACGTGGAGCGTGGAGTGTCTTAACACAAATTATTTTTATTTCATTTCTTTTTTTTTATTATTTTCAGTTTATTCAATTTGTTTAAAATATTCATAAAACCAAAAAAATATACCTGTTTTGTACATGATTAGATTGCAAATGCGTAGATGGCGTTAAGCTATGTCTTTTTTCTCTATCCCTATGGTCCCTGTGTCTTGACACCATATAGTTCCCATCTTTGTGTGATGGTGACAAAGCCGCTTGTAATCCCAAGCCAAAATTAAACAATGAATTCGGACCGCTCATAACATTTCTAGAATGTGATGGAACTTCCAACACTTCTGTACTTTCTTGATTATCATTTTGATTTTGATTTAGATTTTTTGGACTTTCTGATGGTGGTAAGCTGACATTTAAAGATGTATTTGTCGCTGTAGAGCTTTCATTTAAGCTTAACGCGCCTGATGCGTTCAAAGATTCTTGATTTTCTTCCTCTTGAGTACTAACATTGGCTGAACGTTCAGTATTAACGTTGTCTGGTGAACTAGGTAAGCTAGGCTCAGCACTTTCACAAGTACTTGTATTGGAACTTGTATTGGGCGTGGTTGTACAACTACCTGCGTTCCCAGATGGAGTGTTCATACTGGAACTTGAATCCGAGCTATTATTTGTAAAATTAACAGCGCGTACATTTTGATAGGTGGTCGTCTCAACTTTTTGTAATGGCGTCGAATTGTAATTATCAAATTTAGTTCCTCTTAAACGGTCGTAGTTTTCACTTATACGTGAAACACTCTGGATTCCCATTGTTTGATGGCTTTTATTATTATGTACATTGGTGAAATGAATCAGATCTAAATGTTTGGTTGTGGGTTCCATTAGGGGTCCGTTTCTGGCAACCACTTGGTTCACAGTTACGTGTTGGTTGACCGGTTGCGGTATCAAAATTTGTGGTTGCGTGATTGTTTGAGCGTGATTTGCGTGATAGTTTGGATGAGATTGACTCATAGTTGCCAAGTTTTGATAGTTTCCTTGTCCAGTTGTGGGAGTTGATAATGACATAGGTTGGCCACGGACCTGTGGGTTAAAATAAAAGATTACAACAAGTAAATCGTCTAGTACATTCATGTATTTTTTTGAAACATTAATTATTAATATCTAAGAGTACAAGATAATTTTATAAAAAATAATGACAGCAATTTTGTCGATTAAAAATTTTTACATATACCACTAAGCACTATCATTGTAAGTTCCAATTTCATTGAATAAGGTATTACGTCTAAAGATAGTAATATTTAATTATTTTTTTTACTTCATTTTCACGCCTTATCCCCCAGTAGCGGGATAAGCAGAGTGAACCTAGAGTCACTCTAAATTCTACACATTGATGTTGAGCGAGATCAAGGGTCGAACCCACAGTCATCGCATTTACAGTCAGACGCTATCTCACCCCACCATATATTTTTATACGCCTGAAAATAAATATGATGGAAATATAAATAAAATAAGTAATCAAAATACCTGTGATCCATGATGTCTGTCAGAATGCGATGATCTGACTACATCAGGCACGGGCGGCACAGGCCGAGTTATTGGTGCACTGAAATTTTGTCGAATTATGTAAATAATAAATATATTTAATAGCAGTTTTGTGGATAAGTGCTTTGGTGAATAAATGTTAGGGATGCGAGTTCAACTCCGAAAAATTTTATATTACAAAGATACAACATTATTTAAAAAATAAATCATGTTTTAGTTTCAAGTAAATATTAAGTGAATTAATATGAATAAATAATAAATATTACAATTTTAATTATTTATTCATATCAATATACTGTTTCAAATAATAGTGGTTGTGTTAAAAATTACAAAATAGTTTGTGAATTTTTTGTGATAAAAATTTTATCTGACCAAGAAAAAAAGAAACAGCAATATCTATATATAAATAAAGAGTAATCATTAAGTTAATTACCTATTCATAAGTTGCCTAGCCGCGTGGTTTAACTCCACAAAGGCTATGGGAAAGATTCCGACGCGTTGGTCCAAACGCCCTTCCGCCCAGTTTTCATCAACACGACGATGCACCGATATTATTGCACCTGAAAATGTTATATTTTGTCATTTATAGTATTATAGTCAGTCTAACTCAAGTAAAATGAAAATATTAAATACTTAATTCCCTCCAGTGTCACTCCATTAGTCACACGCTCGTGCCACAATCAGCCACCGATGATGACTTCATATATCATTAATAAAAAATATATATTGCAACGACAAGTCATATATGCCAGTCAAAGCCACGGCAGCCAAGCCATGCCCGCCAAGTAGACGAGCCAGCCAAGCCATGCCCGCCAAGTAGATGAGCCAGCCAATACTAACATTGACAGTTAACGTTTGATTGCCTTAAGAGTAGGGAATTTGTATTGTGTACGCTTATAAGCCGCACATGTGTCAAAACGGCTGTGTTCTAATTCCCTTCTATTTCAATATATTATATAGTAAAATGTCACCTTTATCAAAAGCCAAACATCCTTCTTCATCAGGGGCCGACATTCGGAAGTCGTACAGCGCTTTACACAACGCAGTACTCATTGGTAATGGTACCACCACCTGAAATCATTACAATTAATATTTATTACATAGCAATTTTCCAATAGTGACTAATAAACGAAAATATAAATGTATGTAATAGTGAAAGTATAAAACGTAGCATAGCAATATAACATAGTAACATAGCAATTTTCCAATAGTGACTAATAAACGAAAATATAAATGTATGTAATAGTGAAAGTATAAAACGTAGAAAATGAACATATACCATATATATTCCTAGGGGAGTGTAAGGAAGTACTATGAGAGAAATTTCTAAAATTATACTTTTTCAGCTACATGCTGCATGTCACATACAACAGGGTAAGCAAAGGGAACCTAGTGTCACGACACTCGGTTATCTATCTATATTACCTTTCTGTCTGAATTCAAGACATTGTGTGTTGAATGGTGGAGCTCAACGCAATACAATATATATCTCCTACATATTGCTCTTTAATGAAAATATTTTTAATAAAGATAAAATATATGATTATTTTATATTCTCCTCCTCCTCCTCTGGGTTATATGAACACTTTGAAATAATTTTAGAACAAGTACTTGTAAAGTTATCTGGGTCTAAGAAATTAATAGTTGTATGTGGTGATTTTAATATTAATTTACTAGAAAATTCCACCATTTGCACTAGATTCAGGTCACTACTTAATTCATATAACCTAGACAATCTATTTCTAGAGCCAACAAGAATCACTCATTGTACCGCTACTTGCATTGATAATATTTTTACAAACTCTGTGCCTTGTAAAAAATCAATAATTAATATGTTAAGTTCAGATCATTGCGGACAGTTGGCTTCCTTTCACCTTGGTAAAAAAAAAATTGATAAAAATAAAAAAATTGTTTGTATACCAATGACAACTAGTCGTATAGAAAAGTTCAGAAGTAATATAATAACAAAACTTAAATATTTAAAACATAATAATAAGCCCAATTTACTATATGAGAATTTTTTCAATGTTATACAGAGTGAGTTCAAAGCTATATTTACTTCTAGAACAGTCAATTCCAGGAGCTTCTTGTCATTCAAGGATTGGGCGACTGTGGAAATACATAAGAGTAGACAAAGGTTATATGAACTTTATAGTGAGAAGACGTATAACCATAGTGAAACATTTATTAATTATGTTAAATCTTATTCTAAATTATTTAAAAAAGTGTGTTCCATGGCAAAATCGTTACATATTAAAAACAAGATTAAAAACTCTTTTAATAAAATTAAAATGACATGGGACATAATAAATTGTGAAACTGGAAAAGCCAGGGATTGCAATTATGAATTTGAATTAAGAATTGACAATGGGTTAACCAGCTCGGACCAAGAAGTTGCCAGTGTTTTTGAAAAATTATTTGCTGATATTCCAGTTTCCACAACCAAAACACTTATATCTTCCACGACAGTCGCTGAATCTTTACTTAAGGAGAACGTAAACAAATGTGATATAGATTTCAAATTTAAAGTGGTCAACTCAAGAGACATTGTTAAGACATTCAAGTCCCTAGACATTAAGAAAACATCAGATATATGGGGAATTTCTGTTAAATTAATTAGTCATATAATAGACGCTGTTGCTCTTTACCTCGCGACTGTATTTAATAATTGTATAGAGTATGGTGTGTTTCCTGACTTAATGAAATTTAGTAAAGTCATACCTATATTTAAATCGGGTAGTACATCTGATCCCAACAATTTCAGACCTGTATCTATACTACCCTCATTTAGTAAAATCTTTGAGAAAATTATTTTAAATCAAATGCTGATGCACTTTGACTCACATCAGCTTTTGCATGATAAACAGTATGGCTTTGCTAAAGGTCGCTCGACTACTGATGCTGGTGTAGGACTTATAAAAAGTATATTTGAGGCTTGGGAGGGATCGCAGGATGCTCTTGGTATGTTCTGTGATCTGTCTAAGGCCTTTGATTGCGTTCAGCACTCTACATTGGTCATGAAGCTACACCATTACGGCATAAGAGGACGTGCACTCAATCTTCTGACCTCTTATTTAGCTAACAGAGTTCAGAGGGTTGATGTAAATGGCAAGAAATCTCCTGGATCATTTGTCAGTATGGGGGTCCCACAAGGGTCTATTCTTGGTCCTTTTCTGTTTTTAATATATATAAATGATTTGCCATTTTTAGTGGGAAAGAACCATGATATAGTATTGTTTGCTGATGATACTTCATTGATTTTTAAAATAAAACGACGACAAAACATATATGACGATGTAAACAATGCTCTATCGAAAGTAGTACATTGGTTTAGTGTTAATAACTTACTATTGAATAGTAAAAAAACTAAATGTACTTCAGAACACCTAACACAAAATTTGTTAAAGCTGATGTACTCTTGAATGGTGAAGCCGTGGAACCTGTCGATTCTACGGTGTTTCTCGGTATCACCATTGACTCTAAATTGCAGTGGGGACCTCATATCGATGGATTGGCGAATAGACTTAGCTCAGCAGCTTTTGCGGTTAAAAAAATCAGACGATTAACGGATGTGGAAACGGCTCGCCTTGTTTACTTTAGCTACTTTCATAGTATTATGTCCTACGGCATTCTACTTTGGGGTAATGCAGCCGGTATTAAATCAATTTTTGTCTTGCAGAAGCGAGCTATTCGCGCAATCTATAATTTAGGCCCAAAAGAATCGTTAAGGCAAAAATTTAAAGAAATAAATATTTTGACAGTTGCATCTCAATACATTTTTGAAAATGTTATGTATATTAAGAAGAATATTAAAGATTTTGCCAAAATTGGTGATGTACATAATATCAATACTAGAAATAGGAGTAAACTTATTGCACCTGTGACCCGATTACATCGGGTCCGTAATTCTTTTATGGGACAATGTGTACGCTTTTACAATAGGATCCCAGAAAACGTCCGAGAATGTTCTATATCACAATTTAAAAGAGTTGTGAATAGACGTTTGTGTGTTAAAGGTTATTACCAAATTAATGATTATATAAATGATAACACGCCTTGGGAATGAAATGCTCGCTCCAGTCTATTTCAAAGTATCATTGTCAGAAACGCTGAAATGTGATTTTGTATAATTGATTTAAAAAAAAATAAGTCCCGCTGAGTTTCTTGCGCCGGTTCTTCTCAGGTCTGAGGCACTAATTTTAGTGAACTGGTGGTAAATTATTTGACGTTCAAAAAATGAAGCATGTAACTTTTTATTTTGAATAAAATTATTTGACTTTGACTTTGACTTTGACTATTATAATTCATTATCCTTTTATTTACTTAAATTATTTAGGTATGTAACCGAAAATTTACACCTCTTGATTTCCAAAAATCAAGTAGTAGTTACCATAAAAATATTTTCAAAACGACGCGACGTAACAGTCTGATATTTGATATTTATTATAAATTCTATACATGTTTAAATTTTACCTGTACAAAAGTAATAGGGAACATGCCGGTCCTGCCGGATACTTCGCCTTGGTACCAAAACGTATCTAATTTCTTCTGCAGAATAATCGTTTCACCCTTCTTGAAGGACAGATCACTGAAATTAATATTTAATTTGAATTTAAAACAAAGTAAAACACTGATTCATATATGTTTTCTTAGTAGATGTGTATGATTCATACAGTTATTCCAGAAATGAGAATGAACTTGCGTTTGTCGCTTAAATGCCTTGATTATTTGTTAGCTTAAATATAGTTTTAAAAGTACATTATTATTTTGTCACTGCAGTAATATTTTAGTTAAGCTGTATATCATAAGTTTATATTTTTTTATATAATTGTTTTTATGTTTTCTTTTGAATTTGAAATTCAACGCTGCGCTATGTTCCATCTTTTACGAAAATATTTTAAATAAACACTGTTTTCGGTAGAAATTGTACTATGTTAATTTACATTTAAATTCAGACATTGTTATTATATACTGCTATATAAATTGGACATTAAATAATAACTAAATAAACAGACTATTTCTTTATAAGCCTTTTACAAAGGTACAACTTTTATCAATCTGGATAACTTAGAAGACATTTTTTTATTCCACTGGAATAAAATATAAAGTAATACACTACATAATAAACCATTTTAGAACAACTAATAAAATTTAAGTCAAAGTAATATTATAATAACATTTCATCCAATTCATAGACACCATATTTAAAAATTGTATGAAATACAAAAAAAAATAGCCTATTTACGGATGAAGATGAAGGATAACCAATTATAGAATTCTCGTTTAAAAAGTTACAAAAAATTAGTTGTCAAGCAACATGTCACTTAAGTATAAATTTGAAATGCCACCAGTTAAAACAGTCTACGTGTATTGTATGTAACAACTAGCTACCCCTCTCGCATCTTCGTCCGCTTGAACTACAAAATTATTTGTTTTGGCATCTGAATTACTTTCATGATCTAATAATATAATCATTTTGGAGGCCAGCCGTGGCGCAGGAGCACAAAGTGTGACTGTAAAACCGACTGGTTGTGGGTTTGATCCCCACTCGAGGAGATGAAATATTTACTTACATTTATATTTCCATTTCTTCGCTCTGGTGTCGAGGCAAAGCGCAGCGTTGAGTGCTGCCACTCAACACGCAATGCCTTCAGAATTAGGCAGAAAGTGAGGAACAGAGTGTCTACACTAGGTTAGGCTAGGTTACTCCGCCTACCCTGCTGGGTGCGGGATACAGCGTGAAGCTAATTAATTAATTGATTTTGTAATATTCCTTAGTGAACGCAATGGTTATAACTTCAAATAAATTTACTATTAAAAATATTTATACCCAACAGTCAATGTATTTAAATAATTTAACAGTTTACATCGAATTGACAAAATTCCTGTCTATTCGTTATTGACGCGGAATTAGGGTAGCTAAAAGAATAGGGTAAGATTCAATGGAAAAATTTAAATGATATCGTGAATAAACAGAATTATCATATTTGACTAGGTAACCTTAATATGACGTTGGAGATTATTCAAACATCCTTCAAGCACGTCTACAACACACTAAAGTTTTTCCTAAAAATAGACATTATCAAAATTTAAAACTCACCCTGGTTCTTTAGATATGTAGTCATACATGGCTCGAGCGTGCGGTGGTAACTGTTTGTTTTCCGATCGCGACGACTGTTGCAATTGTTGTATCTGTAATGGTAATAGGAACATCATTAAATATGTTTAACATTTTTGTGTTATTCGAAATATAAACAAGATTTTTTTTTTGTTTTTTGAAAGCATGTATAAATTTAAACGTAACAAGATTTGAAACCGCGCCTCTCGATATTTTCTAGTTTTCTAAAAAAGTATTAACATTTCTTAACTGTGAACGCTATATTATATTATAAGGAGCTAGAATTTTTTTATTATCTACTATTAAATCTTTATCTGATAACAAAGAATATTGTAAATAAACATTGTTAAAGTAAGTATCCAAATTGTAAATAAAGAAATGATATTTTAGAATAACTTATATAAAGGCCAACGAGATAAACCTAAGTGACACTGTGTGCATAATCAGCCTATATATTCCTATTAGAAGGTCAACTTCGAAGACTTATCAATTAATTGAATTTGACGGATATCGTCGATATGGAAACACAGAAAAGAGTAAAAATAAAATTAAATTAAATTAGCTTCACGCTGTATCCCGCACACAGCAGGGTAGGCAGAGGGAACCTAGTGTTAAGACACTCCGTTCCCCACTTTCTGCCGAATTCTGGAGGCATTGCGTGTTGAGTGGCAGAACTCAACGCCGCGCTTAACCTCAAGAAAAGAGTAATGGTACAATTACTTCGAAAATAAAAAAAATATTTTCCTTTGTTTGTGCATATTTTCGGCGAATAAAAAAATTATTTTATAAATAGGCCGTAATAATAAAATAAGCAAGCTTATAAAATATAACAGAATAATATATGACTATATAAGTCTAGTATATACGTATAATTTACAAAATATTAGAGTAAAAAAAAAACTAGAGCAACTACTTAAGAGTAGCTAATGACAAATACTTCCTACTTCAGTTTTGTGACGAAAGCAAACGCCACATATTATCTTAACCAGACAAGATAACGATCGTCTCTTCAAAAAAACCAACCTATCTGAGTTTAAACTTTACTTTAGAAAATTAACTTTACTCCAGAGGACCAAAATTATAAAAAAAAACAATACTACTATGGTGATATCGAAAAGTGTAAATATAAATCGTAATATAAAATGTTACTTATTATAAACATGTGTACAGTCCGCGCGGTGTAAACTGAGCTTTGCATTTGTATAAGTGAAAAGCAAAAATAGAGCCGAAATAAAAACTTTCAAAATGAAAATTATTATTATTCACCAATAAAAAAATATCCTCGAATCAGGTCAGAAGACAAAAGTGGGGGCTTTGAGTTGGGAGGGATACAGCGTGAAACTAAAAGAACCAAAAATTTGATTCCTACCTGAGAATGTCCACTTCTAACTCGCTGGCCACTTATTTTCCTCGGAGCGGAGTTCTTCATACCTTCCAGTATCCTCATGAGGAGGACGTTCGGAGGTAATTCCTCCACCTTCGTCTCCACTAATACCCGGCATTCTGGACATCGTAGCTCCTTGTGGGACTCTACAATTACCTGAAACAAAATAATTTACTATTTAGAATTTTCAATATTACAGAAAATTGTTAGTATCAGTCATGTTCAGTTATTAAAAACATTCAAGAAGTAACTAATATAAAGCATAGCTATAATTATTATAAAGCAAATGTTTTTATTTTGATTGAACGCGCTAATCTCAGAAATTACTGGTTCGAAAAGAATTGAAAAAATATTATTGTATTGAATAGTCCATTTATCGAGGTAGACTTTATGCTATAATACAGCACTTATTAACATTTCGCCATGCCAGCGAAGCTGTAGGTAATAGTTAGTGTATAATATGCGGTTTTAAGCAATTTAGAATCTTAATTGAAAAAACTTGTAAATTCAATGTTAAAGATATGTATGTATATATTTTTTATCTTTATTAATAATATTTTGTGTTCAGATTGATAACATACCTAATAAAGACAAGAGTGATATTTTATTGATTCCTTATCAAATATTGTGAATACAATAAACATTTCCCTTCCAAATAAAGCGACAAGTGTTACTTTCGTGCTATCCCGGGGGGGTCTTGGACATAACATACTGTCATTAAGTGAATAGATGTGTATCTGTACAGTTGTATACATATGTATATAGTTTGTTTATGTTACGACGAAACATGTTTTGTTCGTTACGTGTGGTAATAACTGGCATAATTAATATGGCAACACCACCGCGTCAAAATATTGTAAATTTCTATCAAAACTTTTTTTTTTCTTTAACTGTGTAAGCTTATTTATAATAGATTTTACATATGTAGTACACATTTATTTTTTAAAGAACTACAGTAACGAAGGAGCTTTAAAATAACTTACAGGATCGAATACCGATTTAATACCAATTTATATAACTAGGAATACATTTAATAATGTAATGTGTGTTAATACACAATATGTATATTAAAATTATACCAACACGGAATTCCATCTTTGAATCTTTTTTAAAATAGCTTCTCTTACAAATATCCGGCAAATAGATGTGCTAAAATATATTTATTATCTATTGCTCATATTGTAACATAACCGAATATAAATATATAAAGGTCGCAGGACGCGTGAACTCCGCAAAGGTCGTGTCAGTAAAAGTAACTTTGCATTCGCACCCTTAATAACTTTTCAGAACCCATACTGTCAGTATCAGCATTTTTGTAAATTAAATTTAAATTTAAAAAATACATTTATATTGTTTCTAACGTAACGTTAGCTTTGACCGTTTGAATAATTGTACATTCGTATCTTATAAAATATTTTTTCAGTGAGAACTTAGATAGTCTCAAGGCAGCTCCTTCACTTAAACGTTAAGTGAGGTAGCCCAACGCCGCGCTTTATCTTACCGAAGCAGGTAAATAAAAATACTTTTCTCGAGTGAGAATCAAACTCACAACGCGCGCAAGTCAGGGGCTATCGCACTGTGCCATGATGGTCTGCCTTACATTGTAAGAAAATTTGGTTCCATTACAAGTCACAATCTTCAATAGTTTAAAGAGAAACAGAATTATTAAGCTACCAGACTTTTTTATGACTCTCTTTACATCGATATTTTCGATATCTCAATTAAAACGATAAACATGTTAAATTACTATTTTAACACTTGCATGTAATGTGTTCATAAATATTTTATAAAGCTTCACGTTGTATCACGAATATGGCAGGGTCTGACTACCCTGCCATATTGGGGACCTTATGTTAAGCCATTTTGTCTTTTTACCAGAGGGGGGAAAAGAAAATAATTCATTCTTCTAAGTGGGAATCGAACCTAAGTCAGACGCTGGTCTAAAATAAGCATAAATAAAAAAACACATCAAACAGTACCTGAACAGGATATAAATTGGTTATTTAGTTTCATATTGATTGACGTGTAGGCATTATAAGATGACGTATGAAAATCAATAACAGATATCTTATCATTTTACGATTATTTAGAAAGTGAGTCAAGGTGATACTTTGTAAGCACTTTGTATAATACATGAAAAGCATATATGAGATGTATATTAAATATATAAAAACCTAAAAAATGCCCTAACATTATAAATAATTATAAACTTTTTGCTCTCGCTTTATTTCAATTTGTCAAAAATAACAATATGCGCCTACATATAGATACAATTGTTATATTTATTTATTATTGCAATAGTTATATTTGGTTAAATTAATAAGAATCTAACTCAGAACGAAATTCAAATTCGGACGCAAATTGATAAACTGAACTGTTTTAACACTGTGTTCACACTGTCTACTCCGCTACAGAAGGAAAACCGTAAAGCTGCTACTTTTTATAAAAATAAAGGACCAAACGTTTAAAGTCCTCGCATTCTCTTAATCTCCATCACCACGCATGTAGCGTGACTCTGCATTAAAAAAAAGAGACCAACAAACAACGACATCCATCTTTAACTAAAAAAAACACACTAAATTACCAACTTAAAAAAAAAAACAAACGCAGTAGCAGTGCTCCGACACCACCCCATCTCTTACCCAGCAATATGTACAACGTCAGTCGACACTCGTCATTGTATCGATCTAATTGTCCCAGTTGAAAGCTGTTACATGTATTTTTAGCATAACCAAAATAGATCACCCCGCCAGTACTCCCCGTACTTAACGACATTCCCGTATTATTATTTGGCTTTGATCTGAAACTCTTTGTGAGAACGATGTTATATCGATATTAACAACTTTTGTAAACACCAACTCTTTGAAATTGTGAAGCTTTGTTTTCGGCGCAGCAATAACTTAAAACCGGGTTAAGTAATATTAACCGCTATATTAAACGAATGTTATATAATTAATATGGTTTATATATGTTTATTCAGATTGAGCTTAATCTATATTAATAATAGTGTTATCTTTATAATAGAAAAGTAACATTTTTGCATACGCAATCTCAAGAACTGCTTGTCCGAATTAAAAAAATATTTTTGTGTTGGATATTTCATTTATGAAAGAAGTCTATGGGCTATATTAGATTCAATCGTTTCGATGTAGCTTACTGTACCTACGGTCAGATTTACCTTGGGCATGTAGAATGTGTATGTGCATATGCTAACACCGATTAGCAATTTCCATTTCATCACAGGAGCTAAGACCAAGCAGAAGAAAAGCTTCAAGGCCGAAAACTAATTCAATATAATAACACATATATATATTTATAGATTGAAGGAATTAAAGAAAATCTCACACAAGAAAATTGCAAGAATACAACTCAAATAATCTCATTGCTTCTGTGTACTCAGAGTTAAGTCATTGTTGATAAGAGACTTATAATACGGCCACAAATTTAACGTTATCATAATTTATATATATATTTGACTGCTACACAGTTGAACGAGAACTTTCCTCTTTATTTGTAACTGATTTATATACGAGTTGTCGATCGCAACTTCCTTTTTTGCATGGACTTTATTAAGTAAAATTTAAAGAGCAGATTATTCACGGGTCCATAGACATTTGCTCGTCGAAAAAAGTAAGGGAATTATTTATGTAAAAGATCAAGCTTTTCATAAAATAGAATATTTCTATATATACGCCGTCGGTAAAAAGTTGAAAACCCCGTTTTTTCTCGCTCCTATAGGATATTCGAGGAATATCCTCTTAGTGCTCCCCTACACTTCCTTACCGACCTACATGCTAAATTTCAACTTTCGAAGTCCAGTATTTACGTCTATGCATTATCTGTAGTTAGTACCTAATCAGTAAGTAAATCAATAGAATCAGTTAGTCAGCATTGTACATTTAGACTACGACAAAAATGTCAGACATTAATGTCTGTTCTATGCACTGTTTACACTAATACGGATGTTTTGTATCTGAGTAATGTCTATTTGTAAGTGTACGGATCGTGTGAGAGCTGTTCTCACGTAAACAAATCAATTATGCTCGACCTGCATGGACAAACATCTTACAGCCGCTATTGCTACTAATGTAATAAAAAAAAATACAGAACATGAAAATCCACAAGTATTTGACTCAAAGGTGTAAATTAAAAAAGGCAGAGCAGGCAGACTAAGAGTTACGCATAGATAAACCAAAGTTATGTATAAAAGTATATGGATACACATATAAACTTCTGTCTAAAAAATGAGAAAATTTTAAATATATATTAGAAAAAGTTAATCCTGTAAAACCTGACAATCGACATTTACACTGAGTGTACCGTGTAGTGTCGAGTAACGTACCTACACTACATATTGACAAAATAATAAATTATAAAATAAAATCTTCACATATTTACGTAAAGGAAAGTAAGCAAGGATAATTCAGTGTCATGCCTTTCTCTTCTCCACTTTCCGCCTAATTTCGAATCATTGCATATTAAGTTGATAAACATTTGTAAAATTAGCTCAAAATTACATAGAATAGTAATTGCCTGTAATATAAGAAATGTCATTGGTCTTTCTTCCATTACATTTATTCCATCAAATTATTACTAACAAAAGTTTCCTGTTAACTCAATTACAACGAACGAATTAATATTGAGGTCGTTGTGGCGCAGCGACACAGCGTCTGCGTGTAAGGGTGACGATTGTGTGTTCGATTCCCACTCCCGAAGAATGAATTATTTTTATTTCCATGCTCGGTAACAAGATAAAACGCGGCGATGAATTCCGCTACTAACATGCAACGTCTCAAAAGTTCGGCGGAAAGTGCGGAGCGTAGTGTCTTAACACTGGGATTCTTCTGTTTACCCTTATATATACGAAATACAGCTGGAAGCTAGAAATATATATATTTGTTTATTTCTTTGATTATAATTTTAAAATTTTACCGATTGTTATAGAATGCTACTAGGTGTGGGGCTACGCAATATAATGCAGTAAAAGGTAGTAGACAAAGTCTACGATTCACTGAACAAGAAAGTGGATTGAAATAAAGAGCAGGATGGTGATATTTATAAAAATAAGTGCATATATAATATATACCATTAGATGCAGGTATGGAGCTATAGGGATGTGTTTCAATATACTTGAAAGTCATAAGATTAACAATCTTTTGTGGAAATTATTTTTTTTTGGTTTTGCGCTTTTGTATCCCGGGTATAAAACAGGAAAGACAGTAGAGGGCATAGTGTCTAGAAACTCAGTTCTTTAATTTTCGAGTGAATTCAAGATATTCCGTTGAGCGGCGAAACTCAACGCTGCACTTTGTCTTATCAGAGCGGGAAAATGAAAATAATTAATTGCTTCAGTCCCTCGCGCCGCGATGTCCTGGTTAATATTTTAAAATAAATATCTCCCCAATTTGACTAGACAAAACATGGCAATGTTGATTTTCAGCAGAGAGTAAAAGAAGGGAGATGGAGGAAGGTTTCACTGTTCTAAATTATAAATATATGTAAAATATTACATAAATTGTAATACTTTGTCAAGATATACAATCAATTTAGGTGCCAGAGAAAGTTTAAGGCGCTATAATATTACAATATTCATTTATATATTAAACATTTCATAATAATACTTTAAATAATTAGGGCGCATCTACGACAATGTCGATAAAGTAAAACCAGGTGATCATGAATTGCTTATGAACCCATCCCGAGAATCTTGATGTAGGTACTAAGTACAAAATTTCTTAAAATTATAATGCCGCCTCTACACTCGACCGTAAATCGCGGCCGCAAACTTTTGCCGCAAATCTTATACGCCACAGTGTCTTGACACTAGGTTCTTTCTGTCTATCGAAATATCCCAAATATTATTAGTATTTGCATATTACACAACAACGTGAAGCCACATTAAAACATAGACATCAAACCTGGAGCACCATAGAAGGCACGAAACCGCGAAATTATTTACAGTAGCGTTTCACAAAACAAGCAAGCTGCCACAAATGAAGAGCCAGCATAGTGCGATACGGTAAAGATGTTAATGTCAGAGTTGAGTTGAGTAATTAATTATTCATCGATAAAAAATGTAATTATAATATGAATATAATATAATAATATTTTTGTTATAGGCAAATCGAATGAGAAACATTACATAAGTATGGATCATGCAATAGTATGGGTAAAATCCATTCCCCGAGTGGGGATTGAACCTACAACCATCGAGTTTACAGTCAGACGCACCACAAATTATATTACGCCACAGTAAATTCAACAGATAATCATCAAAAATATGTAAATAAAAATAATACAACCACTGAACGAAGTGAACGTCACTCGATATATGTTTGACATATAGTTTCACAGCGCCTGGCATTTGTTTAGAAAGCAAGTGTTTCGTGTAGAAAATTGACCCGAGGTATGTCGCATGTTCATTTATTAGCTAAATGTATTTTAATTACATTTAATTTTTAACTTTAAAAATTAATTAAATTTATTGAGACTGTCATGGCGCACAAGGGTGTGACTGTAACAAGACGGTTAGAGTTCGATCCCCACTCGAGGGAATTAATCATTATTTATTCATATTTTAATTTCTCCGCTCTGACATCAAGACAAAAGGCACGGCGTTGAATTTCGTTAATCGACACGCAATGCCTCGAAAAATCCGGCGGAGAGTGGGGAACGGAGTGTCTAACATTAGGTTCCCTCTGCGTACCCTGCTATGTGCGGGATAGAGCGTGAATACTTAATTTGTATTAATTTAAATAATACTTAAACATAACATACTTTTAAAAATTAATTAGTCAGCATATACAGCAGTTTTAGTAATAGGGTCCTAGTAATAGTTTTACGAGGGTTTTATTGGCTATCCCTAAAAGAAAAAAGAACAATATTTTATAAAATATATTGTTATAACAATACAATATACTTTTTGAGTTTTTATTAAAATAAGTAGATATTTAGAACAATGTCAACAATATTGCGTGTACCGCAATAAAAAACACACCTAAATCGACCTACTTTCATCCAAGCCAAAAAAGTAACCAAACTAAATTAGGTAAGGCTTTTTTATATACTTCAAATTGGCATGAAACGTATTGAAATTTCGTTTACAATTTTCAAACGTAGCGCGACAAGAACCGTAATGACTTGTTTCGTACGGTTCTAATATCACTACATTACCAAGTCACTCAAATTTATGGCATAAGTAGAAAAGAACCTACAACACAGTTGAGTAGAACTTTTGAAAGGTCATCCTGGAGAATGCATATACAAGGGTTGTGGGTTCGATTCCCACTCGTGGAAGTGATTTATATTCGTTGCCTGGCAACAAGAGAGCGCGGCTTTGATTTTCAACATTGAACACGCAATGTCTCGTTCCCTAACGGAGAGTATACAGTATTAAGAACATACGGAATACAACGGAAAGCTATTTTTTAAAATATACATGACCAAATGCAACTATAATAATTAATAATTATTAATTAACTTTTGCATATATAAAAAAACACATTCTTCTCACATCTATAGGTGCACAACTTTATATCACTCAAAAAGGAGTATACCTACTATATAGTAACATTTAAAATGCAGAGGGAACCTAGTGTTAAGACACTCCGTTCCCCACTTTCTGCCGATTTCTGGAGGCATTGCGTGTTGAGTGGCGGAACTCAACGCTGCGCTTAACCTCGACACCAGAGCGAAGAAATGGAAATATAAATTTAAGTAAGTATTTCATCTCTTCGAGTGGGGATCGAACCCACAACCAGTCGGTTTTACAGTCACACCTCGTGCCACTGCGCCACCACTGGCCTAGTAACATTTCTCCGCTTTATTTCACTTTGTATTACAAAGTTTTATACAGGAGAGAGATTAATTTTATGTTCCATAGAACGGATGTCGGTATGCGTGGGCAATGTTTTTCATCTAGCGCTGAGCACGTGCCTACTTCATTTCGGTCGTTTGTCAAACCTGGATTTACAATGCAAAACATTCTCATTTCATACTTGGTATGTTTTCATATAAAATTATATTAAAATCATGAAAACGCTTAACCTTTGACAGCTTTGAAATGAATGAGAGTTAAAAGCGTTCAAAAATATATAATGATGAATAGCGGGAATATTTACTGCTTGTATTAAGTAAGACTTAACTTTATTATTACGCTTATGTAGCGCAGTTTGGAAATATTTAAATGCCAGGGTAGTATGATTTGATGTCTGTCGAAAAAATAGTGAGTAGGAGGTATTTAATTATTTTTTTATTTCTTTATGAAGCGTCTTTCCTTCCTTAAAATAAACCTATATTGAAGAAAAGAATGGCGTGTTTATTTGCATATACATTTTTCATGCCCATCCACCGTGTGAAGAAGAACGAGAATGTGTGAAGATAAAAATAAATAAACAATAACATTTTATAACCGTAATTAACAGATTTCGACTGTCAAAGCGATGGTTGTGGTTAGATGTCTTGAATTTCGATGAATAATGGAGACTGCCCTCTCTGGCATTCCAGATGGCGTGACGTGATGGCGAAAAAAAAAAATGAAATAAAAAATATTCACAGAATTAATGGCAGATTGCATAATATTATTTAAAATCTATTTTACTACATAAAAAAGAGAATAATTAAAGTTAAATATGTGTTAAAGCGGTTGCGGTGAACTTTAATGTTCACAGCTAATTTGAACTGTTTTTGACATACCTATCACATAACGTTGGTACTTGCAATTACGCAGTGATTCCTGCTTGTTTAATAAAAATAAGCAAAATTATATACTTTATTATTAGAAATATTGTGTAAATGTAATATAAAATCAATATTTGTAATGATGATTAATCAATAGAAAAAAATAATCGTTGTCGGAATCAAAATGAAAATAAATTTGACAGACGATTTTTTTATAATTCAACATTCTATTCCAAAAAAAATAGTTAAAAGTGGGGAACGGAGTGTCTTAACACTAGATTCACTCTCGGATCCTTGGATACAGCGTGAAGCTGATTGATGATATATTCTATTTCAAAGAAATGTAAAACGGTAAAGACTACTATTTGGCATTACAAACGTTTTAATTTAAATTTAAATGAAATAATAAAAAAAAACAAACAATATAAAAATGGGAAAAAAAATAACAAAGTCAAAGTCATGTTTACATTACTCCAAGTGCGTTCTAATCGCTAACAAACATTGAATGACATATTGTCTTACACCACTATAAAGTACGCGACCGTGAGTCAATCAAATGACTCAAAGCAAATGCCGTTTAAATTAGACAGAGTAATAAACTAATGTTTATTTACGGGAGAAGGGGCTGTTAACTCAGGATGTTGGGTACAGTCGTGATGAAAATAGAACACTTGGATATTTGTATGTGAAGAACATAATTATGTCATTTAAAGTGTTAATACAGAACTAACATTAGTTTAATGTTAGTTTACTTGCGGAATACTAATAGGTGGCAGTACAGGCAGAGTAATTCAGAATAATTGCATATTATGTTAAATAATACTAATAAGTATAGATTTTCAATAGAGAGACTCGATTTAGTCTAAGTATAAAAACATTTGTGCTTCATATAATTTATGCCAATATTCAAAATGGACGAGTAGGAGATCGACAGCATACAATACAGAATCCATTATAAAAACATAAACAAACACAATTAAACCATTCAACGCTTTATTTTGCACCAACGTTTTTATTAAAAGGTGAAAATTTCCAAAAAATAAATAAATAAACGAAAAACAAAAAAGAGCGTTGCCAAAAAAAATAAACCGGCCATTGTAGCTTACATTTATGTGTATTTTTCGTTCAGAGTACCACCGTGTATTGTTTGTGCTATCGCCCCAATTTGAGGAGATCTGCTTTAATATTCTCTAACAAGTTAACTATGCTTTTAGCTGCCTTCACATAATACAGCCAATTCATATTTTTCTGTGAAGGTAATTGAAAATTCACAATTTATCCTACCGCGACTGAGTAAATTAAAGTGTTTAATAGATGTCTATTTGAAGTGTGTATGCCAGATATCTACGAATTTATCATTATAAGGTATGCCTTGCTGCGCTAGATAGATGTTAGTTGAAATCTTTATACGGAGAAAGATTATATTTAGAAACAAGAGTTTATGCAATTAAAAAGTCCTGGCGCAGGGGAACAAAGTGTGACTGTATAAATCGACTGGTTTGGGTTCGATCCCCACTTGAGGAAGTGAAATATTTATTTACATTTATATTTTCATTTCTTCGCTCTGCCTACGCTGCTGTGTGCGAGATACAGCGTGGTTTAATTTAAAAAAGAAACAAGATAATGTTATGTACATCACAAAATGCGTTAAATGAGAAAATATAGGAACCCTTTTAATTAAAATAAAGAGAATTTAATATACTACCATGTATTTTTTAAATAAATTTAACTGTATATTTTTTAAAATATAAATTTAAATATAATGTTCCTCTTAGAGAAATGTTAAGTGTTTTTTTTTATTTATTTCAACAATCATAAATCTTTAACAGATTTTTCTTTTTACCTGACGAACAGACACGCTCGTTAGGTGTAAATAAGCAAACAGTTATTCGTTTTTACACAAATATCTATTACTTTTTTTTCTGCTTTACGCTGTATTACGGATGTAGCAGGTTAGGAAAGAAGGGAGCCTAGTGTTAAATTTCGGCTCCCCTCTTTTCGCTAATTCTAGATGCATTGCGTAGTAAGTGGCGGAATTCAATATCTCGCCTTGCCGCGACATCAAAACGAAGAAATTAAAATAATTAATATCTCATTACCTCGAGTGGGAATCGAACTCACAACATATCGCGTTTGCAGTCACACGCTCGTGCTCCTGTACCACGACTGGCCTCAAACTTACTTAATACCAAAATAAAGTATAAGTAAAATATTCAATGTTTGTTAAAATGTTGTTTGTATAAAAATTGTTACAAAAGTAACTTACTATTTTGAAGCTTTGAAGATAAATAAATGTATACATGAATATATTTAGCTTAAAAATAGTGACGTTCTTCATTTTTATTTGTATCCCGTCGAGACAGTACGGGCTTATGGCCAAAGACAGAGTTTTCTAAAATAATACATATCTAGAAGTCAATTTCACTAACAATATTTTTTGGTTAAACAGGTTTGTAGTAAATCACTCTGCTAAAAAAATAAGTATTTAAATATCCATAACTGAACAAAATTGAGGCTGCCGTGGCATATTTGGATAGGGATTACTGATTAGTATACATGCGGTGCCTGTGTATTCAAATACCACAGAGGGAAACGATTATATTGAAATAATTTTTATAAAAGAACACAAAAATGCCCGTACTGTTGTGGGCTAAAAGAAGCGTGAACCCCAACCCAATATATTAAAATTTAATATGTTAGCACATCTATGCTTAACTGTACCCTAGATTTCCTAGCAACGGATATAGTCTAACCCAGTATCCGATAGTTACGTTGTCGTAATACAGATTATTATATGGAAGACATTGAGACTTGAGGAGTGTTGACATTGGGCAAATATACATACATAATACTATATAAATAATATTATATTTTATCTACTATCGAATAAAAAAAAAAAACAAATAGATTATTTTTAAAAAATAGAGACCGTCGTGGCGCAGAGGCTCACGCATGCAAGCTCAAAAGCTCAAAACTCGAAGGTTGGGGGCTCGTTTAGGAGAATAAAATATTTAATATTTTCTCCTCTTTGCTCTGGTAACCAGACTTCCATCAATCAACACGCAATGCCTCGAGAATTCGGCGGAAAATGGGAAACGGAAGTATTTTCACACAAGATTACCTTACTTCAGTTAATTACTTCTCTCTGTCTACCTGCTAACCCGCTATGGACGGGGTACAGCGTGCAAAAAAAAGCAAAAAAAAGGAAATCATTCCCCCGAGTGGGCATCGAACTTACAACTCTGCCCGTGCCCCTGCCACAACGGAAGTTGAAAGAAAATTAATTAAATCTCTTTAATAAGGGTTGTTCATGAGATTTTTTCATAAGTAAGCAATCACTACTCTCAATAAAAATAAATACAAAACAAATAAATAAATAACTCTTAGATATGTTATCATAGAGGTTGTGGGTTTAAGCCCTACTTCTTTTATAACCTTTTTATAGTGTTGATTGATGACAAAATAACAAATAAAAGAAGATTGCAAAAAAACATATTGTCCCAATATTGTGCAAGTATTTAACATTTTCTGTTCAAAAACTACATGATTTAGATAGGGCTCTTGCTGCTGTAAAGTAAAAAAAAAACAAATTATAATAAAATTACCTTTAAGCATTTCAAACAGAATGTATGCTGACATGGTAGGACTCTGGAGGAAGTGTCAAGCCTCTCCAGGCACACGGAGCACTCAAGAAGGTCATTCAACAGACCCTCATCCATCCCGGTTCCCTGTAAAATAACAACAGTATTATATAAAAACAAGAGTTGTAACATGTTACTTTGATTGCATGAACTATTAAAATATATAATCTTGAATTCCTTCACTCCCCAAGGATACTATAATATGCCTTATTTTTGCTTTCTATGGTCAATATTTGCCCTTTCATCTTGTATGTCAGTCAATCAATAATACAAGCCTTTTATTTGTATGTATTGCATATATTTATTTAGACATTTTTCAAAGAACCAAAAATAATCCATATTAATTAGTTGCTAAATCTTTAATCAATATAGTCACAACAAATTAGTATCATACAACAATTAGAATATTTGTTTTTTGAATAAATATTGTGATGTGTGAAAGCTTATATGAAAAAAAATTACCTCAATTTAAGTCTTTAGATCACCTAAATATGCAATAATTAAAACATTCATTAATTTAGAATGATTTCATTTTCATCTTACTGATATAATATTAATAGAAGTTACCTTACTCAGTTAATTTATGTAATTTCCTTTAATACTAAATATAATTAAAATAAGCTTAAGAGCTAACATGGGATGCTTCCATTGTATTGTGACCTTTTTATGTCATAACACTTAGAAACAAGCTGACAGCTGGATTAAAGTCATTATGTAAAAACCTACAATTTATTCCAATTGCATAAATCTAACCTACTTCAAAGAAAATGATTTGATAACTAAGATTAGGTTAGGTACAGTTTATTAAATTTCTTATTTTATAATTCACTAGCATTTAATTGTGTATCACTTCCCCCGTGATCTAATGAAATAACTTATAACACATTGTCATCACCCTAGGTTAGTCTGACCACAAACACAGTGAACTACATCGAAATTATTAACTTGATGTTAAGTCTTCTTTAATAAATAAACTGTACAACAAAACACTATTTTTCTATTGAAACCAGTGGTTCCTGATATTTGCACAATAAACCAATTTTTGAGCTTTTCATGTTAATATGTGATAAAAAAAGAAATAATACTGCCATATATTTTGCAATTAAATAAAACATATTTTGCTAATAGAATTGCTTGAATATGATTAGAAACAAACACTATTAACAAAATATGCTGTTTTACAATATTGAGACCATTACAGTACAGCATTTAACTGCAAATATGATATTTGTTGGTTCAATACCATCATGTGGAAATAGATCCTTTTCATTTTCTCTCTCTGGTAGACAATTTACAAGAACAAATGAATATGTACACATATTATATAGACATTACATACTTAAGTTCTCATAACAATGCCTGTTCTTTGAATAATTGATTATTATTGATCTTATCTTTGCTACATTCATCAAAAAGTTTAATAAACAAACCAATAAGTGGACAACATTTGTCTGACTTCTTATAAGTTTTCATGATGATTATTTCTTTTTTTGCCCCATATGTAACACAGTTCAGACAATCTGTTCCCTAATTTCAAAATTCAAGACATTACAAGTTGAGGCGTGGAGTTCAACACTACATTTTGTCAACCAGAATCAAAAAATGAAAATTTATTTCAATTTTTTAAATATTTGCTTATAAAATATTATTTAATATTAAATAACACTTAAATGAACATTTTTGTGAAAAATAAATTGTGTGTGTAAGATACTGTGTACATTTTAAGTATTTCTTTAATCATATTATTTTAATTCTTATTTCTTAAATATAATTTTTATTAATAATCTGAATAGCATACTCATGTTCATGTTTAATTTATTACAGAGTATATTTATAATAAATGTGACTTCTATAGTACTACTTTATATTAAAGAAATTATAAAAAAAAAATTAAGAACATACTGTTATTATTATTAGCAACATTTGAAATTGAAACCACAATCGAATCACAAGGTGACATCAACAAATATTTGTGGTATTACTCAATATCTTTATTGTAAAATATTATTTAAATTTAAAAATTTTAGTCTCACTTGCAAGCAAAGTACAGTTATTTTTTATTTGGTAAAAACAAAAATCACATTGTTGTAGAGGTAAAAAAAATAGCCAAAATAATCAATTTTTATTGAATTTTCTCAAATGCAAGTAAAATAATAATAATATAGGAGGTCGTCATATATTTCTTGTTTAATTAATAGTTTATACCATATCATGTACACAATTACAAAAATAATTTAATTATTACTAAAACTATTATTAAAATTAGTTAATTTAAAATTTAAACGAAACCGTGTTCATTATATACTTGGACTTAAAACAATATAGCAACCTGTTACAATTCCACAGACGAGACATTACGAGGACGTGAAATTTGGACAGGTGCCAAGACGATAATTTGAAAAATAAAAGTTGTTTACATTCCTCTTAATCTTGGATATAGGAAAAAGGCTAAATTTCGAAAATATCGCGACTACACTTTAACACGATGTATAATCCTGACGGTAACATCATGGCATGTCGACTAGTTAGCGTTGTTTTAAGATCTATAACTAACGTTGTAAATGGCCACAAAGTGAAATGATAACATCTCGAAAACGTTGATGACTCACCAGATGTTTTAAATTCCAACGTTAGCGGGAAGTCGCTCCATTATTGCACGGACGGAACTCAACCAGGATACCACCCCAAACCAGTCACAAAATTTTAAGGCACCAACGCTTTTACACAACACACAACATTGTAACGGCACTGGGAACGTAATTATATCACAAATTCTCAAGGGGTTGCCGGACTAAGATATTATTGTGAGAAAAATGCACTTGTTCACATAAAAACTAATATAATTTCACGCACAAATGCCATTCTCGCCGTTTGTTCCTTTCATTCGTACGAACTTCGACCGATCACCAATTCACCGAACGAGACAAGTCGCGACAGGTGAAGCGGGGGAAGGAATAAGCAAAAACCAACTTTTTCTGAATTGCCATCGTATAAACTCTTATACAGAAATGTAGAGTTTTTTTACTAAAAAAATATTACTAAAATCCACCATAAAATAACTAACGATAATTTACTATAGGTTTATTTTTTTAGGAACATTTTGACTATAAATAACTATTTTTTTCCAATAAGGCAATAACATAATTAAATTAAAACGATTGTCTTTGACGCATGGGCTTCTGAAAAGTAAATCTACGTCAAAGCAAAATTGACTTTGACATCGTCGGGCGTGTTGACTGCAGAGTAAAAGAGTCAATTTGACATGAGTTTTGACGTATCAGCGAATTATCAACATACATGCAAGTTGCAAAAAGTAGAAAATTTATTCATATTTTCTATAAAAATGTCGCGAGATAAAAGCGTGTGGTTTGCAGAAGAAATTCTATTAGATGCTAAACTTATAAATTTTCAATTGGAAACTGGTGAATGGGATGCAGTGGAAGAAATGCTACGCGCAGAGGCGCAGCTTTCGAGAGACGCAGAGACCGGGAAATTAAGGCCGTAAGCATGTGTTTTAAATTATTAAAACTTAATTTTATTCTATTCTTAACTTTGTAATAACAATTATTTTTTTCTTTATTAGTAAAAAAGCGTCGGAGTATACATTACGTCTTATAGCAGAAGTTCTACATATAATGCGGTTAGATGTGGAACAGGCTTCATATAACCGCAGCACTTTGGCTGTAGCTGAACAATGCTTACGTTTAGTCCGCTCGTGCGCTGCAGCTGGTACCAAAATGCAAACATATATTTCTAAGGAACTTTCCATTTTAGAGTCCATGTTAATTTTAGCCACAGAATATCAACACCCCAGTGGCGAATTTATTAACGAAGAATTGCAGAAAAAATATGAAACATGTATGACAGTTTTGATTCAAACACTGGGAAACCTTGTTGTGAATAATCCTTTCAATCAAATTATGATTTGGAACAAATTTGATGCTATAATTCTAAATTGTTTAGTTGGTCATAACGAAAAAATTGCTTCTGCTGCAGCTATGATAGTATACAACATATTATTAGGTCAACCAAATGTATTGCCTGAAGATGTAGCAGTGTTAAATTCTCTGGCATATATGTATATTAATGGAAACACAGAATATCCACATCTTATAATAGAATATTTGATTGGAGTAGAAAATACATATATAGAAAAATTATACTCAAAATTAGATGCAGAATGTCGAATGCTTGTACTAAATCTTGCTTATAATATTTTGATGTCAACGGAATCTCAAGATATCAATGTTTCCGTCAACTTTGTGAAGTTCATGGCTCACGAGTTTAAAAGTAAATCAGATTGTATTTTGAAAACTGTTGATAAATATATAAATACTATTGAGCCTCAAGAAGTGGTTTTTTTGCTGGAAATAGTAGCAACAGCATCCAGTATGGACACTTATATGGATTGTTTGCAAAGTGACACTTCTTTATTTATCAATTGTGCTTGTAAGTATTTTCGTATTTTATTTTTATGTTGCTATGCAGTGGGATGGCTAAAGAAAATGTTTATGAATTGAATCCCAAGTCAAAAAATAATTTGACAGCATTTGAGTGTTGAATTATGAGAATTGAGTTCTGTATATACAATGTCTCAAATTCAGATAGAAAGCAATATATGGAGCATGATGGCACTAGGTTCTCTCTGCTTACCCTACTATATGTGGTGCCCTAATACAATATCAAGCTGAAAGAATTAAAAATTGTAAATGAATTACTCAAAATAATATTACTTTGCTAAAATCATACGTACACATAGATAAATTTATTTTAATCATAACAATTTTTTTAGTTCTTCTAAGAGCTATTCACAAACTAGGCAAAGAGAGTAACAATTTTTTCTCATCTATAAATAAATTGTATGAAGCTACCGGAAAGCAGTTTGATAATGATGAAGATATGCCTGCTATAAATGTACCATCTGAAAGTAAGTTTATTGTTGTATTTGTTTTTTTTTAATAGCCTACAAAATTACTTGACAATGAGGATGGATAATGGTCATATTATGTCATGGTCATATATGGTGTTTTAGGCCATTGTGACACAGTGGCACTGCATCTGACTGCAACAAACATAAAACAAACACACCATTGGATGTGTTTTGTTCCTACATAGTGGAATAAATTATTTTCATTTTCTCACTCTAGTAACACCATGAGTAGTGCTTGGTTCTGCCAACACACAATCACAATCTCTCGAAAATTGGATAGTGCCCACATACTGTGAAGTAATAGTGTCAACACGAGAAGCATAAGTTGAAAGCTAAAAGATATACATCTTTACTAATAAATCATTTTTAAATTATTCATATTTTGCTACATATTACTTTAAGTTATTTTAAAAAATATAGATTATTTTTATAGACAAGTTTCAAAAGTCTTGGCAACTTTTTAAATTATTTCAGATCCGCTTTGTAAAAACGATTCAGCAGAGAACATGCTGTCCTGTAACGAAACAACGTCTGAGTGTACAGAATCAGAAAGTAGTGAACAATTTTACGAGTGTAACGACAATATACCATTCATGGATAAACTTGACAACATTGTTGACAATCTACAACAACCAATAAAATTCGATATGCCCGATAAACAAGTGAGAAGTGGCTCAGAAGGAAGTTCCAATGTGAAAATCGATAATGACTTAACGAAAGTCGCATTCAAAAGAAGTAGTTCAGTCCCAAAAACAGATGAACGTATACATTTACCAATGAGACGAATAAGTCTCGAGCACAAAATCGATATTGATGATAACGAACCACCGTTAATAATCGATGCACAGTCCCCGACGTGTATGAACACCATTGCTGAAGTCATCCCTGTGGCTTTACAACCGAGACTCGAGTTGCAAGAATCTAGTAGAACCGAGTCGCAAGATAGTTCGCCGACTGATCCGCCAACAGAAATACATTTAACTAAATCAGATAGTAAAGAAATTAAAACATCGCCAAGTGAAATATCACCGCCATTGTCAGAAAATCAACCCGAAACAGAATCGCAAAAACAGTCACCAGATACGCCAAAAGAAGTCAAAAAGAGTCAAAATTTGTCAACAGATTTTGATTTGAGTGAACAGTTGCAAAAGATTTTGGGTATTTCGTCGGAAAAGGCTAGAGTTGATAATAGTAATGTGGAAAAGAAAACTGAACCAGTCAAAGAAGTTAAGATATCGGAAGATAATACTGCACCCAAAGTGCCATTTGTAAAGATTGATTCACCGGAAAGCCAAAAAACTAGGTATTTGTTGTACTTATTCCTATATTTTATAAATACACATTTACTTTTTTGCTTTTGGTTTCAAGCTATATTTTGCGTATAGTGAGGTAAATAGAGGGAATCTAGTGTTAAGATATTCGGTTCCGAATACAGCATCCAATTTTTGAGACCTTCTGATTGTTGTCAGAATAGTGAAATGAATTAATGAAATAAAGCTTACAATTATTGGATATTCGATAGATTATGATGGATATGGATGGATGGATTCAAATGTTACTTAATTTTCCAAATATACAGAATGTGGACTAGATTCTTTATTAGTTAACAAGATGATTTATTATTTATATGATTTCAGAATATTATGGTTCAAGATACATGATTTATATGAACATAAATAAAAAATAAATAAATTAGCTTCACGCTGTATCCCGCACACAGCAGGGTAGGCAGACGGAACCTAGTGTTAAGACACTCCGTTCCCCACTTTCTGCCGAATTCTAGAGGCATTGCGTGTTGAGTGGCAGAACTCAACGCCGCGCTTAACCTCGACACCAGAGCGAAGAAATGGAAATATAAATTTAAGTAAATATTTCATCTCCTCGAGTGGGGATCGAACCCACAACCAGTCGGTTTTGCAGTCACACCTCGTGCCGCTGCGCCACGACCGGCCTCAACATAAATTGTTTATTTTCTAAACAATCTTGTAATAAAACCAAAATACTGTAACCTAATGAAAAACTTTCGTATTACTAATCTATTTATATAAAATATAAAGTATTTTTGTAGTAGTAGGTGTTTATTCGTAACTGCATCATACGTAATACAGTATGGATAAAAGTCATGAAATGAAAATATCAATCCTTCGTCTAAGTTGTCGATGAACCTTGATTATTTTTTTAAGTATGAGTTTGAATTATTATACCCTATAACACTACTCCTGTAAAAGGAGCGCAGACGCTTCCATCCTGTATAGGTAATGTTAGGTTTAGCATTAGGTGTATAATCGTGTAATACATATAAATCTATTGTATGTCTATAAACAAGAGATTTAAAACATTGTTAACAATAGATAAGTCACCGACCGTAAAACAAAAAAGTTAGTCTATCGGAACTTCTGCGCATTTTTCAAAAAGAAAATAGTGAAAATTCAGAAATCTGTTACAGCTAACTTCAAACTTCAACTCGTCGACTGTACTATACATTCATATATTGGATAGAGTACTAATACAATTCGATTTATTAAGTAAATAATTGTATATTTAAAGCGGACGAAGTTTCATGCCGGTCACTAATAGTTGCATACTTGTAACATTTTTACATCATTATAATTAACATTTACAGATTAGGAGCAATAGACATGTCGACACCCAAAAAGACAGTAACGAGTGTGGAAACAGTAGAAAGGCATGTAGCGTTTGGTTTCAAGGCATCTCTCGTAAGGACTTTAGCCAATCTGTGTTGGAAAAATCAAGAAAATAAACGCCAGGTGAGGATTATTTTTCTTAGCTTCAAAGTGGGAGACATTGCGTGTTGAATGGCAGAAGGCAACACCGCGCTATGTCTTTTTACTAGAGAAAAAAAAGATCTGCCGATTGGGAATTACGCCGCGGTAGTCTCAATAATATATTTTAAATTATTTTACTTAAATATTTCAGATGCGTGAACTAGAAGTGATTCCAGTATTACTTGACTGTTGCAATATCGACGCGCGCAATCCTCGTATCCTTTTTAAAATATTTCATAAACTACTTGAAAATATAAGGTAAATAATAAATACAGAATAGAGAAAAGTAAACAAACATACAGACAAGTAATCTTATTATAACATATACATAATGTTTCGTTTATGTATCAATTCAAGTTAATTTGGGCGTTAAGGAAAAAAATATATAAGTAAATATATTTTTATTTTTATGCTTGTGTATTTTCTATTTATTTATTTATTTTATTGTAATTTTATACGGAATCTATATAAGTATATATTATGTATAACATACATATTTATGTAAAAAAGTACACCCTAACCGATTTAATTACTCCTAAACCTTAAGGTTATATGGTAGAGATGGCTTATAGCGATAAGGTCTCATCATGATATACATTTCATCTTTATCTATGTTTGTCTTATGTTTTCTTTTCCTCTGTTATGTGGTGTACAATAAAGTATATATTATTATTATATTTTGTAGGTTTCACACCTTATTAATATCATACATTAATAAATTAATGATAAAATTTCTTATAAAATAAATTCAGTTATTATGCAGTGGGTAATATTTGCAGTCCGTAATCTTTGCGAAAATTGTCCCGAGAATCAGGTATGTAATGTTAACCAATTTATTTCTTTCTTCTTTTACGCTCTATCCCGCTTATAATAGACTAGGCTAAAGGAACTTTGAGAGGAGGCAGTAATTAAGTTTCTCACTTGGAAAAATTTCGAAATTTGTGTGTTGAGTAGCGGCTTGCAACGACGCGCTGTCCTGTTGAATGAGAAAATGAAAGTAATTCATTCACCTAAATGAGAATCGAAACCACAGCTTTCAGGCGCCGTCAGATGTTGTGCCACTTTTGTATATGTGGTGAAATATTTTAATTATAATTTCGTTGCTGGTCGAGTCGACTCTAGTTTGCTATTAAACCGTTAATTGAAAACACTATTGGCAGAACGATAGTCTCATTGACATCCCACATGGCAGTAATCTCATGGACTAAGTCCAAGTATTTAGGTAATTTTTCTTTTTCTGCCTTCACGAAATTGCCACATCGTTTTTAAGCGCTCGCCCGGATCGGTCGTTTTTACAGCAAAACTGACCAATACGTATTGTGACCACAAAGCTAAGAATCAAAAAAGGTGTAAACAAAATTAAACTTTATTTATATAAAGATGATTAATGATTAATTAATATAAAGTAGGTTTATATTGAGAATATTTTTTTTAGGTATTCGAAAATTAAATTATAATAAAATTAAGAACCAAGACTATACACTTGTGACTTTGATATTTATGTACTAACGCCGCCGCAGATACACGGATTTTTAGGTGTAGGTTCGGGTTATGCTAAGTATTTTTAATTTAAAAGTTTCTAACCTAACCTGTTAGTACATAAATGATATTTTTACTATTTATATTGAGCCTACTGTAGTAGTTTTTATACTCTATGGTGATATTTTTGCACTTGAAAATGTTGGTTCACAAAGTATCGATAAATTATAATATCACGAGTGATTATAATTAAACGAAATTAATATTACTGTGACATCAACACTGCACGGCACGCCACTCCGTTTACTAGCACTATATAAGATCTATTGGCAACAATACAGCGGTAGATAGATGTCAATAATAGTAGACCAATCTCATTAAGCAAAGCTCAACTTTTCAAGAACATACATAGGATTGTACAAGGTCATATTTAAGAGCAAGTTGTTGGTATATTAACTACGTTATTGTAGACATTGTTATTATGAGTGCAATATTATCTTAGAATATATTTTCATTAAAACTATTTTTTTTTGTTTCCACAGGAGGTGATTTCGAAAATGACACTTCAAGGGCCAGTAGACAATGAAGTACTACAAGAAATGGGGCTAACACTAAATACAGACTCTCAAGGAAATTCTATCAAAATTGTTCCTTTACCAAGAAATTAAAATTAACATTATCACAATAATGTGTTTAATACAATGATATAATATCTGGGGGCACGGCAGTGCCCCCGCCAAGTCGAGCAAAAAACAGCGGCACGGCCGTACCATCCTTTTCTCGAAGCAATTCAGGCCATTTTCGACCCCCTATAACTTCGTTGTGGATATATATTATACAGAAAATATTTAAACACTTAACAAGTAAAATGACTGCTAAACATAAGTGAATCATGTGATTTTGTCTAAATTAAAAATGGACTGAAATATTAAGAATGAATTTGGTCTGTGTAATAAACGCTGTAAGAGGACTTCCAAATGTATGACTGCTTTTTTATTCAATTGTACTAATTAAGTCTCTATTATGTAATAAAATAATAACTTTTCATTTAGCAATTTAAACTTTTTCCATTCTTAGGCTACATTACATGCAACAATTAGTTTCAATATATACCACTAGGAAAAAAGTGCTAATTGTTTTTATTAGCATAAACAGCCATTTAAATAGTATAAAATTTAATCATACAGTCAACATATAATATTGTATTTATATACTGTACGTATAATCTATCTTGAAATGGCTGTTTAAGAACATAAGTGTGGATATCTATTTATTCTCCTGAACAGTATGCAATAAAATATTACACCATTACTTTGTTTTTAATTTTGATAGAAAATTTATGGAGCAATTTGTTAATATATTAATAATACAAGTGATTTCTTACTATCTTCATGAGATATCTCACATTAACAGGATTGAGAGGAAGCCTAATGTGGATACATTCCATTCTTCATTTTTTTGCTTTAATTTTCCAGACATTGGCAGAACTCACATTGTTCACAGAGCGTGTAAATGAAATAAATTCATTTCCACAATTGAAAATCTTTTGCAGCCATATACTGCTGCTCCACAACAACCTAATTATTACATATTTATGTTAATATGTTACTTCAAAAAATATCTATTTTATGTCCCGAATTGGGATGAACAGCGGAATATTTCACGCTGTTTTTTTAATCACTTCAGTTTTTAATTTATGGCGCTCTAAGCGTGATATGTGTGATTGGTGCTGAACCAATTACTTTGCCAATGTCACATTGTATGGAGAACACACGAAGTCGATTGTAAAAAAAAACTATATTACACAATAGGTCAAGTTAAAATACTGGCTTCACCTACAAAATAAAAAATGTATATAATTACAATACGAGTATAGTCAAATATATGTATACATCACGCTGTATCCCGCCCACAGCAGGGTAGGCAGAGGGAACCTAGTGTTAAGACACTCTGATCCCCACTTTCTGCCGAATTCTGGAGGCATTGCGTGTTGAGTGGCAGAACTCAACGCCGCGCTTAACCTCGACACCAGAGCGAAGAAATGGAAATATAAATTTAAGTAAATATTTCATCTCCTCGAGTGGGGATCGAACCCACAACCAGTCGGTTTTACAGTCACACCCCGTGCCGCTGCGCCACGACTGGCCTCAGTGAGTGGTCCCTGATCCTGATCTTGGCTAGTTGTTTTTTTATTATTATTTTATTTGTTGGCATTGTCAGATTATATCATTTTGAGCTGTTTTCAAATTTTGAATGTTGGTCAACGTACCATGTTGTCTAATTGACAGCTAATGACTAACGTTCATTGACATTGACAGTTAATAGCAACTTCTATAATCAGAATTGTTGTTGCAGCTGATAAAATATAAACAGTACTTTTTCAATAAATATGGTCAAAATATCACTTCAAATACGCGCTAATTTAGAATGTATAGAGAAATTATATACCAACCATCCACATTACCAGTGGTTTTTAAAGTTAAAATGCGGTAATTGCGGTGAAGTTTCCGATAAATTCCATGACCTTACGGAAGAAGATAAAGTGCCGCAAAAGCATAATAGATCAGAAACGAACTTGCTTATAAAGTGCAAATTGTGTTCCAGAGAAAATAGCATCGATGTTATCGAAGGAACCAATGGTATGTAAAGATAACCTTTACACATATCGTCAGCTTAGTGTAAATCTGCTAACAGCGTATTTAAAGCAATTTCTGAAGAGAGACAGAAAACATTTTTAAAACTATATGAGTATGAGTATACAATAGGATTTTTAAGATCTTTTGATAATATACGTCAATTTTGTGTTTTAACCACTTTTAGATGGTATAAAAATGTACATAACGAAGAAATAAACAATAGATTTAGCAGGTTTTGATTCTAAGTCGATGATGTAGACTATGAAGAAATATTCCCCAAAGAGCTTGTTTAATTAAACTATTTAAATTTTAAAATTCTATTGCCTAAAGAAATACCACTAATGTTGCACATTGTTTTTGTTCAGGTGCATTTACAAATAATGATCTAGGCAAATTCAAATCTATTGTAACATTTGACTGCAGAGGTGTAGAGCCTGTTGATTTTGAACCTAAATCTGGTTGGATTGCAGAAGCAGAAGAAAATGGTATGTGTTATTTTTAATTTACAGTATATGTAAATTTATAAATTATATTTTTCAAAAATATGTAAATATTCTTTTTATTTAAATATTTTAAATAAATAGCAAAAAAATGATAACTTAACTTATTGACCATTTGAGAAATTAAAAAGTTTTACTGAACAAATATAAATGTATCTTATAAAACAGGTAAAAATATTTTTTGAGGCCAGTTGTGGTGCAGTTGTTAAGCATCCATACATTGTGAGTTCCATTCCCACTCGAGGAAATGAAATATTTTTTTTTTTCCTTGTTCTGCCATTGAGTCTCATCACTCAACATGCGATGGCTCCAGAATTGAGCAGAAAGTAAGGAATGGAAGTGTCTTAATGGTAATGGAGTGTCTTAACACTAGGTCAACAGGTTCTATCTTCCTGCCCTGCTATATGCGAGATACAACTTGAAACTAAAAAAATAGTTAGAATTTAAACTTTCAAGAGGATTCTAATAAGCAGCTCAATAAAAAAAATAAAGTAAATGAAATAATTATAAAATCTTATGTATTAGGGATGAAGCATATAAAATTAATTTATTACAATGTGGCCATTGTGATGACTGCACCTAAGATTAAGTGACTGATTGAGGTTTCCATTTCCATTCCAAGAATAATTTAATTTCTTTTTCTTGCTCTAGTTACATGACCGAATGTTGCAATGAATTCAGCTATGCAATGTCATGAAAATCGGCCAAAAACTAATTTATCTTAACTCATAGGTTCCCTCTGCCTACCCTCTTTTATATGGAATACAATGAAAAGCTAAAAAAAAATCTATAACAAAAAAAACCTATGAATGTATTTTTCCATTTTTAGGCAAAAAGTTTGATGACGTAGATTTGTCGGAAAAGGAGTGGGTCGAATATGACGAAAAAAATCAAACATCAGTTGGAGTGTATGAAATGGAGTGGCAATTTGTGAAAGTGAAATAATGTTTTCTGCATTCATAACTTATATAAGTAACATAATTTGTATTGATATTAATATAGTTATATATTTTCGTTACACATTGTTTTTTATTTCAGTTCTTTTTATTTTATTTTTAATTTGAATAAAATTGAAAATTGTATAATGATGATTGATGATGAAAATGGGGGGATAGTGTGGTAACACTAAATTTCCTCTGTTTGCCCTCTTATATATGGGAAAAAGTCTGAAGATGATTTTTTACAATAATATTAATAAATAATATAAATCAATGAGGTCATTATGAAGCTATGTCAGAATTTACATGTTGTGAGTTTAATCTGCACACTAGGGAATGATTAAATTAAAAAAATATTTTAATTTTGGCAATGAGTCTAACTATAAAGACAGGGCATGGAAACACTGAGTTCACGATTAAGGTTAATGTCAATAGTCAATAGTATAGACAATAGTCTTAAAATTTCTTACAATGTGAAGAACAGAGTGTCTAAACACTTTTTTAATTCTCACTGCCACACAAGAGAAATTATTTATTTTCATAACTTTATTTTCACTTCTTTTGAATAAATATTATAAAATAATTACAAATATAACTTGCGTATATTTTAACTGTTCAATTAAAATCAATAAAGCAGTAATCTACGGAATAGGAAGAACATTAATTGAAAGTGAAGTCACGCCCAAATGAACACGCGGTATCGCTAGCCGTCCATATGTTACGAAGTTTTTATCACCATTTCTTATAGATACATATATCAAAAAGTAAATTAAAATAAAATATTTGTGTTTTTTTTAATATAATTTCACATAAGAGTTATCACTGCGTTCCGGCAAGTAATTCAGCGATAACTTAAAAAATATTCGTTATTAATTTTATTTACTATTGTTTTTTACATTATTTATTTGGGTGTGCACCGATACACATATAACAGGATAAATTAGCTTGAGTACCGCTATCCAACTCGCTAGATCTTTATATCATGTGGAAAATGGTAAGCAGAGTATCCTAACATTAGACAATCAATTCAAAATTATAAAAAGACTGTATTAGAATGGCATTTTTTTAATAATCTTATTTTTTTAACCGCCAAAATTATAAAGGATTTATAATATATATTTTTTAAGAAATAATAAATTAACTGGTGGGTTCTTTCATGAAAAAATATGCTATAAGATATTCAAATTTATCACAGCATCACACATTTCTATTTGTCCGTAGCACTACACACATACAACACTTATTAATAAATTATTGTCTTTTGCTAATCTGTAGCCACTTTTGCCGTTGTAGTTTCAGTATCAGACCGTGATATGAGGCCTGTGTACCCAGTATTTCCATGCACTGTCACGATCGGCAGCGACGTGGTTGTGACCGCTCCTTTTCCCGAACGCTCATATTGGTTATCTTCATCCGTAAGGTAAGGGTTCCCTTGTCCCGGATCCCCATAATATTGGTTTCCATCAGCACCGACGTCGTCGTCATTTACGATCTGAAAAGGATGGTGGATATACACAGGTACTTCTACAGGCACACGGACCGGCACTTTAAAGGGCACTCTAACGGGATATGGAACTTTTACGGGGTACGGCACCCGTTTTTCTACCGGATAAGGTTTTGGTATATAGATTGGGACCTTTTTCTCAACTTCGACTTTACGGGGAACCACGACTTCTACAGGGACAGGGATTTTCTTCACTACTCTGACGGGATAAGGGATTTTTTTCTCGACGGTAATGGGAACAGGGTGAGGTATTCTTACAGGATACGGCTGCGGATACGGTACCCGGACTGGGACATGTCTTACGACCTCAAAGGGCTCTTTGACTTTGACTTCAACGGGATAAGGTATTTTCTTTTCTACAGGATAAGGTTGAGGTACGAATACTTTAATGGGCACTGGATATGGGACTCTTTTTTCCACTTGGTAAGGTACAGGTACTGGTCTATCTACCGGAACTGGTACTTGCACAGGATATGGGACTTTTTTTTCTACTTCAACTGGCACCGGATGTGGTACTTTAACTTCTACATGCTTTACAATTGGAACATGATGGACAATTGGATACGGTTTAGGGACATATTCTTTTTCAACAACTTTGACAGGAACTGGTTGCGGGACTTTGACGGCTACAGGATATGGGACCCTTTTTTCTACTTGGACTGGATAAGGTCTATTGACAACTTTGATTTTTTCCACAGGCACTGGCACTGGAACCTTCTTTTCTACGGGATATGGTTTCGGTACTTCAACCTCGACTTTATACGGTACCTTGACGGGTTTCTCCACAGTCTTGATGTATCGGTGATGATGGTGATGGTGGTGATGCTTGATCTTTGTGACAAGTTTCGTTTGGCTAAGACTTGCTTCTGGCTGTAAGTCCTCATAACCTACTTGTTGTTGCGGATAAGCCAGTTTGGGATCATAATCATTTCCTATTGCATACGGACTCATTTGTCGTTTTCGTTTACGAAAAAGTATCATTTTCTTTCTTCCATCTGGGGCCCCTCTGAATGATCCACCTATTGGCAGTAATCTATATGGTTGAAGTAATAAATCTGACCGTTTCTCAGTAGGCGCTTCTCTGGGTTTTCTTATTTTTACAAAACGTGAAGGTACTATTGGAACCCAGTCGTTTGGTCTGATTGGACCGTAATCCCCGGTAGTAGATGTGTGTTTTGAAGTTCTGGTCACTCTGCGATAGCTTCGAGTCGTTGGTTGAGGTACATTAGATAAACTTGATTCTGTCGTAACATACCTGAAGCGAAGCCGACTAGGAGATGTAGCCAGATCAGTATTATTCGTAATGTTTGTTTTAATTATATCGGATGGTATTGTGATATTTTCAGACGTTATATTCATCTTATCTAAAATTCTTTTGGGCCATATTCGTTTTGTTCTTAAAACTCTCGTTGTTGTTGGTGCTGTAGTTGTGGTTGTCGTTGAAATTGTAAAATTTTCAATTTTTGGTGGTCTCACAAATTCAGTCCGTATACCATTAATAGTTTGAACTGGCAAGCTGAACTTAGGACTGGTAACTATAGATGGTTTCCCAGTGGATGCGGCAAAAATAATCGGACGTCTCATCGGCTTATTATAATAAAGGTTCCCTCGTTGCACCGGAATTACATTTGAATATTTGTACATTGAATTAGAAAGCTTCAATGGTTCTTTTGTATATAAATGTACAGTAGGTGCTTTTATTTTTTGTCCTTGTTTATAATAATGTGGAGGCATGTTATAGTAATATTTTTTGTCTGGTATATGGTGAATCGGCGGTTTACTGGGTGGTCGTAGTTCGGGACTGTTGGTTTGGTTAACTTTCGGAGGTTGAATAGGTTGGGATGGCTTCTCAATTTTTGGGCCTTCAACGATTGTCACCGCTTTATTCTTAGTTTCCACGGCCACTTGATCCGAGGTGCCATTTTGTGCGTTCGTGACATGTTTGTTGACGACGATCGCTATGATCAGGAATACCGTCTGAAAAATAAATATTACAATATAGGCACCTAAATATAAAAAAATAATATTTAAAAATATTAAAAAGACGAAAATTTGGAACTACTAAAAAAATAGTTAGATTTTCTTCATTTTAATGTTCAATTTAAAATTTCAATGTCAGATGTGGGATAATTTCTTTAAATTACAAATTTATATTTCATTAATTACTTTTACTTTACTAGTAGTGCGTATAAATCTTTCTCACGCAAACCATACTTTTTTTCACAGTGTAGAATATAAGTCTTGATGTTTTTATAATATTGTAAGCCGTGTTGTCAATTTCTAAATCACTCTCATTTGCGCTTGTAATTTTTTTTTTTCATATATCTAGTACACTATCACATTATAAAGAGATTAAAATATTTAAATAAATTAAAACTATATATATATTTTTTAAATGTAACTTTGAAATAAATATTTAGAGTCCATTTTTTAACATATCAATTATTTAGTACACTTTACCTGTTTCGACATTGAACTATTTTTATAGGCACTCGCTTATCACCTCACAGTCACTAAAATATCCCTTTTGTTTCACTTAACAAAAAAACATGTTTCACTTTCCCGCCATTTTCTTTTAAATTTTTAAATGGAGGATACCTACCGATAAGTGTTGCATAGTGTGTGGCGCTGTGGACAGCAGACATTTATACGTAATGATATGAGGTAGGAAGCATTTCTCGCTTATATAGCCTGTAACTTTCCCTGCCAATGCCAATATCAAATGATTTTATAGTCCAGACCTAATTTTTGCTATTTTGTTTGTTTTTATAAGTTTATCATTTTATTATGTTTATAAAGAATTCCAAAAAAATATTGAAGTTGTATGGTTATTTTAATATTGTTAGAGTTACTTTAATTTATAAATAGCCTACAGTAGCATATATTATAGACAAGTTTTATATGCAACGAGACAATATTTAGATTCTCTCGTTCAAGCGCTATATAGCAAATCCGAATAAGTCAACTTAAGAAGTAGATTGTTTGTCATTATTATTCTACAGATAAACTAATAACATCTTATTAAACAATTAAATAGTACCTAGTTTTCTTTTTACTTATTTTTATTTTACATTTTTTTAATAGTTATAAAATAATTTAGTTATATAAACACGTGGTTGTGTTTAATTAAAAAAAAAACAATTATCAAGTGAAAAACTATTCGAGTTCACGCTATTTATTGTAAGTTACAGTAGCTCAAGCACGAAAAACTATCGAAAAAGTATTCGTATCGTCATCGAGAGCAATTTGTATAGGAATTGAACAGCGCCCCTACCGTGCGTAAAGGGAACTAACTCATGCCAGCACGAACCATTTTTTGTATCGTGTTACGTTCGACTATCGAGATACTCGAACGCAGTAAACAACAATTGGTAGCACGAAGGCCCGTTTTGACGTACGGTATCGAACACGTCGAAGATTGGTCGTCGAGTGCGTCGGGACTTTATTCGGTTGATATTTGTCAGTGAGAACACTCTCGTTACATAGTAAATCACAGTTTTAAAAATATTTGTAATGTTATTGGGAATTCTTTTTAATTTTTTTTACTTGTACATGTTTTTAGAATATTGTTTAGTAATTTTAGCAATAATTAAGTAACGTCCACTATGCAAAGGCAGCCGCTATACGAATCACCAGTATTACATTTATTCATTAATTCTTTCCACTTCCTTTGAATAAAATGGCGACCTCGTGGACCTCCTGAGGGCTTAGATAAATCGCCATTCCTAAAATACGAATTTCATAATACCTTACTTATATTATTAGATGTTTTTATTTTTAAGACTAAGTACAACTTGCAGCGGCACGAGGAGTGACTGCAAAACCGACTGGTTGTGGGTTCGATCCCCACTCGAGGAGATGAAATATTTACTTAAATGTATATTTCCATTTCTTCGCTCTAGTGTCGAGGCAAAGCGCGGCGTTGAGTTCCGCCACTCAACACACAATGCCTCCAGAGCTTGGTTCCAGAGGGAACGTAGTGTTAAGACACTCCGTTCCCCACTATTGTAGGCAGAGGCCTACCCTGTTGTGTGCGGGATACAGCGTGAAGCTGATTATTAAAAAATAATAATGAAAACGAGCTACCTACAATATTTAACGATGGTGGAATTCATGGAAGCGTGAGTATAGATTTAGTATGAATTAATTTTATATTTAAATAAGTACTTAAAAAAAAAATAGCTTCGAAAAATTAATTAATAAATCAAAAAATTAAACAAAAAATTAATTAAAATATAAATGTAAATAAATATTTCTTTTCCTCAAGTGAGAATCGAACCCACAACCAGTCGGTTTTACAGTCACACCTTGTGCCGCTGCGCCACGAGTGACAAATACAAACTTAGCTATGATTGGCGGGGCGTCAAGTGGATTCGTTTAAAAACCGCAAGATATATATTGTTTTAAATCTACAAAAAGATTGAATTTCTTCCAATCTTGATACCTTACTTATATATTTTGTAATATTTTTATAGATTTTTCTTCATTTTCAACGTAAATTGTAATGTAAATTAAGATAAATAAATATTTTGATTGAATGTTTTAACATTCACCATTTTATTTGGTTTTTGAACGTCCATTTCATTCGCTCTAAGTCTCGTTAGCATGACGTCACCTACTTAATCCTATCGAGTCCTCGATAGTCGATACACTATGGTTCGTGCTTCGAACTTTGTAATCGTATCGTCACCTCGAAACGTTTACAATACGGACTCGAATATTTTTCGTGCTCGACCCACTGACCATGATTTTCGTGTCCACGAGAGATGTGAGATCTTTTACTGATAGCAGACTATCAACGACCAACGATCCACGTTAGCCTATCAATACACTTCTCCTTTCCTTTCCTCCCTTTGAAAAAAATATACAGATTAACGCTGTGTCCCGCACACAGTAGAGTAGGCAGAGGGAACCTAGTGTTAAGACACTCCGTTCCACACTTTTTGCCGAATTCTGGAGGCATTGCGTATTGAGTGGCAGAACTCAACGCCGCACTTAACCGACACCAGAGCGAAGAAATGGAAATAAAAATATAAGTAAATATTTCATCTTCTTGAGTGGGGATCAAACCCACAACCAGTCAGTTTTACAGTCACACTTCGTGCCGCTGCGCCACGACTAGCCAAAAAAATATACAAAAAGTTATTTTATATTTAAGATATTGATAGGAGGACGTCGTGGCGCACCAGCACAGCGTGTAACCACGGTGGTTGTCTGTAATGAAATATGTTCATTTTCACGCTCAGGTGGCATTACAAAGCTCTGCGTTTATTCCACTCGACGCGCAATGTCTCCAAAATTAGGCGGTGAATGGGAAACAGTTTTTTTACATTAGGTTATCTGTCTGTTGCTACGCGGTAAATTTGGCTGATTTTTATTTCGATTTGTACCAAATATTAAAAGGTTTGAATACATCCTAGTATCCTTAATACTGAAAACTATTTGAGGCCAGTTGTGGTGCAGGATCATAAAGTATGTCGACTGTAAATGCAATAGGTATCTGTAAACGACTGCGACTGTAAATGGTTCTATGCCCACTCGAGGATTTGAAATATTTAAATATATTTATATTTTCATTTCGCTCTGGTGTCGAAAGCGCATCGTTGAGTTCCGCCACATAACACACAATGCTTTCAGAATTCGGCGGAAAATGGAGAACGGAATGTCTTAACACTAGGTTGCCTCTGCTTAACCTGCTGTGCGCGGTGTGATAAGCAGTTTTTTTATGGGTAAGATCGACAATACAACATAAGAACAATACCTGCAGTTAGCTTGTAGAAACATACATATATGGGGAATCCTTCGATACAAAAATGAATTAGAAGTTAATGATAAATATATATGATATAATACACTTAAATAATCTATAGATACATATATTGAAATCGTAAAGGATCGATGTCTGTACATAGAAGATATATAAAAAAAGTATTATGGATTAGATTTATTAACTTTTGGGGTTACTGGTGGTTTAAATTAGTGGACTGTATAATTATATATAGGCGTTTAGTAAAGAAAATTAAAATTTAAATAAAATTCGGTATGATTGCGACGCCCGACCTCAAGTGCAATGGTAGCTGTCCGTTGGTAACAATTTTGTTCGCGCATGCGCACAGCCAAACAGCCATCCCGCGGCATCATTTCCGAACATTAACGTAATAGAACTAAAAACAATGAAAATGAAAATTTTTGTCCGTTTGTCTGTACATTTGTTAACGCATATCTCAAAATGATGGCAAGATTACCTTAACATTTGGTGTTTGTTTTATTTCAATACCTTTATTTATAAATAAAATAAATACAATTTTAAAGAATGTTGTTTCACAAAATTGTTTTTCAGTTTTTCAATATTAGTATAAAGATTGTTTTTAAAATGATATTATTATTATTAAACAAATAATGCAGATTAATAAATTAATAATTAATTATGTATGTGTAAACAAACCGAAGAGGCCGTTGGTTATATATACCTATATTTTTCGGACCAATTTTGAACCACCAATCATCGTGTTCAGCTAGACACGTCCGCGCACGGTGAGGCCTTCATTCATTTCTATATAATTAGTTGCTTTCGTGTGGGGAAACTCTAGGATAATATTCAAGTTTTGCATTTTGCCGTTTGCGTGCTGAGTGTTTACGATATTATATAAGTAGGTATAAAACGATTTTCTTATTGGTATTATTTGCGGAAGAACGGAAATAGGAAATGCAGTAAACTGTTCCATTTCGAATGTTAAATTTTGTGTAATATTTATAAAATGGTGAAAGAATGTATTGAATGTTTTGAAGAATACTTAATTGTAGTACAGTTAACAATGTTCGAACTGATTCAAGGATGGCGCTAGTAGTTGTATGATGAAATATTTAAGATTTTTTTGTAACTTTTTTATCTTCAAGCTGGATCCCGCACCTAGCAGGGTAAGCAGAGGGAACCTAGTTTTAAGAGACTCCGTTCCTATTAAAACACTTCCGTTACAAGCTTTCCGCCGAATTCTTGTGGTATTGCATTCTGTGGTGAGTGGCGAACTCAACAACACGCTTTACTTTGTTACCAGAGCGATGAAACGAAAAAAATATGTCTGATATGGTGGGACTGTAAAATGTAATGTGACATTGAAGAGTCAAACCCACCATATCTAAGGACAAGATATTATCAGCTCATTCTGCAGGAATCCAGGGCAGTACACAAGGCAATGAAGAAATCGTTGGCGGTAGTATGATATAATAATTATGTCAGCTGACAGACGAATGCCACCTCAGTCTACCCGTGACCACGGACTACGGACCTGTAACCCGAATACATCGGGTCCGTAATTCTTTTATGGGACAATCTGTACGCTTTTACCTTACCTTCTATATCACAATTTAAAAGAGTTGTGAAAAGACGTTTGTGTATTAAAGATGATTACCAAATTAATGATTATATAAATTATAACACGCCTTGGGAATGAAATGCTCGCTCCAGTCTGTTTCAAAGCATCATTGTCAGAAACGTTAAAATGTGATTATGTATAATTGATTTAAAAAAATAAGTCCCGCTGAGTTTCTTACGCCGATTCTTCTCAGGTCTGAGGCATTAACTTTAGTGAACTGGTGGTAAATTATTTGAAGTTCAAAAAATGAAACATGTAACTTCTTATTTTCAATAAAATTATTTGACTTTGACTTTACTGCAAAGTGTCAAACGTCGGGTTTCCAAAATATTTTGTCTGTACATTTAGTAATTTTGACTGAAATGGATAGAGGGACACTGAAAAATTATAATAGAAAGCAAAAAGATTTTTTTTGAATTTCTTGTCTGTCTGTCTGTCTGTCGACATATTTCTGTCCGCATTTTTCTCTGAAAGTACTGAACCGATTTACTTGAATATTTCACCAATTGCTTTGTTTTAACTCAACTTAAGTACTAAAGTTTGGTTCATCAAAATCGGTTCATTAAAAAAAAAGTTATCGTCATTTGAATGAACTCAGGGCATTAGCTTGCCTGCGAATATTATATAGCAATCGCGCTGGTATGACCCTGGCTAAAGAATGACATTCGAAACGTCTGGGTTATATGACTGTTGATAAAAATATATATTTTTGAAGCACTATTATATAATATTTTATACAATAAAGTAAACAAAATTGAATTGTTAGTGGAGATTACCTTCATAAATCATAACAGTTAAGTTTAAGTCGTAATTAATTCAACACAGAGATAAAGAACGATCTTGAAAGAAATATCAAGTAAATACAAAGATTTTTTGGTTGGTTCGTTCATATAATATATGTAACTAATTTAAAAACTGTACAGGAGTTAATATGCAATTATTACAGTTATTTTATAAAGCATATTATGAATCCTTCAAATCAATAATTTAACATTTAAGGCTGTTTCTGAATGAGTAAATTAAATTATTCACTGACATCAGCACATTTAACAGAGTATATTATATAGGTAAAAAGAACATAAAGTTACAAGAATACGTGTAATAAATAATTAGCTTTATGTATATTTTATAAATATCAAATATCAACAATGGTCGTATTTTTTTATTTAAAACAATCAAAAATTCTTTGACGATAATGTCGTAAAAAAATCATATTAAAAGTCATTATAGTTGTCAATCAATTGTGCATATTAAATCAATAATCATGTATTTTAAACGGGCGAAGCCGTAGGCGAGCCGCTAGTCTTAAATATACGCGATTAATCTGGTTAAAATAATTTCAATATTTTAAAATATTAGTAGTTTAAAATAATATGAACGCCGCGGCCGAAGTAAAGCCGCCGGTGATGTCCAATCATACAGCCACGTATTATTCATCATATGTATCTATTTGTTCGCAAATGCAGAATAAAAGAAGTATTACAGGTGGTATGCGGGCGAAGCCGCGGAGCTGGGCCGCTAGTACTAATAATAAAATCGAAATAGATCGATTGTCTGTACATGGAAGATATAAAACGAAAATGTAATAAAACACAAAACAATGATTTTTACAATTTTTGTTTGTCTGTACGTTTGTTCATGCTAATCTCAGAATCGGCTTAACTGATTTAAATGCGGTTTTCACTATTGGTTTCTGTTAACATATAGTGTTGTTTTATTACAATCGGTTCATAAATAAAAAAGTTATATCAATTTAAAGTACCTACTTAATTCGACAAATTTGCTAATTGCTGTTTTACTAAATTGACTGAATTTACAGCTTTCAATTTGTATGAATATAAAAAGAACTCGAGATTGTATGATGATAAAAAGCAACGACATTTCAAAATTTAGGATCGGGATCAGTTTACACGGGAAAAAACGCGCTTGCCGTGTTAACGTACGTACTTACTGTCTACCTAAATACCGTATGTATTGTTAAATATTTTTCTTAAAACACAACAAATTTTGCGAGCAAAATCAAATAAATTCCCAAGATTTAAATTCCTTAATGAGGTCGTCGTGAAGTAGTGGCACAAGCGTATTTCTTTAAACACGACGGTATTGGATTCAGTTCCCGGGAAATTATTTATAATTTATTAATATTTTCATTTCTTCGGTTTGGTAACAAGGCAAAAAGTAGCGTTGAGTTCCGCCTCAAATTGCGCGAAATGTGGAGAAGCAGTTTTTTAACACTAGATTCCCTCTGCATATTCTGCTATATATGGGATATTAGATATAACATAAAACTGGAAAAAACTTAAATTTTAGTTTACCTGTATCATCTCATCATATACATATAAATAAAATTAAAGAGTCTATCTGTGATATCAACATAATTTTGTTCAAGTGCATATAGTTACACGATACCAAAACTGTCTTTCTGCTTATTCGGGCTAACCTTTTTCAAAAACTTATATCAATTTTAAGTATGTTGTTCGACAATATTCTAAAAGACTAATTTTAAATAACTGGTTTATTGAATTGGCTAAATCTTTAGTTTTCAATGTATTGTTGTTTGATATTGTTTGTAAATTATTTTTCTGTACGATGATAGAAATCCCGCCGGTGGGGTTTTTCTATCATCGTACAGAATAATTTACAAATCAAGCCGGTTTTTTCTTAAATGCACACAATACTTAAATAAAAATTCGTATGTAACAAAATTTTGAAACGAAAAGAAATTAATATAATTCATTCAACCGAATTAGAAACAAAACACACGACCTGTCTCGCTACGTAACGACTTCATTTATTTATGAACCTGGGCGGCGTTTAGGTCCGCCACTCAGCACGCAATGTCTCGGCAATCCGGCGGCAAGTGGGAAACAGAAATGACTTAATGGGAACGGAATGTCTTAACACTAGGTATCCAGGTTTCATTTGCCTACAACGTTAAAATAAAACAAACAATTATAAATATTACCATTTGTTAGAGTGCATTTCATTCATTTCAAATGCGTTCCCATCTGCAACAACAAAATAAAACAAAAAAAAGAATATTTAAATTATTTATTGTATTTCCTTTAATATTTTTAATCTATATTTGTCATCGGGGAACCTCATTTTGACTATCAGTCTTATTTCTTCACATGTGTAACTTTGGGATAGCTCTTTATCCTTGCTCCATAAATTAGCTATTTCAAGCATCTGAGCTTTAAGTAGTTGTGGCATTTTAATAAACTTGTTCCACACATTGATTTTTCTATCAAATTGTATAGGTTCCTGGGAAATTTAAAATACTAATAGTGTCTATAGAAAACGTTCAAGTAACAAGACAAAGCGTGTGGTTGAGTTTCGTCACTCACTGTCTTGAACGTAAGGCAGAAAGGTGGGATTGTTCCCTTCTGGTTATACAAAAATATTACGTGGTTCAATGATAACATTCTAAGAGGACAAAATATTTACAAAACTAAATAGTTACATGTAGCAGATGGTTCGATTCCCACTCGAGGAAATTACATATTTAATATTTTAATTTTCTGGCCCTGGTTCCGCCTCTCAACACGTAATGCCTCCAGAACTTCATGGTGAAGCTGATTTTGAGACAATTACTATAACTAACTTTATATTTATGTACCAAATTATAGGCAGAGAGAATCTACTGTCAAAACATTTACTGCTTTCCGCTTTTACGCATCACATTTACATATTCTGATATAGAATTTGATGTCGCAATTAGTAGCAATCTGAATCTAAAAATCAGCTTCACGCTATACCCCGCACACAGCAGGGCAGATAAAACCTTGTGTTAAGACACTCCGTTTTCCACTTCCAGCCATATTCTGGCGGCATTGCGTGTTGAGTGGCGGAACTCAACTCCGCAATATAAATATAGATAGCATAAATATAAATAAAAACACAGACATTACTTTACCTCAAATAAGGTCTCAATTTCAGCAATAGTGTCTTCAAATCTAACAACCATCACATACACTAAATCTTCAGAAATGGGTTTTGTATTAGCAAATATCCTCTCCAACATTGATTCACATAGTGCTTGAATGAGTGTACAGACGGACAACTCATACATTTTTGTTGGTAATATGTTGTGCCAAGTTGATTTTAGTTCTTGCATGAGTGTAGTAGAGTAATTGATAGCCCTGTCTAATGTTTCATAGGATTCATGAGTCCAAGGTAGTTCTGAAAGAAATGTTGGTTTAATGTAAAAATAAAGTTTTGTTAAAAATATTAGATTAATTAAAAATATTAGATTAATTAAAAATATTAGATTATTCTATTAGAATCTGTATTAGGCCGACCTCAAGAATAAATGATAAAAAATAAAATGAGTCTTTTATTATTTTCTTGACCACAATACAATTTCCTAATTTCTACTTCCTACCCAAATTGTTAATCGAGACGAGTCAAGGCGCAGGAGCACAAGTGTGTGATTGTGAACGCGACTGGTTGTTGGTTTAATCTCCACTTAGGGAAATGTAATACTTATTTAAATCTAACTAAAACTGGTGTAAAGGCAAAGCGTTGAGTTCCGCCACTCAACACGCAACTCTTCCACAATTCGGTGGAAAATGGGGAATGGAGTGTCTGTACACTAGGTTCCTATGCCAGAAGTCATAGGAACCTAGCGTAACAACAGGGTACTGTTGTGTGTGTGCTATATAGCTTGAAACTGATTTAACCTTAATTGTGTTTAATATTTAACTTTGCCTAACTAGATAATAACAATAATATTTAATATACTAAATTTTCTTTAGAAATAGTAATAATTTTTAATAAATACTACTTATTTAATAAAAATAAGTAGTAAATTTTTAAAAACACTACTGTTTGATGATGATAAATTACCATTAGATTGAATTTTCTCAACAATAATATTCTTTTGGTTTTGCAAATAAAGTGACATTTTCTCTAATCCAAGAACTCTTAGGTCTTGAATACATTCCAAAAGCATTGTGTTTAAAAGATCTGCAAGTTCAGCCGGCATGGTGTTCTTCCATGGAGGTCCCAAGAGACTGTGTGCCAAGTAGAAACAGTTGTTGAAAAATAATGCTGAAAACCAGATTAGAATAATAAATAAAAATACTTTCACTCTTAAAGTATTTTTTTTACATCATTGCAAATATAGCAGAAGGTAATCAAAGGGAACCTATTATGTTTAGATACCCTAGTTCTTCATGCTCCACCCAATTTTCAAGACATTGTGTGTCGCATGGCAATAGACAAACACCACCCTTTCTTGTAAAATATAATCCCCCTGGTGGGAATCTAAACCAAAACTTTTGCATTTACAGTCAGATGTCATGCCATAATAGCTTCACACTGTTTTCAGCACATAAGTATTACGTAGAATACGGTAAGAGGAGGGAACTTAGTATTAAGATACTCTGTTCTCCATATTGCACCGTATTTTAGAGGCATTGCACATTGAGTTTTGGATTTTCAGAGCGAACAAATGAAAATATTAGATAAATAATTTCCTCGATTGGGAGTAGAATCCATCATCTGTTGCATTTACTGTCGGAAACTTGTGGCCCCATGCTACAACTCGTACCATTTTTTAAAATATTTTTTAGAAAAGTTCTAACCAATATCAAAAGGACAACACTCCAAATTAACTTTAAACTTCTTGGGTATTATACACTGGTACATGACTGCTATATCTTTTATATACATTACTAATTGATTTCTGTATCTCTCAGGCAGCTTGATACTCTCTTCTAAGTGCTCAACAATCATTGTCATTATTCTCTTAACATTTTGAGATATCACACATCTCGGTAAGAACAGAGGATTATTCAGGTCATAATCAATCTCTTTAATTGAAGTAGTAAAAATGGAATCATTCTCAGTTTCTATAGAATTTCCTACAATTATGGTCCCATAGGATAAGCTATCACTAAGCAAGCTACGGACATCAGAAAGCAATTTGTCACATTTTTTATTATACAATATACATTCAGTGTCATTTATGTATTTGTTAAGAGGTGAATTATCAGTTTCAACAAATTTTATTTCAATCAGAAATTTATTAAAGGAGTCAAGTTCCATGACAATGTTTTTATAGTTCTGGTAGCTACTGTCGCATGATGGCAAATTATTTCTAATACAATCCTCAATTATTTTACTAAAGAATTTCTCACTGATATTGTCATAAAATACTTCAATAAATGTTCTTTCAGCTTCAAATTGAGACCCTAAAGTTGATTGTAAAAATTCAAATATTGCTGTTAAATTATTAAATACTGTTTGAAAATTGGGCCTTTTCATATCATTTAAGTTTATTTTAATGTTAAACACTAATGCCCCAATATAATCTTCTGTGAATATTTCACAGTTGTGTCTTATAATATTGTGTAATAATTTGTCTATGAAAAAATGTGAAAACAATACAAGCTCAGCATTTATTCTCTCTGCGTAATAAAGAGTTTTTAAAATATTTTGTTTCAGAGTGGGATCACTCTGTTGTACAGAAAGAGAGAAGGTAAGAAAATGAACTCCCTTTTTTTCTGACCAACTAAAAATATCTTCCCATTCTATACTTAATTGTGCGGTGTAATGGGCCAGATAATTTTCTGCCTGATCAGTCAAGTTGTGTAATGCCTTAGTCCCGTTACCGTCGAATTTAAGATCGCGTAACTTGTTTTGGAACTGTTTAACACTTAATATTGCATCCATATAATTATTTCTACCAAAATCACGATTAGCCTTGTAAAATATTGTTGTTCCTTCACAAACAACACACAAGTCATTAAAAGTTTTCATTAACTGTTGTAATTTCTTACAGCTGTTATTAAACTCCTCTATTGCTTCTTTGTTTTCGAATTTCTCTTGTAGATTTTTGATATCTTCCTCAAATTTTTCGTAATCAGTAATTATGTTTTGCTTGCGATTTTTATAATTTAACTGTTCAAGGCTTTTCGTAGGCGAAAAATGAAAATACGTATCGATAAAATTTTGTTGCAAAGACCATGATAACATTTGCACTCTCTCAGTCAGGTCTTTTAAAACGGGGAGTAATTCATCGCGACACTTTTTCAGTTCGTTTGTAGTAACTTTGTCCGCTTCATGTAAAACTGCACTGAGTAAACTCATGGTTTCTGTATATACAAGATTCAATAATAATTAATAATAAATTATATCTTTAAAAATTTACACAAATATAAATAAAAATTAAAACGTAATTAACTAATTTCTTCTATTTTCTACCAGTTGTATATTCGAATTTTCAAATTTCAACTTACTTAATGCCATAGATAATACACATATGCTAGAGATTAATTATTTTGACAGATCTTTTTAACAGATTAAAGTTAAAGTAGCTATGCGTAGTATTAAGATATTCAAATATCAAATTTGGTATACTTAAATCTATTTCAACTTTGACGGTAACACGATCACGATTATTTAATGCGTAAGCTTTTATCATCGATAAAGTACAGTTCGATAAAATTTTAACATGATGTTATTTGGTTGCTAAGATCCAATTGATTCAACTATTTACCAGTAAAGAGTTGAGACCTTCACCTATTTCCGAGCCTCTTAAATAAGTTTCATCCCTTTTAACAATAATTTAAAATTGAGTTAAAATGAATGATCATGAAATTGAAAACTTAAAAATTGAATTAGAACATGAAAAGACATGCAGGTAAATAAGTAATAATATAATTTATAAGTTTATTTTTTGTAAATGTATTATTTAAATAAATCATAAACAAAAAATGGCTAGTAAACTATACATTAAGATGTTACTTAAAAAATGCAGGGAATCTGCAGCGTGGCAAAACGGTGAAATAGAAAAACAAATAGTTTGCATACAAGAAGAATTGCGTAAGGCAGACTATCCCTGGGACTTAGACCTTGATTTACAAAAAGAAAGTTTAAAACACAAACAGTTACTAGAAGCTATTGATACGTTGAAACAACAATTGCCTATATTAAAAGAGAAAATCAAAGGAGCTAAAGTTTGTGGACCTGGTAGGGTGTACACTACTCATACTAATTTTAATACTCATGTATCAACTTCGTTCTTTACTTTTCGCTTATATGAATTAAAAATGTATTGGAATTTAATGCTTTACTAAATATCTTCTTGATTGGGATTTATGTTTTAAAATATAGTGATTTTATTATTATGCTTAATGCACCACGCTAATCATATTTTTTTAGCTTGACGCTGTATTTCGTTCATAACCGGGTAGGCAGAGAGAACCTAAACCTAGTCTTAAGACACTGTTCCTAAATACACTTCCGTTTTACACTTTCCGCCGAATTCAGGTGGCATTCTGTGTTAAGTAGCAGAATGCAACGCCGCCCCACCTAAAAGAAGGAAAGAAAATATTAAATATTAATTCATTTCTTCGAGTGGGAATTCAGGAATCCACGACTTGTAGCGCTTCCAGTCACACACTGGGGCCCTGCGCAATGACTGCCCTCCACCATGAAATCTTTAAAAACATGTAATATTAGGTACTTATATATAATTATATTAAAGATGCTATTTGCTGTTAGATTGCAAGTTGAAGCACGACGATTTAAATATCAACTTGGATATTCTTACACCAGTGAGTATAGACTACAGATTCAATAAATTTTATAAATTTATGTATTACATTTATTAGTATATTGTATTTATTATTGTATTTATTGTATGTATATATATTATATTTTTATTTCAGGCTGAATTATTACGAACGGTGAAAAGATTCGAGAGATTAAAAACCGACTTGATAAGCACTTTACGTAGCAGAGAATGGAGACTTGATTCAGAATCTAAGGTATATTGTAGATATTAAGTAGCACTTCCAGGTAATAAGAATTGAACTCGCAACCATCGTATTACAGTCGTAAAGATGACAACTATAACTATCGAGAGATGATTATAATGATATATTGTTTTCGTATTTCAGCTATTTGTAAGAGTAAACGATCAACGTACTTATTTACAAAATGAATTGATGATTTGTCAAAATAATATAATGCGTCTTCAAAAGAACGGATCGTATTGGCAGTAAGTATTAAGTAAATAAGCAACAGGTAATGTATGATCAATATGTAAGAAAATTTAATTACTTAATTAATTCAAATAATGTAATGAGCTTATTAACTGTGATTTTAATCTAGCACTTTAAATATTCTTGTTTTTATTATACAACATTATATAGTCTTCTTTTAAATATTTAAGTACATGTAAATAACTTATTCATATCATTCCATTTTACACCCATTTTTATTTATAGATTTTGCGTGTTATGTGGCGGAATTGAATGCTGTACTTAAGTTAAAAATAAATAATTGAAATTTAACCGTCTTCCTGAAATTATAATCATCGTGTATACAATCAGAAACCAAACAACTTTCGAAATATATTACTTAATTTAAATATTTTTTCTAAATATTTACAATAAAATTATTATTTTAATAACATTTCAGACATATTCCCCGCAAAAACGACGAGAGAGTTTTGGACCCAAAGCGAGGACCTATAAGGAAAATATTTTGCAACGAACGCCTACCGCCGATTGTTACTTAATAACTCATATAAAACAAATAAGATTAATAAATAAAAAAAAATAATGTTCAATTACAGTAACTATATAAAGTAACTCACATAGTGCTAAGTCACCTGTTTAGAATTAGTTCAAACTTGGTCCTTCGAGTGGGATGTAACATTACTAGATGTAAGAAAAATTATATGGATTGAAAGTAAAAGGAACACAGATTAAAGTTAGCTTTAATTTATTGTCACAGTTACTAGATTAATAAAGAAAAATAAAATATAAGGATTAAATTAAATAAGAATGTGTGTTTTACTTATATTTATGATTTAGTATAATTTATATCACTTTTATAGTTTTTCATGGCAAAATATAAATAAAATTTAATTTGAGTCGGTTTTTATTGGTCACCTTACTGATACAAATAAGAAATATCTATACTAATATTTTAAAGAGAGAACATTTGTGTTTTTAACATACATAATGTTTCTATTGTTTTCACATAAAAACTACTGATCTGATTTAAAAAACTCTTACCATTTGAAAAGTGTATTAGTAATATAAGCTATATCACAGTTTTTTTAAATAGTGATCCCTAATAAAAATGCAATAATTTAATCCAAGGTGTGAAAAATATTGTCATAAAAAATTGTCATCGCGTGCGCTGCGGACACAATTGATGATAGAAGAAAAAATTGTTCTACAGTATTATAGAACGTATACATACAAAAAAGTTCACGATATCATATGTCCAACTACTATAGTTATGACAATATAACTACTTTTTGCGTTTTAAAAGTTGATAAAAATGCCGACAATAATCAATCATACCTCTATATTAATCCTTATTCCATTAAATAATATTTTATCAAAGACTGTTTCAATGCCTGTAAAATATTTTTTAAATTATTAAAATCCAGCATTCTATTCAAATTATATAACGAATTTAAAAATGTTAATCCAAAAAAAAATAATGCAATAATAAAATAATGTAGCCCCGCGCTGCTAGCGGGTGTCGCTGCGGGAGGAAACACTAAAACTACAATTATAAAAAGATTTTATTGTTTGTTTAAACTGAACAGGCTCCGAAACTACAGGACCGATTTGAAAAATTCTTTTACTATTAGAATCATACATTATCTGTGATGAACGTAACATTAACACAATAAAAAAATAGTGAAAATTTCGATAATGTATCCCAAAATGTGGTCTTACATCTATTTACATAATAATAAATTATTTCATTAATTTAAATTATCGAATGTTATGTATAAATTAAAGTTAAATAAAAACAACTAAACCGATTTTATATACCAACGTTTAATGTTACATCATTTATGAGCGATCTGCTCGCGTATTCGTTTTTTAAATCGATTAATCCATTTCTGAGATTAACGTGAACAAACGCACAAATAAACAGAAACATCAACAAAAAGACTTAAGAAATTGAAATAATTTTTTGGGGTTCTATTACATTATAAATGCCCCTAATAACAATTTTTCTAGTATATCTTCCATGTACAGACACAGATAAGTTACAATTTCATTATAAGTACATATAGATTTTTTAAGCAATTTAATTTCCTTATCAGAAGTACGAAGAAACAACCCTAAGATTTTAATAATTTTCACTTTAGAAGTATCAAATGCACTACAAACCCATTATATATTAAAACAAGAACGTAATTCCGTGTTTTTATAAAAAAAAAAAAGATGAAAGAAGAAAAGAAACAAAAGTCGCGAGCGGGTCGCCAGTATCCTATAAAACGATTATTAAAAATAATTTAAATTGTTTAATAAATAATCAATAATATTAAGAATGACAATTTATTTTCCTTTTTATTTCGTACTAATGCCTCTTTTTTCTCTCTGGATAATCTTCGTCTCCTATATCTTCATATGAAATAGGTTTTTTGTACGATGACGCTGAAATAAAGTAATGAGTTAATAAGTATTATATAATTAATTGGCTTTATAAATATGTACTTTAATTTCATTCTATTTGGAAAATATTGTTAAGTGAAATATTCTTAATTATTGAAATATAAACGAATAAAGGGATGGTTGTAGGTTTGATTCCCACTCGAGGGAATGAATTACATTATCACACTATCAGTTATTCTTGTATCAAGACAAACTGCGGTGTATAGTTCCGCCACTCACTGCAATGTCTCAAAAAATGTCCGCCGAGCAATACCTCAAAAATTGTGAGGTACGTGGGGAGAAGAGTATCTTCAGACTGGGACACTAAAACTAAAGAAGGATACTCGGAGTAGTTGTAGTAGTAGTAGTCTATCGTCAATAATACTAACACAGTGGCGCCGGTCGCTGTGCAGGCGCAAGTGCGCGGGGCACGCGCACACGTGCCCGCCCGCCACGTTGACGCACGCGTACGAGCAGCCGTGCGTGCCTTGCTGGCACTCGTTTATATCTGTATTGTATTGCTTATTTTACTTTAAGGTGCATTCAGGTAACTGCGAAAGTCTGGTATTTCTAATAAATTAGAAAGGATTCATACTATTGTGCCGGTCACGGTCATTATCGCGTATTTAGAGATATTTTCAAGGGGGATCTGGTTTTTAGCTTTGAACAGATATGTTTGTGTAAATGTTGTTTTTTTGTTTTTCTAGGAAAATTTTGTTGTAAGTTAAATGGGTGGGCACCAGACTATTCTGAAGTAGGCTCGGACCACCCGGTTTTCCCCCCTTCCTACGCCTATGGTCACGGTACGTTTTCGGTTCAATCTCATATTCTTGAATGAGAAATACTTTTATATGCGTTATAAGATCGGAACAATAGTATGAATGCTCTCATTGTTTCTCTTATAATTTGACCGATTTTTTTGAGAATTAAGCGTGACTGGCATTGTAGTATGAATCCTCCCTTACCATTGGCGTATCTAGATATTTTCAAGAGAGCGGAGCTGGACTTGAGCTTTGAATAGATCTGTTCAACAACAGAATTTTCAGAATTTGAACAGAATTTTTCAAGACAATTGTTAGTAAAACAGGCTAGCCCTAGCTAGCCTGTTTTACCACCCCAGAGGTGTCCCTCACGTACCAATCACAGCATTATTTCGTGTTTCGGCAACATTTATATATATGCTATCTCACCCAGACAGCGCGCGCCGGCACCCAGCGCGGCGTACCCGCGCGCGCAGGCGCAGCGGTAGGCGCCGCGCACGTTGGCGCACAGCTGCGTCGCGTGGCACGCGTTCCCGTCCACGGTGCACTCGTCTATATCTGCATATATATATGTATATGCTATCTCACCCAGACAGCGCGCGCCGGCGCCGAGCGCGGCGTACCCGCGCGCGCAGGCGCAGCGGTAGGCACCGCGCACGTTGGCGCACAGCTGCGTCACGTGGCACGCGTTCCCGTCCACGGTGCACTCGTCTATATCTGCATATATATATGTATATGCTATCTCACCCAGACAGCGCGCGCCGGCGCCGAGCGCGGCGTACCCGCGCGCGCAGGCGCAGCGGTAGGCGCCGCGCACGTTGGCGCACAGCTGCGTCGCGTGGCACGCGTTCCCGTCCACGGTGCACTCGTCTATATCTGCATATATATATGTATATGCTATCTCACCCAGACAGCGCGCGCCGGCGCCGAGCGCGGCGTACCCGCGCGCGCAGGCGCAGCGGTAGGCGCCGCGCACGTTGGCGCACAGCTGCGTCACGTGGCACGCGTTCCCGTCCACGGTGCACTCGTCTATATCTGCATATATATATGTATATGCTATCTCACCCAGACAGCGCGCGCCGGCGCCGAGCGCGGCGTACCCGCGCGCGCAGGCGCAGCGGTAGGCGCCGCGCACGTTGGCGCACAGCTGCGTCGCGTGGCACGCGTTCCCGTCCACGGTGCACTCGTCTATGTCTGTACATATATATATAACTTATTATACATTAAACATTAAATAATACACCACAGTCGAAGAGTCGTGGCGACCCTGAACTTAGCTGCAAACGGCTGCCCAGATTAATTTTATGATTATTTTTAATTTTGATTTTTTTTTATATCCAGTGCACAATGTGCAAGTTCAGGAAGTCTGAATCTTTAAGGAAGCTACGACTCATCGACGGTATTGTAAGATTAAACATATTGAGGCCGTCACGGCGCAGCAGCTCAATATCTGTTTTTAAAACCACCAAAACACGCACGCACTAATTTAAAAAAAATATATTATATTACAAGAATCTCACCGTGACAACTATCATTCTTGTACGTGTATCCCGGTTCACAAGGTCCCTGCTCGCTGCCATCTAAATTACTTGTCACGTTCACATCGTAGTATACTCCTTCTATTGTTTCTATGGAGCAAATTATTTTATTAAACTCTTAAATATTATTGTAATTTTACAATCATATTTAAGAGATTTATTTTAAATACGACTATTAAATCAGCTTAAAATATATTCATTATTATATTTTAAAGAGGCCATAAGAGCAGCGGGTCAGCTTAATCTATACTTATAATAAATCTGTAGAAAAGTCATTTCTGTACATTGAAAATATTAAAAAAAAAATCCTAGGCTGTTAAAGGATAATTAACAGAATCCATTTCCAACATTTTTGGAATTTTTGTCTGTTTGTCTGTTTATCTGTTTATGTGAACACGTATCACGTAAAAAGTACACAATAAATTTAAGCAACTTTTATACATAAAAATTACAAATAAATCAAAGTAGCTTACAGTGTTGATTTCATTGTAATCGCTTCACTCTAAGTAAAAGATATAAGTATTTAAGTTTTCAAGAAGTTTATATTTGAGATAGTAAAAAATCGATCAAGTAACGCTATCTTTTGACTAATAGTAGGTACTAACGAATCTTGATAAAAAACGTTCTGTGGAGTTAAACACTAATTACGACGGGAGGAATATCAATAATTTGAATACTTTATTTAGCACAACATCGTTTTCGGTTAATATAATTTTATGTTAGGTGAAATTAAACATAAAAACAGCATTTTTAAACTGTCCTTAATTTTAAACCTAAATAGATGGCGCATTTAAATAAACGGCGCATCTAAATATATGGCGCTAATTACGTCGTCTAAGTGTAATCTATACTTATAATAAATTTAACATAAACATAGTAGTATTTTTCTAACAATGTTCGAATGGTTACAGTTCAATTGTAAGTCCAATAGATGGCGAAAATTACCTTCGTTACAGTCTAGCTTAATTCGTAATTATTTAACACAGTGATAAAAAATGATTTAATATTCAAAGAAATGTTTTGAATAGGTTCTTCAGTCCGTTCGTACGTTTATGTTATTAATATTTTTTTAAAAAACGTATAAAAAAATAACTTATGGGAGCAAACTAAAAAAAAAAATCTCTCAATAAAAAAATGCTCTGACACTGTTTATAAAAATATCCCGCAGTATTATTTCATAACTTACCAGCGACACGTACCGACATTGCACTATTACACCTGTATGTTGCATATATAAGGGTCAATCGCAATCAAATGACGATAAACTATGAGGGTTTATGCATCCCGTTAATACAGAATTACGAAATTTGTTAAGAAGTTAAAACTTACGGCACGTATAAAGGAAAATTCCAAAATTATTTTTCAAAAATTGACAACTTTTTGTATTTGTGTCACAGAAAAAAACTATTAGGTACAAATTTTAATCTGTACTTAATTTGATACAAAATGACAACTTTAATAAGTTATTCTCCATTCTTGAAACTGGTACGAAACTCTCGGGTCATGAGTACTAGACTTGAACTTGACCGAAAATATTGATTATTTCAAAGATTATATAAAAATGCCTAAAAACATGCTTTCTATGTATATTCTGTATACCAATTATATATTTATTTAAAATATGTGACTAATTTAAAAACTGTACAGGAGCTAATATAAGTTATTTTACAAATAATATAGTGAATACTTATCCAAATAAATAAATTAATAATTAAGGCTGTTTGTAATATCTCTATTTCTTAAATGAATAATCATGTAATTCAAGCGGGCAAAGCCGCGGGCAGGCCGCTAGTTTAAAATAAATATGGTAAATTATAGTTATGAATTCGAGTCGCGATATTGAAATTAAATTAAACCATTTTTTTTTATTTGAAATCCTATTTAAATTATTTTTATTGTTGCGCAAGAAAAGATAAAAGATCCTAAATCAAAACAATTAAAAGATACGAGCATTTATGCATCGTTTTTCCTGTATTTTGTATTTAGTTCGGCGCGTTATCAAAACCTACAATTATAAATTGCCACGAACTGAGAACTTACCATACGAATAATATTTCATTTTATATGACAGGTGTTCTATAGGTTTTTTATTTATATTTCATATAGAATATCATAAAGAAAAATCATTACAAGCTTTTATTTGTAGTTCATTTCATATAAAATGAGTGAATGGGCGTACCGCCTACAGGATATTTTCCGTGGACCTATATACTTATAAAATTTGACAAAAAAAAAAATTGTTTATATTACAGAAAAAAAATCATTACAATCTTATATTTGTAGCTCATTACATATGAAATTAATGCATACGCTTGCAAACGTCAATTTTGTACCTTTGGTGGGTGAGTCTGACTCGCACTTGACCGTTTTTTTAATATAAATAAATGTTAAAAAAAAATTAAAAAGTGGTACCTTGAGGAATGTAGAAATCACTATAGTCGTCGTCAGGTTGTTCTGGAATATTAGCTTCGGGATTCATTTCAAATGTTGCTTCAGGTAAATAATCTGAATTCTATGGAACAAAAAAATCCTAACGATAGTAATATTTATCTTTTAAGTATAATTTATACTTATTTATAAATTATACTTAAAAGATAAATATTACTATAAATATAACGATAGTAATATTTATCTTTTAAGTATAATTTATACTTATTTATAAATTATACTTAAAAGATAAATATTACTATCGTATATACATTATAAATACTTATAAAAAGAGCTGTATTCAAAATAGAATATCAAAGAGATATTATAAGATATGACTTCAGACAATTAAGCATTAAGCTAAACATTTAACCACAAGTTCCTCTCTTTGCAAGAAAATAAAAATAAATAATATAAAACATATTTATACTATACTTCAATTGGTTAATATTAAACATGTTATATGAAATGTCGAAAGGTTACTAAAATATTATTACATACTATTTTCTACATAATAATTATTAAAAATCATATTTACAGTATGCGTCATTATATTTTCTTCAACTTCATCAACGTCGCCGTTATTGTTAACGTCGCCGTTGGTTTGTGTTCGTTGGAATCTGCAGGGAGGCGTACCTGAGCATTTTCTTATCTAAAATAACAAAAAGTATTGTTTTTAAGTATTATATACATTGAATTGTATTAGGCTTTTATAGAGTAATTAAAACTGTGGTTTCATTTAAAGTGGTACTGATAAAAACACTCTGTATAAGCCGCTGCGCCCCTGCGCGAGCGTGCGATTGCCACTCGGGGGAATGAAATATTTAATATTTTCAAATCCTCACTCTGGTAACAAAGCAAAGCGAAAAGGCAGAGCGCGGCGATCAGTTCCGCAACTCAACACACAACGCCTCGAGAATTCGACGCAAAGTGGATCGGAAGTGTTTTAGCGGAAACGGAGTGACTTAAGACTAGGTACTCAGATTCCCTCTGCCTACCGTACTATCTGTGGCATACAGTGTGAGGCTGAAAAAATAAGAGTATTGCTAGTTCATGTCCCAGTGAATACTAAATACAGTAGCAGTAAAATCAGGAAAAATATAAGTAAATTTAAAACAAATACTAAAGGGAGTACTGTAATACCAACATGTGCAAACTTTGCATTAAACATAAATATGTAAATATGATAGATATATTGACCTGTATATTGTCACCGTGGCACGTGTCGCCGCGACACGTCCGCGAGCGCGCCTGCGTGGCGTCTCCGCACGAGGCGGAACAGGAGCTCCATCTGGACCATGGAGACCAGCGGGATGTTTCTTCCTTTTAATTGTAATTTGGAAAATTATTACATATTAGTTAGTTTTGCGAGGTCGTCGTTGCGCGTTGCGTGTTCGGTTCCCATTTGGGGTAATAAATTATTAAATATTTTAATTTCCTCGCTCTGGTAACAAGACTCAGCTAAGCTAAAAGTTATAATTTTGTACATTTAAAAATATGAGGCATTAGCATTTGACTGTAAAAGTGATGATAATTAAAGTATTTTTATTTTCCCGTTTTCCATTTCACTCCATTTTTTAAATTTGTACAAAAAGCACATAATATAAAATTTTAATACTAGCTACTCAGCTATATGCGAGTGAAAAACATTTTAAAATATGTGATATCTGTCGTCTCCTTTGATTTTACATACAGTAATTATTAATTTTTACTTTTATTAACACCTTTTCATATTTTTCTGTAAGTTTTTTTAATTAAGGAAGAAAAGATAGTAATGGTAAACATATTTTATTCGCTTTTTGTTTAAGAAACATTGCGAGTTTTAACAAAGTAGTTATTGAAAATAAAAAATTCGTAATTCTTTGAAATTCGCAAAAATGGACCAATAAACGAGAAAGAATTTACGCGGTACATTTTAAATACCAAAGTTTTAATAGAAGTATATATATATATATATACTATTTTCGTTTCTAAATTAAAGCAAATGTGTACCTCACACGGCGGCATGCGACATTTTCTTCTATCATTTGTTGTGCCTTTACACTCTGTTTCGTCTAAAATAATCTTATCAGGACGACTCATTGCATCTGTAAGAATTAAATAAGTAATAATCATACTTTAAGAGTAAATTACACGAGTATTAAAATGTCCCATTTACACGTGTCTGTAATAAAAGTCCGTATCTATTTTAAATTTGCCACTATAAAAAGTAATCCTGCATTTCTTTTTTAAATCTGTAGAATTGAGACCATTCTAAATGCATATAGCACGCTACGCTATCATTTTGTTAAATAAAAAGACTGTAATTTTTATTGAAAGAATATAAAATACTATGAATTTAAATAATTTTCATTTTTACGCTTTAGTAAGGACTTTTTTTTTTCAAATAACAAATATCACATACCAAAAATATTATTATCATCGTCGACATACTGGCAGCGTCGTTCTCGGCGCTGGTAGCCGAGGCCGCACGTTACGTTGCAGTATGACCAGGACGACCAGGAACTCCACTTGCCCGGCACTGACGAGAAAAGGAATATGTTAAATTTTGTTTTATGTTTACGCTATATCCGGATATAACAGGGTGGATATAAGTGATGTTAAAATACTCCGTTCCATACACATAGGCGATCCAATTTCCGAAACATTGTGAGTTGAATAGCGGATCTCAACGCCGCCCTTTGTTCTTTATTAGATAAAATAAAAAAGAAATGAGCTACACGCTGTATCCCTGGACACATTGCATGGAGACATTGCATGTTGATTGACGGAACTGAACGCCGCGCTTAGCCTCGACACCAAGGCGAAGAAACGAAAATATAAATGTAAGTAAATATTTCATTTCCTCGAGTGGGGATCGAAACTACAACCAGTCGATTTTACAGTCACACTTTCTGCCGCTGCGCCACGACTGGCCTCATTAGATGTCTGAATAATAATCAATAAATATATTTTCTTTTGTCTCACTTTTTTAGAGCTCATTCAGTATTTAATTATTCTTATAGTCGTCGCTACAGATCATCGTGGCGCAGGAGCACAAGAGCTCGTTTGGGTTCGATCCCCACGCGGTTGAATAAATTATTATTTATTATATTTTCATTTATTCGCTCTGGCACCAAGACAAAGGCCTGGCGTTGAACTCCGACACTCAACACACAACGCCTCGAAAAATTCAACATAAAGTAGGAAAACGAGGATGCGAACACTAGGTTCAATCTGCCTACCTTGCTATGTGCGAGAATATAGCGAGAAGATGAGAAAAAACTATTCTTATAGTACACATAAAAATAAAGTTCTCTACATGTTAAGCCCACCTTTAACACGCACATTGTACCGCCTCAGCGCGGTTCCGGCGTTGTTCTCCGCCACGCAGATGTACTGCGCCGCGTGCGCCGCGCGCGCGTCCCACAGCGCGACCACACTTGTGGATTGCACGGTTTGTATGTTTGGATGGTCGTCATTCAGTTTCTGTATATCCTGGAAATTTTGTACAGATTATTATTAAAATTACAAATCTCTATATGCCTAAAAAAAGTTTCTGATTTGTTTTCCAAAAAATATATACCACTGTTTAATATAATTAGTATTTTATATTTACTTTAAACCAGGTTATTTTTGGTGGAGGATTGCCATCTACCTCACACTTCAATACAACACTCCTTCTAAATGTTACTATGTGTTCTTCAATTGTTTCATTTTCTTTATTATTCTTTATTTCTGGTGGCTTTTGAATTATTACTTCATAAATAAGCTCAGTTGTACCCACTTTGTTAGTCATAATGCAAGAGTACTTGCCGCTGTCTGCCACTTCTGTATTTGTTATAATCTATGGTAGAAAGAAATTATAATATTACACGAGTAAATCTTGGTAGATTTTTTTATAATGACAATATCATATATATTGTAATTATTGACTCATTACACGTTATAAATGTAGGTCAATTTGTATACTTACTAAAGTATAATTATCATCTTGCAACTTCACCCGAGGACTTTCAGCTATCTCTGTATAAGGGTGTCGTAGCCACAACATGGCAGGAGAGGGATGTGCGGAAAGCACAGGGTTCATTTGGGTATGGGAGTTCAAGACGTTATTTGGTAACAAGGGGTTCAAGTGGTCTTCAACGGGTACAGGGTGTAAGGGATGTATCCCGCATGACATGGTTAGTGGTGAATGTTGTAGGACGGTCACTTGCTTGGTGTTGTCTTTTAAAGATGGGGGAGGCACTGAAATTTTATATTATTAGTTAAATAATTGTTTTTTTTCAGTCTGTACTTGAGAGAGAAATATCAAATGGGATAACTATTAGTCAACCAGAAATTAATTTAAATTTGGTATTTTTCTTTGAATTAATCCGAGTTAACTTTTAAATAGGAAATACACTTATTTCGCATTATACGTTATTTAACAGGCCAAGAATAATAAGAATAGAGGATAAATCAAACTCGTCGTGAGTCATCATGAGTATATTCAAATAATTTAATTAAACAACTTTAAAATTTCATAAGAAATTTAGAAATATTTTTTTTCTTATTTTACATACTAGAAGTCTTACCTAAGACATCAACCAAATAAACAACGCTCTCTTCCCCAACTTTGTTTCTGGAAACACATGTATAATTTCCAATTTGCTCATACATTGCGCTTTTCGAATGGACAATTTCTCCAAAATCTGAAGAAACCATGCTATCATCATACAACTTTAGTGGTAAGCCGTCTTTGAACCAGTAGATCTCGGGCAGTGGGTTCCCATATGGATGGCAGTGTAAGTAGAACGCTTGGCCAGATATTACTTCTACATTTACGAGGTTTTCAGACGTGTTATCATTTTGTAGTAACGTTTGAAATATTCTTGGTGGTTCTGTAAATAAATAGATTTTTTTTTTATTTAAATTGTTTTTTTTTATTATTATTGAAATGTATTTATTAATATTGTATTTATTATTTTAACATTTTTAAAGTGATATTCAACACTTAGGAAAGAAAAAACTTATTTAGAAAATATCTAAAACCCGCGCTTACTGATCGGTTTCCAGGAGACGCGGGTTTAAATCCCGCTATGTTCAAATTTTTATACGTTTTTCTAAATAAGAAATGTATCTATTTTCAGTCAGTCATAGTGCGCATGAAACCAATCGTGACGCAGGCGCACAAGCGCACGACTGTTACGCGACAGGTTTTTTCCCATTCGAGAAAATGAAATAAAAAAATAGATTTTCGATTATTTAGCGATATATTATTTTTTTTATAAATCGTCATATACATTTAGTCCGTTCCCTATTTGACTTGACATTACCACCCCAAAAAAAAGGAAAATATTGCAGAAACATAAAAGATTGAATGTAGCAGGTTTCGAAATGTCTAAGAAAAAACGTATAGAAACTAGCGTTTGGACGATGCCTCAAGAAGCACGAGTTCAAGTGCGTTCACGTGCTCAATATATATATTTATACATTTTAAATTATTTTAGTAGTAGTATTTATGTCTTAGCACTAGGATTCCAGGAACGACAACGCCAATAACCTGTCGCCTTTACAGTCACACGCCTATGACCCTGAGCCACAACTTAAAAAAAAATAATTATACTATACCTAAAACATTAACTTTTATAGTTCTATCATCAATTCCGCCTTCATTGGAAGTAACACAAATGTATTCCCCAGAATCATAAGCTTTTACATCTGGCAACACTAAGTCAACATAACCAATGCCTTTGTCATTCTCGCTAATAATGTTGCCATATCTTATCCATTGTATATTTGGTGCAGGGTTGCCAGTTGCTTTACACGCTATTCTGACTGATGTATTTAGCTGAAATATTTATTTAAGAATACAAGAAAAGTATAAAAATAATACAAATATAAGCAAGTAATATCTCTCAATTATATCTGAATGAAAAAAATAAAATATAATTGAGATATATTTTAAAAATATTGTAAGACATATTTCGAATAGATTTTTATTATTAATTAAAATCTAACATTATAAGTTCTATTCAGAAATTCAGATTTGAGTGGCAAAAACGCAGCGCTATGCTTGCTTGAGCTAGGAAATCAGAATAATTTATTTGATTTAATCCAATCCATGACATGATCGCATTTATAATCAAACGTTTTAGGGTTTATAAGTTAATGGAAATCATTACTTACAATTAAATCAGTACTATTATCCACATTGTACCCAGTTCCATTAACAAACAACAATATTTCTTTTATTTTAGCACCAGATACAACAATTACTCTATAAGTTATATACGATTTCCCAGCTTTATTCGACGCCATACATTGGAACAGACCTTCAGATTGTTGTGTTACATTAATTGTTGTTATTGTCGTATTTTGAATGATCCAATTTGTGTTACTATATGGAAAAATATCAGTTATGATTGTTAAATGTTATTATATGTTATAATACGAAGTCGCAGTGACATAGCTGGGATGCATCAAGTCAAGATAAGATATACAGGATGGAAGAGGCAGCGCTCCATTTACAGAAACAGCATATAGGGTAAAATATTTCAAACCTATACCTAAAAAAATTAATCAAGATGGCTCAACAGTTTGGACGTAGGATTTTTTTTTCATTTCACGATTTTTATCCATACCTGTATTTCGTGTGACGCGATTACGTATAGATCCCAATAACATAAACACTTACTACTACAAAAATACTACTAAAGGTTAAACAACTTTGAACTTTACCGTCAATGCATACGACTCGATTTCGAAATGAGGCGTGTGCGGCGGTGTTCCTTTGATAGGTTTATGTGTGCGTGCGTCATCCTTACAAATGGCGTTTTGTTTTAAAATGACAATTTTATTATTTGTTTTGTTTGAAAAAATAACTTTTTCATTTTTGGGAATTTATTTTTTTCTGATTTATATTAGGCTTTTATAGAGTAGTTAAAACTGTGGTTTCATTTAATGTGGTGCTGACACTTCCACCCTGTATATATAGGTACTTACTTGAAAATCCAAGTACTATTAGGTTTAGGAGTTCCACGTGCGTTACATTCAAGAGTAGCGTTGGCGCCTGACTTCAGTTCTACATCCAATACATCAAAATCATATATAAATGGACGTTCTGAAAATTAATATAAAAAAATGCCAAGTAGACCTAAAGTGTTATTTTTTTCATACATTTGATGCTAGGATTGCAAGTCTTAAAATATAAGCGGTCACAGTAAAGCACCCTTAGTAAGATTATTATAAAAAACATGATTACCTAATACGTCTAAATTAATCTCCTTAAACACAGTGCCATATTCATTCTTAACAACACACTTGTACACGCCATTATGTTTTAGCTGCACATTCATTAATTTCAAGATTTCCTTATCTTCTCCGAATAGGAATTTTGAATTAAAATACCACCTTATCTGAAAGAAAATGTCAATTTTTTAATACTACACATAGAAGGATAGGCCGAGAGAACCTAATGTAAAGACACTCTGTCCCCCATTTTAGGCCGAATTCCGGAGGCATGCGTTCAGTGGCGGAATTCAAAGTTTCATTTCTTTGTTTCATCTAGAGTTAAATTAATAAACAAAAGCACAGTTGACTGGTTCGGTACGGTTATGGGTTAAAATATTTCTCTGGTATATATTTTAAAATTATTTTTTCCCAACAGGCATCTTTAGCTTCACGATTTCTCCTGTGAATACCTAGGTTAGGCAGAGAGAACCTAGTGTTCATTAAAATTCGTTAATTCTGACACTCAACGCCGCACTTTGCCTATGAGAATACAATTCTTTTGATTGGCGATTGCACTCAAAATGTACGTTTTCAGTAACTGTACGCACCATCGTAACCATCCTCCATACGTAATAATATTGAACCTTTCGCAGAGTAAAGGATTCTTTGTTTATAAAGCAATGTGCACACATAAAAAACATAGCAAACAGAATTTTTTTCAAAGCAAAACTAACCTCACCACGCGGTTTCCCATCAGTTTTACAATCAAAATAAACATCCTCTCCTTTAACCGCCTCCATATTTACGCTACCGTATACATTTTCCAGAAATTTGGGTGGCCATACAACTTTTAAAAAAATGTTTGTATGAATGGAACCCAAAGCGTTACTTGCGACGCACGCATACTGAGATTCATTGTGACGCGATATATTGGATATTGTTAGAGACCCGTTAGAAATTAGGGCAGCATCCTGTTTGGAAGAAAATGGAACGTATTATACGATGAACAGATAAATTAAAATAAGTACTTTTCATGAGTAAAGTGAATGAATTACAATTATTTGTTAAAAAAAATCATCTGAAAAAATAATAATATTCCGATAAGTTATTCCTTTAGTAATACCCACAAATTATATAATATTAATGTTCTTATAGTTTTTGTTTCTTTTAATAAAGCAAAAAAAGGAAAAAGTAAAAAGTAAAAATAATTATATTTTATTTTTATTTTTTAATATAAAGGTATGGTGTAGTAGTATTAAGTCCCCCCTATTTAATTTAAGGGATGAGGCCTAAAAAGGCTCTTAAGGTAAAAGTTTTAACTTAAAATCTTTAATGACGTTTAACTTTTGGGTATATTTTAGAAAACGCATTAAACATTTAATGTAGCTTGAACTCGTGCCTCTTGAACACTATCACTTGGATAGTGTTCAAGAGGCACGAGTTCCAATAAACAAATTGACCATTAAACAAATTGTAAGCGCATAAGAATATCGACGTATCTTGGTATATTGATAATAAATAATATATTGTGACTTTGGGAACCGAATCATGTATACGGGATGATAAACAAGAGGCGCGGGTTTGAATCTCATTATTAATTTTTAATTATTTTTTCTAAAATTCGTTTCTTGCTTACCATACCTCTAAAACTACTAATAAAAAATACTAAGTAATCTTATATTAAAATTGTACAAAAGTAATGTTAACCTTGTACCATTTGACAGTGTATCCGTTGCGGACGGGGCATTGCACTTCTACATTACTGCCTTCTACTACAGTTGTAGTAGTGGCAGTACCTTCTTCTTGTAATGTTGGTAGTGCTGAGGGGAAAAGTAGATTAAGTTATTTTAATACAAGATATTTGGGTATTTAATCATAGCTAGTCACCTAAGTAATTTTATTTTATGTATTCTTGAGACGCGTGTTGAGTAGCGGAAATCAAAGTCGCCCTTTGTCTATACATTACACCAGAATTTTTAATTTTTAATGTCTTTTCATCAATATATTTTAGCAAAAAATTACATAAAGTATTTAACAAAAAAATTATTGTAAAATTATATAACCTAATATTATCGTATACATCATGTATTCATGCAGTGCTTATTAACTTTTTTTTTAAAGCGGTAAATTCTGATTTAGTTTTTAAGTGAAGTCCATTTAAAATTAATCACACTTACGCAATATTTACTTATATAAAAAAGTTAATTTGTATATATTTACTTGTTAAAAATCAGCTTCACGCTGTATCCTGCACACAGCAGGCAGAGGGAACCTAGTGTTAAGACACTATGTTCCTCACTTTCTGCCGAGTTCTGGAGGCATTGCGTGTTGAGTGGCAGAACTCAACGCCGCGCTTAACCTCGACACCAGAGCGAAGAAATGGAAATATAAATTTAAATAAATATTTCATCTCCTCGAGTGGGGATCGAACCCACAACCAGTCGGTTTTATAGTCACACTTTGTGCCGCTGCGCTACGGCTGGCCTCTTATTACTTGTTATATATTATTTACTTGTTGAGTTACAATATTTAAACTATAAAACATGACTTACAATATATTTCAACGGGTACATTCCTTCTATCAGTTGCAAAGGCATTCCGCGCCTCGCACATGTAAATACCACTTAGGTCTTCTGAAGGGAACTTTATTGTTAAAGTACCATCTCTTTCTATTATATAACGTGGATCTGAAATGGATAATATATATTTTTTTGTACTTACTTTAAAAATAATATAAATCAGCTTGACGCTGTGTCCCGCACCCACAGGGTAGGCAGAGGGAACCTAGTGTTAAGACATTGCGTTCCCCAGTTTCCACTGAATTTAGGATGCATTGGGCGCTGCGTGGCAGAATTCAACGCTGCGCTTTGCCACGTCACCAGAGCGAAGAAATGAAAATATTAATTAAAATAAATATTTCATTTCCTCGAGTGGGGATCGAATCCACAAGCAGTCGTGTTTACAGTCACACACTCATGCCTCTGCGCCACCACTGGCCTCTCTTATATTTACTTTATTTTTTTGAATTTTCAAAATTTACATAGAATATAAAAAATCTTGAATTACATATGAGTAAAAATAAAATAAAAATACCATTATCCAGATAAAATCCGTCTTTAATCCAAGTGATATAAGGTTCAGGTTTTCCTGTCGCTCTACAACTGATTGTCAATGCTACATCTAAATTAGACGCTATGTAGGGACCCGTATAGTTATCGTTTTGAATTTTTGCTGCTTCTAAAATATAAATAGTACTAGAGAATGTATTACATAGGTAGTAAAATATTATAAATGAATATAGTTATAAAAAATCGACATATTTTTTAAAATTTATATTTTCATTTCTTCGCTCTGGTGTCGAGGCAAAGCGCGGCGTTGAGTTCTGCCACTCAACACGCAATGCCTCCAGAATTCGGTAGAAAGTGGGGAACGGAGTGTCTTAACACTAGGTTCCCTCTGCCTACCCTACTATGTGCGGGATACAGCGTGAAGCTTTTAGGTCGCTAGTTTAATAATAAATGAAGGCTAATAAGTAAATAAAGAAATATACCATTTACAGTAATGTAGAAACTTTTTCTCGCCTCGCCGGCGACATTTTGGGCGATACAAACAAACAGACCCTCATGTATCGAAGAACTATTTGTTATATGCAAATTGCCAAATTTGTCATAACTGAAACCAAAAACCAATACAAAATAATATATTAAATATACATACTTAATTTGAAAAAGTAATTCACGTGCAGTAAGATTGACGAGTCATGGCCGCCCTGAACTTAGGCTTTCTGAATTCATTCAGGAAGAAAATAATCAAAAGTAATAAAGAAATATAAAATAAAATCTGCGCAGCCATCCATCTATGTCTAACTTCAGGGCGGGCACTAGTCACTAGTCATATATTTAATAGGTAGATAATATATTCGATTTAATTTTTTAATTGTCTTCCGTTTCCGTCTTATATTTAAATCTCGCCAGAGTTGAAATTAAAATTATAAATTTTCCCACACAAGCATTGAACCCACAATCCACGCGTTTAGAGTAAGACGCTGCTGCACTACACCAACATGCTAAAAACTGAAATATTACCTTAAATCCATTGTATTATTCATTAAAATTTCATCTTTAAACTCCCAAATAATAGTTGGTATTGGAAATCCGATGGCGTCACATTGTAAGTGTACGTTGGCACCAATCAGAACTTCTTTTAATTCCTCTAAAGGTGGGACCAAACGAGGTGGCACTACAATATAAATCATAATTATCTTTTTAATAATTGTCTTTTTATTAGCTTAATTTTGTAATTTATTTATAGATCTTTTTTTATAAAATTCTAACATAGGCACTGGCCTAGGTACAAGTCGTGAATTTAATCACTTATTTATATAAATCCTACATCATAGAAGACCGTTAATTTTTACAAAATTTAACATAAAAGAATTCGAATTGCTCTACATCTATCTAGACAGTGAACAACAAGCGCGTGTCCCCCTACATCAAAATGTTTATACGGTGCAAAATATTTCATTTAATGTGTGAAAAAATATTGAAATGAAATTATGTTTACTTAAATTTTGTTATTCAATAAGGGTTTAAAATTAGCTATGTAATTACCCCAAACATATACAGTGTAGTTTTTAGAAGCATTTCCATACTCGTTGCTGGCGAGGCAAGTATATTCGCCGAAATCGGTTAAATTTGCTACAAATCTGAAAATACATTGAGTATGATTAAAAAAACTTCAAGAAAATCGTCATCTATCTATTTTCTGTAAGGGCAAAATAGGCAATCATCATCGTATTAAGTTAATTATCTTTGTTCCCCACGCACCGCCCAATGTTTGACATTGTGTGTTAAGTTGAGTGATGGAACTTAACGCCGCGCTTAGTCTACTAGAGTGGGCAAATGAAAACTAAGAAATATCTATAAAATCTGTTGCTACTAATCTATTGCTATCAATTATTTTTATTTCTTCGTACCGGCAACAAGACAAAACTCTTTATTAATACCTAATGTTAAGTGTTCCACATTTCCTTCCCAGTTCCGCCTGCTTAATTAGAGTGGGTTGTACGAATACTGTTTTATTTCCTAACAACAAATCCCCTACCTAAGTCCATATTCATCAATAAACTTCCGATGCATAGGCAGAGGTCGTCCGGCGCGCGCCCACGCGAGGCGCGGCTGTGGCTCGCCCGCCGCGCCGCACGGGAGGTGCACTAGCTGCCCTTCCAGTACTTCTATTTCTTTTTCACCGTATACTGTTATTATCGGTGGTGCTGTAAGGGAAATATTATAGTTTTTTTTTATTTTACTCTGTATCTCCAATAGAAGGGTACGCAGTACCCTCCACTTAAGGGCCGTTTAAGTATGACGTAAGCAGTTTTTTTGCAATTATTGACAAGTTGAAAAATAAGCAAACCCAAGACCCCCCCGCCCCCCTACAGTGCTTACGTAATACTTGAACGGCCCCTTAGTGTTAGAACACTTCCCTCGCACCGTGTAATTTTCATATTTTTGATCCAAAGCGAGGGAATGTAAATAATTAAGCCTCCAAGTTTGATGGAATCACCACCGCACATAACCACCGCGTTAGTCGCTATCCTTCCTATCCTAGTCCTATCCTTCGTTTTTAATTATGGACACTTTTAGTCTTTTCAAAGTTATACTTTAAGTAAAAAATACGTATCAATACTTACAGAATACGTCAATACTGAAGTTCTTCGTAACAAACCCTACGATGCTACTCGCGTTACAAGTAAATACTCCAGAATCAAACTTTGTCGCGTTTTCTATCACTATGCTACTGTCATTTGCGATGTAACTAAAAAATAACGTAATTGTTATTTTTAAACATATTAATTCATTTTCATTCATTCATTTTTAAACGTTCTAATTTTTTTCTATTTTGTCAATGGTCTTTAGAGTAATCAGAATGATTGTGTTTGTGTGAACAGAAGGAATTAAACTCACAGTTTAATTCCCACTTATGAAACTGTCCATTATTTCATATTTCTGATGTTACGGAAGACAACTCTACGGATTGTTTATATAATTTATATATTTTTTTGTTACATTAGCAACAAATACTCACACGTTATTAGCAAAAGCGATAGGTAAGTCATCTTTAGTCCAAGTAACAATGGGTGGAGGGATCCCCGTTACGTTACAATTTAACTTCACACTGCCAGCGGCTTTTACTTGTATGGGACCTTCTATGCGAGGTGGATTGGAACTTTCTTTTAGTTCTGGAGGATCTGTAATATTAGAATTGTAATTTAAAGAACCAACATTGACCAAAATAGCTTAAATTTTGGTTCTTTAAATTATAAATAATGTTATATAAAAAATCAATGAATTTAGTCCAATTTCTTTTTTTTATAGTACATTTATTTTTTTATAGTAGAAAATAGAAACCGAAAGATTTTTTTTATGATTAGTTTAGGAGGAAAGAACAGAATTATTAATTTCCCATAAATATTTTTTGCACAAATGTAGAGCACAATTTATAAAATTACTTAATTTGAGTTGTTGTTGAGAATAAATTTATTACATTTTATAATATTAAACTTACATTGCACAATTAATTCGACATTATATTCATCTTGTCCCATCACATTGTCTGCTATACAACGGTACGTGCCTGTATGCTCCTTTCTTATATATTCAATTGTTATTATATCATTATCTATAATAACAGTTTTAGGTAAAGTCGTATAATTATTTGACAAATTTGACTTAAACTGCCAAGTAATTGTTGGCTTTGGACTACTTTTCAAAATTCTGTAAAAAAGTTTTTTTTTAGTTTTAGTCTTAATCTTTTTCTATATATTTTTTTTCAGCTTCACGCTGTATCCCGCACACAGCAAGGTAGGCAGAGGTACTCTAGTGTTAAGACATTCCGTTCCTCACTTTCCGCCGAATTCTGAAGGCATCGCGTGTTGAGTGGCGGAATCGCGCTTCGCCTCGATACCAGAGCGAACAAATGAAAATATAAATTAAAATAAATACTTCTTTTCCTCGAATCGAACCCACAACCAGTCGCTTTTACAGTGCGCCGCTGCGCCATGACTGGCCTCTATGTAAAATCTATTATATTCTATTTAAATGAAATCTTAATAATATTCATTTTCATTACAGTTAGTTAGCTAATAATTAAAAAAACATTTCATTTTCAAATAAGTAAATGGCAATAAGAAACAAACAATTATTTCTTTTAATTTCAATATTTATTTAAGATACTAAATCTTACCTACATGTAATATTCGCTGATTCTCCAGTTTTTGATATAATTTTTGGCATCCGCTTCAGTATGATTGGTTTACCTTAAATATATTTTTATTTATTTTTTTCATTTCGTAACGATATTTAAAATCATATAATACCAAATTTAAAAGATATGCAGGATTTATGTAGTCCTGCACATCCTAAGATTACCCACATCGAGATTTTTGGTTCAAGAAATGTGTAACTAAACTACTTTAAAAGGTTTTTAATGTTTAATTATGACACTTATTTCGTAGAAGTTCCGGCGTTGACAGACGAAATAAATAATGTATAACCCGACAAGAAGTTTATGAGTGCTGTATAGATAGATAGGCACGAGTCAATTTCGCGGGGTAATGGGAGCGTCCGCGCGTACCTCACATAAAGCATCAAGCTTTATATAAAGCTCTTTTCGGAAAATACTGTACTTAGTTAATAATACAAAAATATACATTTACAAATTCTATTACATTTGAAAACAATAAAAAACTTACTTAATCCACGTACAGTCAAATTGCCTTTTACAGTTATATTTTCAAATACGTTATCCGCTACACATTTATATTCGCCCAGATCTCTAAAATCCACTTTTTCTATGTTAAGTCTAGTTTTGTCTTCAGATATATTGATGTTAGTGTTATTTTCATTGTCGTTTGAAATTATTGTATTGTTGTGAAACCATTTTATTGTTGGTTTAGGAAAAGAGGTTATATTGCAATGGAAACTAATTTGAGAGTACAATTCTACTGATGTATCTGTAAACAAAAAAGTACGTTTTTTTAATTATTTAGCTTATTATATTCATCTTATATAATTAAGCCCTTTTAACTATGTTTAATGAATAAGTATAAAAATATTATCATTTGTGGAATTTTAATTATAAGGAATATTCATATATTTCGATTATTTTCATTTGTTCGCTGTGGTAGAACAAGTGCGGCATAGAGTTCCATTTAGTCAACAAGCAATTGAAAAGAGCAAAAAAAGGGTCTTAACCTATTTGCATATATTTTCTAAATTACTGATTAGCAACGGAAATTTAACCAGTGCCAGCCGTTTTAGTATGTTATTGAGATAAACGGCGGACTTTAATAAATTATATATAACTACTTTTAAGTACTTACGCAGATTATACATAGAAATTAAAAAACAGTTTGATAAAAAACATTTACCAGTAAACCCCTCCAATAATTTCATTTTATCTCTAACATTTATTGTAATGCTATCTTCGCCGATGCCCTCAGAATTCTCGCCAATACAAAAGTAAGTACCGTTTAGAGGATATTTCTCACTGTCCAAAGTGAGCATACTTTTATATACATTTGGTTCAGGATTCAATGTCTGTGAAATGTTAGTAATTTTCATTTACATGAGAGTGTAATATCATCTGTAACCGCGATGGTTGTGGGATCGTGGGTTGATTTTCCACTCTGATCAAACCGGCGTGGAGTTGAGTTCAGCTACTTAACACTTTAATTCAGGAGAAACGTGAAGTATTTTGAAAGTGAAGAAATTAGTGTAGGTCTAGTCTAGTCCTCTCTGTCGACTCTGAAATGCGGAAAAACGTGGCGGTTGTGGGGTCGATTTCCACTCGGGAGAATGAAATATTTAATATTGTCATTTTCCGAGATACGGCGTGTTTACGCCACTCAACACACAATCTTGAATTGAGAAGCCGAGAACTCATTATCGATAAATATCTTAAATTTATATACTAATAATTTATAATTATAATTTTCTCACATCACAAGGCAGGAACCTCTCCGTCTCCATATGCCATATAATCCTTGGCTCGGGTTTGGCAACAATAGTACAGAATATTTGATACTGAATATCACTTAATACTGTCACATTGTGAGCACCCTCTATATGCACTTGCGGTTTTATTAGAACTGTTACCTGTATACTGTCTGAGGCTAAAAAGAATATTAATTTTAAACTTGTGTACATATTTCTGACGTAAATCGTTTATGTTGACTTCATATACAACATTAAGCTAAAAAAGAGCAACAAAATACTAGGTTTCCCCTGTTTTAAAAGTGACTTAATGTTAAGACATTCTATTCCTCAACACACCCAATTTTAGAGACATTGTGGGCTAAGCGGTGGAACTTAACTAATCAGTCTATCAGTCAATCTACATAACAGTTTCAACTTAAAAGGCTGTGGAATAAATAAGTAATAGAAAAAAATACAGAGAGTATCTAACATTTACCAAAAATCCACCCCAAGATGCGGAAAAAATTATAAAAAACTTATATTAAAAAAAATAACTACCATTATAATCACTCTGTATAGCCATACAAGTCCAAACGCCATCTTCACTCACATTCTTAATATCCAAAGCAGATGTAAAACTACCATTTACATTGTATTTCTCTATAATTTGCTTGTCCTTATTCAACCATTGTACGGATAAAGCGTTTTCTATTTGACAGACGAATTGTGTGTCTGTGTGTATACTTAGTGTTAGAGAGTGCGGCCCGATGATTTGAGCTGTCGGTTTTGATTGGACATTTATGTACGTAGAGTAGGTGGATTTACCAGCTGGAATATAAGAGATAAGAAATATCCCATAATAAATAAGAAAAATCTAATAAATTTAAAGTTAATATATATACCTACTCGTATATATTTTAATATGTTTATTACTTTTTGAAGTTTATCTATGGTGTGGGTAGATTTCAGATGTACGTATATAATAGTGTGGATTCAAAACCCATATACAATCCTTCCGCGAAGCGTAAGCTAAGCATTTATGTAAATGTATCCAGGCAATGTAGGTGTGATGACAACTTGGTTGTTGCTTGGTTTAATGTTTGAGTTGGTTAAACTTGGTTTGATATTTGCTCTTTTTATTGCATATTAAATATTTGAGGCACTGCGTGTTGAGTGGTGGAACACCGAGCCTCGGTATCAGAGGGAGGAAATAAAAATATTAATAAATAATAATTCATAACTATCAAACCTACAGTCACACGCATGCACCAATGCGCCACGACGAATAATAATAAGTTTTTGTTTTTTCCGGCTCTACTTTTGGTGATCACTTACACAAACGCAAAGCTTAACTTGCTCCTCAGCATAGCATACTTCTATGAAAAGCTAAGTTTAACATTTCCCCGATGTTATCCAAAAGGTAAACGTAAAGAAAACCAAATGAATTGTGTAAAGTATTAGTAATGATACGTAATAGTACGTACGGAAGCGAAACATTAATTTGTAAGAGAACAAAAAAATAGCTTCACACTATATCCTGCACACAGCAAAGTAAGCTTTAAGTGGAAATATAAGAAAATAAATATAAAAATGTATTAATAACTTAAATAATCAAAATATATCAACCATTAATAACGTTACCTCTATTGGCAGCTTCACAGGTATACACTCCACTATCGCTTTCATTCAGTAGTTGTATAGTTTTGTTGAAAGTATAATATCCGTCTCTCGTTGGCTCCAAATGAACATCAATTGCTATATAAAGGAATGTCTTTTTTTAATATATATTGGTTAACTTACTTTTAGGAAAGTATAATTCTTTATCTTTACTCATTACATGTAGCTGCATTTTTATTTAAATTAAATTTATACTAGGCCCACATTGGGTGCCATTATATTATAATATATGAGGGCTGGGGCAACGTGACGATGTGAATAAGACGATACTGAATATTTATATCTTTTTATTATATATTAGATATAGTATTTATACGCATAAGACAATAACTGAAAATGATGTCACTACAGCCCTCTTGCGATTTTCTTTAGGAAACTAGCTTCGCATGCTCTTATTAATAAATATATTATAACAAAATTATTGCTAAATGGATATTAATAAAATATAAACTTACAATAATTCTGTTTAGCCCCATAAAAATTTATCGTAGATCTTTTTAGTAAAGCTTCACTAAACAGAGAACATGAAATAACTATTTGTTCTCCCTCAGTCACTGTCATATTTGCAGGCGATATTGTTACACGCGGTGGATCAACTAGAAAAATATAAAAAAATCTTTTAATATTTACTTTTTTGAACGGCATTTTATCAGAAGATTTTTTTTAATAAATCTATTTTCTTTTTTGTTTATCAGGAATTAATTTATATTATATGTTTTCATTTTCAACTTTATGATCATTAATGGCATAGAGAAGTCTAAACACTATAATTTTCAATACGTCGAATGTGTGCTCACAACCGTCTTGCCTAACCAAAACAATTATCTATTGCAATTTTTTTGAGTTCAAATAAAAGATATACATATATATACATTTTTCAAAATTTCATATCATAGACACTAGTCAGTACACAAAATAAACACCATGTAAAATAATGAGAACATATTAATTAATATAGATAAATAAATAAAATGACTACTCACCAATCAAATCAACAAGTGTACCAGCTCTGGTAATACCCGCGCTGTTCCTGGCGACGCAGCGGTACATGCCCACGTCGCCCTCGCTCATGTCCTGTATTACGTGTTCTATAGATGTACTTTGCCTTTAAACGGAAAAAACAATGTAAATACTTCATTTGCAGATTTTTTCATCTTCATTCATTATCTGTCAAAGCAGAGTAGATAGAGAAAGGAAAAATTAAGAAATAATCATTGATTGGTGATCGATACTGCACCATTTGCTACCATTGGCCTAATATTGTTGGGAAGAATTTCAAAGTATATCAAATCTAGGATAGGTTAAAAGAAGTGTGTACTTAAATGAATGGTTACATACAAAAATGAAATCAAAAGTCGCAAAATGAAATGTTGAGAACTTGGAAAACCCAACACTTAAAAAATACTATTATTAAGCAAATACTTTTATAAATAGGCAAAATTGTATTAATATTAAATTTGATATAGGCTACAATTTATATAAAAATATTGTATGATTTGGTAATAAATAAATACATACAAACTAGTGGTAGCAGGTGCTAATTTCACGTATTGCCTCGTCCAAGTCGCGGAGACAGGCACCAAGCTCTCAACGTGGCACGTTAGAGACACACGCTCGTGACTGCGGACTTCTATCTGTATTTTTTTGTTTTTAGTATTTGTTATGTCAATTTATTATATAACTTTATACGTAATTTCCAAGTAATATTTGACAACTCATTATATTTTTTCTATTTAAAAGTTAAGTATAAGATTACAAAGAAATATTAAATTATGCAATGAAGGGTTAAGTTTTTTATTTTAATTTTATTTTTATTATTTAATAGTTAAAAAAATGCAATAATATCGCCTTAAATATTTTAAGCTTTTGTAATCAAAATTATTTTTAACGTTATGTAGAAAAAAAAAAGTTTTTTTTTTAATTTGTTTTCTTTTGTCCCACAATGGGCGCCAAAATGATATACAATGGATTTTTTAATCAATTTTCTTACCCGTTTAGGCACTATCAAATAAGGTGCATCTGAAAAAAACAATTATAAGTTGAAATCAGTTGAATATTTTATTTAATTACATATAATTATAAAAGACTAGCGGACTCGGACGGCTTCGCCCGCTTGAACTATACGAGTATTTATGAAGTTATTTTCAGCTTAGGGGTGAATTAGAATAAACTATGAAACATATGTTCAATGAAATATTTTTTATCTTTATAAAAATCGGTGCCGATTTAATATTTTTTCATAAAAACTTGAAAAATGGGAATATCTCCTTTTATATATAATTAATTAATTAATTAATTATGATAAAATGATAATAAAGTACCAGGTGGTTTTGCTTGCACTGCCGTAGGACCGATTCTACGTACTTCTTGTCCATATTCATCACGTCCAATTATCTGAAAAAGAAAATTATATCCTTTACTAAATGTACACGCGATGACTGCGAGTTCGATTCTTATTTAGAGGATATTTTTGCTAAAATAATTATAATGTTAAAATAATAGACGTGCTCAGCTGGTTTGGGCACATCGAACAAATGAGTGTCGAATGAATAGCAAAAAAGATTTATGATGGAAAAGTTGACCTTCGAAAATACAGTGTCAAAGATACTGGAGGAGGGTCACGTAAAAAGCATGAAGGTACCCAGGATGTATAAAGAGGTTGAGAGACAGTGGACGAGGCGGAAGAGGTATGTAGAGACCGTAGCGTTTGGAACTCAGTTCTCTCTGACTACTCCGTTAAGAAATACAGCGTGAAGCTATGTACGTAGGTATGTAAGGAATTAAAATTAAAAAAAATCAGGTTCACGCTGTATCCCGCACACAGCAGGGTAGGCAGAGGGAACTTAGTGTTAAGACACTCCGTTCCCCACTTTCTGCCATATTCTGGAGGCATTGCGTGTTGAGGGGCAGAACTCAACGCCGCGCTTATGTAAGGAATTAATAGAACACATTTTACTTCAATAATAAAAAAGCAACTTACAGCTATATTAAAGAAATCATCGGGCGGTATAAAGGCGTTAACAACATAAGTACTAGTTTCATTATCCATTTCCTTCATAGGTATTTCGTATAGCGGCGTTCCATTCAAGCTTAGTAATTGTACGTGGTCCATTTGTAAGGATGCATTGCTTTCACTTAATGCTATTAGCATGTGGTTGTATGTACCTGGATATGTAAGAAATAAATAGCTGTTAGAAATATTACCATCGTGGTTGTGGGTTCGACTCCCATGAGGGAATGTATTATTAATTATTATCTCTCTGCTCTGGTACGATAAAATATGGCGTAGAGTCCTGTCACTGAATATCCAATGTCCGGTAGAAAGCGGAGAACAGTGTCATAACACTAGGATTTCTCTGCGTACCTTGCTAAATGGAGAATAAAGCATGAAGCTATTCATATAATGATTATTTTTAAAAACTTTTAGTTATTAGATAAAGAGAATAAACGAGAATCTATTTATTTTAGTTTTCTTATGAAACAGAATATATTATATAAATAGTATTATGTAATTTTATTTAATTATACATTACCTTGTAAAGGCCGATAACTAGTTTCATCCATAGATCTGGGAGGTTGTACGGAAAACCCATGTTTAAACGTCAAATTCGACATCCCGACCACTTTTACAGAATGCTCCTCTTCGCTCCCTACTGTTATACTCCAGTTACCTGGTTCCGGTTGTAACACTTTTACTATCTAGGAATTTAAGAAATTAAATTAAAGGTGATGATGAAAAGAGTAGTTAAAAAAATATTTATATATTTAACCCCAATATTTATACATATAATAACCCATACCTAAAGAAATGAATCAAGATACCTCAACAGTTTAGACGTAGGATTTTTTTTCATTTCGCGATGTTTATCCATACCCTTATTTCCTATGAAATTACGAAAAGTTACGCAAAGATACCAATAACCTAAACACTTACTACTACAAAAATACTACTAAAGGTTAATCAACTTTGAACTTTGCCGCCAATACCTATGGTTTGGCGGCGGCGGTTTCCCTTTCACAGGTGTACCTCGTATGTGTACGTGCGTCATTCTTAATAAGATTCGTTTTATATTACAAGAATATTTTTATTTATTTTGTTTGAAAAAAACATTTTTGGGAATATTTTTTTAATTGTATTAGGCTTTTATAGAGTAATTAAAACTGTGGATTCATTAAAAGTGGTGGTGACACTTTCACATATTTACAGGATATAGATATATATTTTTTATGTTGTACCTATATAAAATATGGTAGTATATTTTTTGGCAAATGTCTGTAACGTTATGATAAATTTGCAATATTGCAATAAAATAACATAAAAAATATCTCACACAAAATTTATAAGAATATTTTTTTTTATATATTTTCCTTTGGAAGTAACTTAGCACAAAGAATTTACCATAATTTCTGATAAATCCAATGTGGTGACAAGTTGCGGCGGCCCCGTCAGCTCCTCGCCGCCTGGGTTGACCACTTTTATACGAGGTTTGGCTCCAGACACTGACACTGTTACTTCATTTACTCTTTTATCCACGGGTATCTAGAATTATTATGTAATAATAAAAAGAACGTGTTTTAAATAAAAATAATTATATAAGCTAATGTATGGCTTGTGTATCGGAATAAAATTGGATTTTTCTACCATAATAATATTTTATTTTGTATATATAATACCTACATAGTAGGCCTATTTTTATAGGTAGTTACTTAGATATGGAGTTTTGATCTTGTTCAGATTTTATAATTAAGTAGACTTTTCTGCAGACTTTACATAATATAAGATGGCAAGAACATTACTACTGTTAAGATTAAATGAAAACAATTTATAATAAATACCTCTTGTGTATAATTATATCCTGCGGGATTCACCGCAGAAGCCAAATTAACAGTTCTGCCCTTTATAGACGTTCGCACAAATTCCAATACCTTTAGGAAAAAATATAACGTATATAGATAGCATCTTTGTCACACAAGCTTGCAAAATACGAATATTTTTAGCTTCACGTTGCGTGCTCACACATATCAGAGTAGGCAAAGGGAACCTGGCAACCTAGCGTTAAGACTCTATTCTCTGCTTTCCGCCGAATTCTTGAAGCTTTGTGTATTGCGTGGTGGAACTCAACGCCAGCCGTAGTATTAATCGCAAAGTAGGCGAAGGGAACCTGGAAACCTAGTGTTAAGACACTCCGCTCCATTACCATAATTCCGTTCTCTACTTTCCACCGAATTCTTGAGGCATTGCGTGTTGAGTGGCGGAACTCAACGCCAATCGTAGTATAAAAAGGTTGAATAGGCAAAGGGAACCTGGGAACCTAGTGTTAAAACACTCCGTTCCATTAACATAATTCCGTTCTCTGCTTTCTGCCGAATTCTAGAGCCATGACGTGTTGAATGGCGGAGTTCAACGCCTGCCGCCTTTACAGTCGTACGCTTATGCCCCTGAGCCACGACGTCCTCTATTAACGAATAATATTAAAGCCCTGGTTAGTTTGAGAGATCTGCCCCGCGGCGTTTTTGACTAGGTACTAACTAACACTAACCTTTTGAACAAATTTTGTTGGAATGGAAAGTCAAAGTCAAAGTCAAAGTCAAATAATTTTATTCAAAATAAAAAGTTACATGCTTCATTTTTTGAACGTCAAACAATTTACCACCAGTTCACTAAAATTAGTGCCTCAGACCTGAGAAGAACCGGCGCAAGAAACTCAGCGGGACTTATTTTTTTAAAAATCAATTATACAAAATCACATTTCAGCGTTTCTGACAATGATACTTTGAAATAGACTGGAGCGAGCATTTCATTCCCAAGGCGTGTTATCATTTATATAATCATTAATTTGGTAATAACCGTTAACACACAAACGTCTTTTCACAACTCTTTTAAATTGTGATATAGAACATTCTCGGACGTTTTCTGGGATCCTATTGTAAAAGCGTACACATTGTCCCATAAAAGAATTACGGACCCGATGTAATCGGGTCACAGGTGCAATAAGTTTACTCCTATTTCTAGTATTGATATTATGTACATCACCAATTTTGGCAAAATCTTTAATATTCTTCTTAATATACATAACATTTTCAAAAATGTATTGAGATGCAACTGTCAAAATATTTATTTCTTTAAATTTTTGCCTTAACGATTCTTTTGGGCCTAAATTATAGATTGCGCGAATAGCTCGCTTCTGCAAGACAAAAATTGATTTAATACCGGCTGCATTACCCCAAAGTAGAATGCCGTAGGACATAATACTATGAAAGTAGCTAAAGTAAACAAGGCGAGCCGTTTCCACATCCGTTAATCGTCTGATTTTTTTAACCGCAAAAGCTGCTGAGCTAAGTCTATTCGCCAATCCATCGATATGAGGTCCCCACTGCAATTTAGAGTCAATGGTGATACCGAGAAACACCGTAGAATCGACAGGTTCCACGGCTTCACCATTCAAGAGTACAGAAAATGGACTCTTATTAACAGAAGAAACCGCATGTAGCAGAGTAGGCAAAAGGAGCCTAATGCTAAGATACTCGGCTCCCTTTCCGTCGAATTCAGAAGGCATTGTGTATTGAATGAAAATATTAAATATATCATTTCGGGAATCGAATGCTCGAACTGTCGCGTTTGAATAATAATAAAATGCTTACTTAAAATATAATAAAAAGTCACCTTATGCACGCTGGTTTTGTTTAAATTGAACACTTGCCCGGAGCTGGCGGCTGCTATCTGTTGGTACACTTTGTAATGGGGCTTGTTTAAGTCGTTACAGTGACCCGTCAGGACGAACACCACCTGAATACGAATAATCAAATATACACGTATATAAGAACATTATGTTTGTTATAACGACTGTTTTTATGAATTTTCTTTAATTTATAATAGGATTTTCGCTAATTATTAAATTTGTATTTTTAATTAATTTATTAAAAAATATAAACAACAGGTTATCCAGTGGGAGTTTTGAAATGTAACTATTAACTTTAAATAACTATAAATCTAATTAGTGATGATGGTTATTGGGTTTAATTTTAAGGGGAAGTAAATGTGAATTACTTTACAGACAGATTACAGACTGGACGGTAGCTAGACAAGGTACGTACCTACAATACAGTACGTTTCCATATTCCTGTGCCTAGTATGCAATTCAACACAAAATGCATATTATATATAAAGAATCTTTAGATTTTATAGAGGCACTCTCTATACAATGATGTATATAGTATTTTATAATCTTACCTGACTTTGTTTCCTCTGAATTGAATCCAACACTTTGCCAACTAGCCTATGATCGGACGCCGTTGCATCAGTGAACACATAAATAAATGACTGTGGGCGACTAACGTTCAAAGCTAGTTGTATTCCCGTTAAAGATTTCTCCGGACAGTCTCCTCCTCCGTACACGTGTACTATGTTAAGAGCTGATTTAAATACTTGTTTGTTCCTCGTTACTGTTGGTGGACCCACGGCTAAAAAAATAATACATAATTTATTATAGAGTAACTAGCTAACATTTGTACACCGACCTAAATTTGTGTTTATTTTGATCTTTTCTATAGTAAAGGTGTACCTTACACCAAATTAGTGCTTTTCGTTTTCTTCTTTTTTGTGTTTGTTTCATGTCGATGTATAAAAAAATTAAGTAAAACACATAGTATTATATAATAATATATTTCTATTGTATAATGTTGAGGATAATAGGTACGTACGTACTATTAGTGTCAATCGCTGATATAAATCATTATGAACATTTATATATATATATATCATATTACTAGCGACCCACTGGCGGCTTCGCCCACTTGAACTAACCAATTATTTATTTACTAACTTGGATTATTTACGTGTTCTAAATTCTAATAACACTATCATTTTAAAGACAATATCTATACACTAAAGATCAGTTTCAGCCAATTCAATAAAACTGTTATTTTAGAGCAATTTAAAAAATAGTCAATAATATTATCATCCGTATACAGACACCGATCACATAATTATAGATATAGTCTAGTGTTTGCTTATTTTAAATCGCTACGACATATTTTTCTTATTTATTAGAAAATAAAAATGATAAAAATTATATATGTATCCAATTTGGATAAAAATGTTAATTACAAAATATCTAAATACCTACACAATTTATCTCAAATACGGATCGTTTGAAAAATTATTCTTATTTAATAACTTTAAATGCTTATAATACTTACAAGGATCATGAAAGGGAACAAACACAAAATCGGCAATGACATTACTGTCCTCTAGCGCCGTCTTCAAAATCATTTCGGCGCCTTCTCTAAGTTGCCTCAAATCATTGAACATAGATCCTGTTGTATCGAAAACAAACACCAAGCTACCTTTACCGTCATCGTTATCAATTTTTAATTTCGACGAATTTCTCGTCTCTATAACATTAATCTGTTGCGTGAAAGCGACACAAATTAAAAAATAAACCAATGAAAATAGAAAGTTCGCGCACATTTTCAAATTTAGAACATAATTAGGCATGTCAATTCTTATTAGAGTTATAGTGAGCACTAATCTTTTGTCAATGGAGTTATCTTTGACCTTTGACTGTGCAATCAATGTAGGCTAAAGGAAGTTAATTTTGTTTAAACTATATAATATAAGTGTGTAACGCAAATTAATTAACTGTCATTGGTCGTATATTATTATAGATGAGATAATCTTATGTAAATATTGTTTAATATAAAAAACAATCGGGTTCTTTTCTGACTAACAGTGGACTATGTGTTACCTATCTTAATTTGTTTTAATGTAATTTTATGTTAATATTAAATTATTATTAAACTATACATGTAATTAATAATTATTGATTTAATATATTTTATGGTTTTAATTGACATAGTTGAGTTGTATCATCTGCACGATAATCACAGTTATCACTGTTCATAAATATAAAGTAATAACTAAAAAACAACTAATCATGGTGCTATATAGGAATTGTAAATAAAACACAAGCTAAAAATAAAATCTTTATTAAAATTCACACTTAGAAGACATATTTGACTTACACAAAAAAAAAAACAACCTATCAAGTAAAATCGTTCAAAATTGCTTTAATTTAAATTCGTTTTACGTATTAATTGCCTATATTGCTATTCAGTGTTGCTATATTTGTCATAAAAAATGACATAATAAAGAAATTAATATTGTAGACAAATTACATTAACATATATTTTTTTATTACATACAATTCAATTATAATAATAAAACAACAAATACGTAAACAAATTACTTTATAGAACGAACACGATCCTGGCAGGCATAAATATTATACCTATACCTACATATTATAAAAATTGTAAATACCTATTAGTCAAGTTGTTATATTAAAGACAAAAATATAAGATCTTAATATAAATCGTCTTTCATATTGAGCTAGGCATTGCCTTAATACCCTGAGGCCTGGAGCCAGGCGATATAGACACATGAGATCAATCATAATTAAAATAACTTAATATTTTCAAGTAATATGTTAATATCTGTCTAGTACTTTAAAGTTAACTTTAACTTATCTGTCAGATATATTTCCAAATATAAAATAAGATGAAGATGGGAACATGCCACCTTTTTTTTATTAAAATGTATTATGTGGTGATAAAATGATAGTGTCAATGATAAAACACTTGGTAATATTGATAATTATATTGAAATATTATAAATAACTGTATTTCTTATACACTATTTTTATATTTGGCATCTTAGTTCATTTTTTTTAGTTAATATAAATATCTCACGTGTAAATAATACATCCTGGCCAGACTATTAGACCTCATTTAACTAAAATCACCTAAAATTGCAAATATAATAAAGATTTCAAAAAAATAAAACTAAATCGAATTAAATAAGCACTAACCAAAAGCCGAAATGAAACTAAATATTATTTTTCTAAGCAAAATAAAGCGCCTAATACATATGATTTAATAAAATCTTAATATTATTTAAGATTCAAAATGGCGTATCTATTCTATTGTGAACTTTTCGGTGGTAGCAATGAAAAATTGTAATTATGTTTTAAATATTATTACTTCATTAAGTTTATAGAGAAGTTATACATAGAGCAATAAAATGCAGATACAAGAAAGAATTTCTGGTGCATGTTCTTTGTAAATATCAAAATAGTATTGATATTTCGACAATTAGGATTGATAACTAAAGTAAATGTGAATAAAACATATTTTTGTTTACCTCTTTTTTGCTCTATGAATAGATCCCTATGGCATTAATATTAAATGTTTAGCTTTGGCAAGTCAGTTCATTAAAAATATGAAGAGTCCTGTAATCACCGTCATGGGTTTAATATAGATATTATAGAAGTATAAAAGTTGCAATATTAAAATGTTTCTAGATCATTTCAAATAATAAACTATTCATATTAAATAATGAATGGACAATTCAATATTAATTAAGTAAATTCCATGTAATAATGCATATTGTTGTTATTACATGAGTTTTGTTAATGTAACTAAAACACTACCAATGCCAAATAGAAAAAAATTGTAAACAAATTTGAAAAATGATGTATAATTGAATATTATTTTCAAATATTGTAGATTTATTCTTATTATAATATAATTTATTTCATTAATATAACCAAAACCAAACATCACATTTTGTCATTTGTTGTATTCTGGAGGTCACTTATAAAAAAATATACTTAAGATTACAAAACACTGGTTTCGACACAAAATATAAATATATGTTTAAATATAAAGATATTTTAAAAAGGTATGGGGCAAAATTCCCATTTGTCTAAACTATAGACTCCAGGCTATAATAAAATGCATAAATAAATGTCAGTGTATGTTTGTATACCTAATATTTTTATTGAAAATAATGTAATAAAACACAATGATGATGTACTGTGTTAGTAGTACAAGTCAGGATAATAAAATAATAAAATCAAAAAGCATGGCAAAATCAGCAAATTATTAATTAATAATCATAGACTTTTAATAAACATTATTTTTTGCATTATTTATCCACTAAGAAAATTAAAAGGAAAAAAAGCTGAAAACATTTTGCTGTGTATGACATACAGCAAAATTAAATTTTAAAAAACTTTTTCTTTCCATATTTTGTTAAAATCCTAATATCGTCGAAGAATTATACTCTATGGACAGAGGCCAAATAGGCCTATCTATAAAAAAGTGATTTCGTTACAAATATTTTACTAACTTAGTATTAATTCGTGTTTCATTGCACGATTTCATCATTTTGTACTTTAGCTTGGTTCGATTTTCTTTTATAAACTAGCACTTTTTCACCGACTTCGCCTTCAGGGAACTGAAATAGAGCAATATATTATATTAGAATTATAATTTAAATTCGAAATATTCTTTATTCAAATAGACTATGATATAAATGAGCCAGCTCAGAAAGCAGTTCTGCTGAGAAAAGCCAGCTAGAAACTCAAAAGTTGCTCTATTCAATGTAAATGGTACAATTTAATTATTATATAGACTGGCAGCTATTCTGCATTCAAGAGGTATAATTCCATACATTTTTAACCCATAAATATTCTTAAACAGTGTATATAAGCTTTATTTGTTAGTAAAACTTACAAGCTTACATGCATGTAGTACATATTGTCATAGCAAAGAAAAATAGTTTTGCTATAAATTATTATAAAAATAATAAGAGTACTTAGTGCTAGATTGAGTGTACTTCACTATTACTACTACTATTATATTTTGGTAATGATGATATACCACTTATAATTCTCATATTCATTAATTTTACTTGGGTGCTGTCAATGCGAATTTGACACATAAATAACTGACCACAATTAGTATATTAAAATCTTACTTAAAACTATTAAAAGTATATAATTTAAATTGACTCTAGGTATTATATGAGTTGGATGACGGAAAAACAACATTAAGAAAAAATACAACTTTTGTAACTATCAATAAACATGACATATGAATAATTCATTTACAATACATTTTGTGCTTTACATATAAATTACAATATTTAAAACAACGTTACACTACATATACCATACAATAATCAGTAAAATAGATATTCAAATCAAAATGGCGCTCAGTATTAGGTGTTCATTCTTCAATGAGAAGTGATAGACCACTGCGCCACAGAAGCCGTTGTTACTAAGAATATGTTGGATAATATTTTTAATAACGATGACTGTTGTAGCGGGTGGTAGTTTCTTCTAAAGTCGGTCTTGCACTTCTTTTTTTTCAGCTTCACAATGTATCCCACATATAGCAGAATAGGAAAAGGGAATCACTGAGAAAAAATGGAATCCACAATTGTATACAGTAAGCATGCACAGCTGCACCAAAACGGTCTCAAATCTTACATTACATTGTTGTATGCATTGTTATGCACAATATTTTTAAGCAGGTTAGTATACAATACGAAAATGTCTTAGAGTATATTTTCTGTCATTAATTATTTGATTTTTGAATTTACAAATTATTAATCCTAAGATATTTTTATAGAATAATAAAATAAATTAAAAGGAATAAATAAAAAACAGAACCTTATAAAGGTAGGCTTCAAATTCTAAGTAAATATAGAAAAAATATACAATAATTATACTAATATAGAAAATAGATTTTATCATGTTGTCATATTATCAATATAAGCATCATGCAAGCAAAATATTAAAATATTATTCTTATTTTAAGATGTTATGTTAAAAATTTAAAAATATAAAAAAATATTTAAAAAACAATTACACTTTATCTTACTGCAACTTGCATTATCACTATGTGTGGTCAAATGATAATAGATATCAGTTCTATGAGGCACATGTGATATGACACATGACATTAGCGCATCCAACCATACAATCTTTTCGACTTAATAATATTATTGTAGATTAAAATAAATATTGATTGATTTTTCATTCTATTTGCAACTTTCACTTACCTGTTAAGCATTTAGACTTAACACAAAAAACTGTAATGAGAGATGATTGTGTAAATGAGAGATAGATTTTCAATTTCAACCTTTGTCCTGTAAATCAGGGTTCTACCTGTTTTCAGTGGAAATTCGAGATACTATATATTGAGTGACAGAACTCAATATCGCACTTTGTCTTACATTAAATATATTTATCTTGCACTAATAGCAAGGCAAATCGACGCGTTTAGTTCCGCCGCTACAATACGCGTCTCAAAAAAGAAAACATTATTCTCTCGTATCTCACTATATGCGACTAAAATGATCTACAACTAAAAAAATCCAAACCAACCTGTGTATGAGGTATTTCATGCAATATTTCATATCCTTGCAACAAATCTGCAACTCTTCCTTTCAATACATCATAGAGCACCACAACGCTGGGTGGTTGTCTCGTGCTGTACTCACTGCGGTACCATCGTTGCGGGTTGTTGTAGAATATCTCGGATTCGTAGCTGCTACCCGGCGAGGGCGGGTCGCAGGAGAGATAGCGTGTTGTTATGTTTTTGTGGAGATGGCTGGAATTTTATTAAGGTTAATTAAACTGATTTCATTTTTATTTAGATGTAATTTACAAATGTTAGGTTAGTTTTTATAAAGGATTTATTATTTGCTCAAAAATAAAGAATGTATTTAGTTTGATCATTATGGCTTTGAAGCCCAATTGTGGATACAATAATAATTGTATATGTAACACTTGACTATTTATAATTAAAAAAAGAACTAATCTGATTCTTGATTTACACCATAGAAGCTAATATTGAAATACAATGTAGTGCATACTCGGAACGTGTCACAACCCATTAGTTATTATTAGAATTAGTAAAGCAAGAATATAAGTAAACTATATATATAAAGTAGGCAGTCTCTTTGAAAGTCCTAAAATAAAAACAAAACCGACCTATACAATGGCGTAGAATGACAAGGCATCATAAACAACACAGAGGAACTATTACTGGGAGTAGCGTCTCTTATCAATGGCATTACTTTCAATGTACCAGCTTGATGTACGACTCCGAAATACAAACTCGGTATTAGATTGCTTAGGAGAATAAATAACGCCACACTGTATAACTGCCATCTGTAAAAATATAAAAAACATATTGGATTACATATTAAATCAAATTTTTAGCAAGCGCGTTTAACGAAAGTGTCTTAATGGGATCGGAGTATCTGAGCACTGGGTTCCCAGGATTCCTGGCAGGTGTGTGAAGCTAAAAAAAAATTTTGCAATTGTCATGTTTTTTTTAAACTTCCACAGTATATGTATAGTATACTGTGTAACTGAATATTAAATCCTAGTGTAAGGATATTTAATTCTTTATTTTCCTGTCAAAGTAAGCACACAGTGGTGTTGAGTGGCGAAACTCCAACGCTGCACTTTGGCTACCAGAGCCGAGGAATGAATATTTCATTCACCTGCTGTGGTAAAACAAAACGCGATGAGGCCGCCACTCAACACACATATTTTTTAATTCGGGTAGAAAGTAGAGAATGGAGTGTCTTGACAGATTGACTAATGATTAACAATGGATAAAAATATTATCAGAAATATAGAAGTACATAAATTTTATCAGTTGATTTCAATATTAAAAAAGTGTATTAAAGATAATAACATATATATTTTTAGAATAATATAAATATAAAACTTTAAGAAATGTATCTAAATAAAAATATTGACTAATTACGATAGTAACTTACTTCTTAGCCTTCCTGCTCCACGGTACAATAATATCTTGAGCCAAGTACAGAAGAATAGGCAGTAATGGTAAAACAAATCTGAATTCCTTGTGCGGTATGAAACTGAAAATAAAAATTTTCACACTAAATATAACTAAAGGTAAGGTTGTATTGATTGAGGGTCTCTGTACGAATGTAGTGTCGCATCAGCCATCGTATGGACGTCCAAGGTTGTGCCCAAGTGTCGAGTGTACTTGAATATTTTCAACAACTTATCAACAACTTTGGCATTTTCAATATACCGCACCGCACAAAATCAACCCATTACATTACCACAAGTTCGCGTGTGAACAGCTGACTCTACCTAGACACAGAATATCAGTACGTACACGGTACCTTATACGTACATGAGGCCAGTCGTGGCGCAGGAGCACAAAGTGTGATTGTAAACGCTACTGGTTGTGGGTTCGATCTCCATTCGAAGAAATTAAATATCTATTTAAATTTATATTTCCATTTCTCCGCTCTGGTGTCGAGGCAAAGCGCGGCGTTGAGTTCTGCCACTTAACACGCAACGCCTCGGGAACTCGGCAGAAAGTGGGCAACGGAGTGTTTTACACAAGGTTCCCTCTGCCTACCCTGCTGTGTACGGGATACAGCGTGAAGCTGTTTATGATTAATAAATACGTCGATAATAAAAGTTGTTAAGAGTGATGAGCACTTTTCAATGGGATATAAAAATTTAACATCTGGAATTTCCACTGAATATCAGTGTCTGAATTTAAGACTAATAAATATAAGTTTATTATATACGAATATAAGTCTGTTATTATACTATGCACGCGGAGAAATTATATGTATCGTCGGTTTTTATTTGAATAGATCTAACATATGTAAATACGGTATTTTACTGCACATTTTGACAAAGTACACATCACGCATCTCACATGCGCATGTGCATTAAACTTAAAAAATATGACTGTACTTTATCTAGAAGACAGATACAGATATGCTGTCTTTCGCGCGAAGTTTAATTTATATTTTTTAAAGGATTACAATATGTTCGTTACAATATATGATTTTTGAGTAAAAATTTACGCAGCTTATGACCGCCTTGCCTATTCTTATATATTTTGATCGGATAAGGAATAATATTGTCCTACAGTGAAAATAGTGTCGCAATTAACGCTTCGTTATTTTTAAACATTATAGTATATAGCGAATAACGGCTTTTTTAAATTCCTCAGAAGAGCTGTAGGCTATACACCATTTCGATGTATTTCTTTAGTTAATAACAAACGTAACATTACGTTACATACTAACGAAATAACAATGATAATGAACACCATCGAACTGCGAGCGCTGCATAAATAATAAAATATATGCAAGTACACTGTACTTCAATCTCATTCGTTCTAATAAAAGTCCGTGACACCGACACCGTATCTCTTATAAATAAATCAAAATAAGGCATTTTCCGACAAAAAATAAGTGATACTTGCAAGGTTTCCGTCGCCTTGACCGTTTTTTATAAATAAAATTGAAGTGTGTGTTTGTGTTTTCAAAATAACTGTCTTTTTTCAAGTGTATGTGGTTATTTACATGATACACTAATACAAAAAAAATATAATTTTTGTCTCTGTCTGTCTGTCTTTCTATTTCCCCGAGCTGATGTCCAGGGCAGCTGAACTCATTTTTATGGGATCGTTAGAGGAGGTTATGGAGCAACATAGATACTTTATGAAATAACTAAACATTTTTCTATATTATATATGATATTTTTTGCGAACATTATCATTAACCAAACTGAAATAACCTACCATTTTTTCCTAAATACATACACTTAAATAACTAAACCTATCTAATCTACTACTTCAATAAGCGAAGAACAAAGAAATATATAAATTAATAATAAACAGCAAATAATCATATAAAAATTAACAGTAGATCGAAATTGTATGAAAATTTACAAAATCGTCAACGTCGTCTGCCCGTTTGGGTCGGTCATAAACATATATTTTTTTGAATCAGTGATATTTATTTAAGCATTTATTAGAATGATGATACAGTAAAATATAATTTCAATCTAGATGAAATGTGTCTAAAGGTGACTATTATATTTTTAAACATTTTTAAAGCATTATTCCACACTTAAGAAGAAAACGTTTTCCAAATAACTATTATATTTATTTTGATAAGTATGAATACCAAATTATAGAAAATACATTAACAATAATCCGATAAATTTAAATATATTAAAATTGTTACTGTGGCTCAACTTTCATATATAAAGATATTTTTGTAAAATATTATTTTTATATGTGTCATAATAGAAGCCTATTTTGGGCGATCTTTTCTTAAAACAATAAAATTCCTTGTTGCTTAGCAACGGTTGCCTAGCGAAGGTTGTAATGTAAATTGCATGCCAAATTGAAAGATATTTTCATATATTATTATATATCGAAAATATTATAAATATGAGAAAAAAAGTAACCTATGTCCATCCCTCTGTAGTATCTCTATCTGAAATTTTATTACAATCGGATCAGCGGTTTGGCCTGATTGCGTCACAGACAGACAAACAGAGTTACTTTCAATTTAGTAATACAGATATGGATTATACTCAGATTAACTTTCAAATGGAAATAAATATTCTACTGTACGTGTACATTTGACATAGAAGAGTGGAACTCTGATTACTGGTACAGATATTGAAATTATCAACATATATCCTATAACCTTCTTTGAAAAATACAATAAGTCCAACAAAAAAAATACAAGCATATTGTGGCGCAATGGGACACTGCTGACTGTAAATACAATGGATGAGGATTCAATTCCTAATCAGAAGAATTCATTATATTTAAATTATTAATCATTTGCTTGCTTCGGTAAACCAAGCGCGGCATTGAGCACTGCCACTCAACACACAATGTCTCGAAAACTTAATTGAATTGCACGGGAAACAGTGTCCTATCAATAGGTTCCCTTTGCCAACCCTGCTAAAAAATGTGAAATTAAACAAAAAATTATGTAACATACCTATGTACAGCAACATGTAATATAACAGCAACTAGTAAAAGTAACCCGACTTTGTTTTCTTTTGGTCTTTTTAGTATTTTGACTGCAGCTCCTAGGACTGGTATTAAATTGATGCCGAGAACTGCTGGAAGACCTTGTGTAATGTACCAGTGCCTGTTTAAAATAATATTTAAAAAGGAGTTTTTTAACATTTAATACAGATTATATTATTACTTTTTTTTAAGTATTTAAGTAGACTTTACATGCTATAAATAAGATAATAATACACATTGAGAGAAAGAATGTTTTTATTTAAAAAGATCAGAAGGTCAGATCCAGCTAGAGCCCAGGTAGAGCTTCTTCAGTGAAACATAATAATTTTTAAAATAAGGAATAAAAATATTATACTATTAAACCACAACAACGACAACAACTATATATTTTAAGTATATTCATCATAATGACAATGTATATTTTCTCAAACAATATACATAATGCTTTTGTCATTACCAAAATAAATGCAAGCACAGTTTTAACTACTCTATAAAGCCTAATAAATAATAAAATTATCGTTGTAAAATAAAACTACATTTGTATTTGTATACCCGTAATATAGTAAGGATAAAATCGTGAAACGAAAAAAATATCCTACATCCCCATAATTTAATCAAGATTTGATAATTTTTTAGGTTACAGGTTTGAAATATTTTACCATATATGCTGCTCCCACAAAAGGAGGACTCACATAAGAGTAAAAGCATATTATAAAATATACATTATAATTAATTTTATCAATATATCTTATTTATTTAAAACAACACAATAAAGAATACTTACCATGAGTGTTTCCCATAGAATGAAGCAATATTGTGAAGGACATTAAACTTAAAAAAATCCCAAGGAGTTATAATTAATCTACCATAGAAGTAGGAGTCCAACGCCACTAAAGCTCCACCAGATATGAGGCTAAAAATTATTTAAAAAAACTTATTGGAACATAACTGATTGTAAATGTGTTCATTTTGGTCTACGGTGGCCCCGCACTGAGACGTCGTACAGTACCGCTCACCTGTAAGGCACTTGCTTTCCGTGTGGGAGGTCTGCGTAAATGCATTTCCCAGCGATAAATATAAAACAAAATGTTGGTACATAACCCAAGAAAAAATGGGCATTCTCCTTTGGTAAATTGTTTTCTTTTTCCCCGACTGTTATAATTATTAGTAAATACTTTAATTTTTAAGTATAATATTTATAGACATTTAAGAGGCCAGTCAAGGCGCAGGGGCACAAAGTGTGAGTGGAAACGTGACTAGTTGTGGTTTGATTCTCACTCGGGGAAATGAAATATTTACTTAAATTTCTATTGTCATTTCTTTGCTCTCAACGCCGCGCGTTGCTTCGATGGTGTCAAGTTCCGCCACGCAATGCCTCCAAAACTCGGCGGAAAGTGGAGAGCTAAATGTTTTAACACTAGGTTCCCTCTGCATACCCCATTGTGTGCAGGATAAAGATGCTAATTTGATTTTATTTTTTTAATAGAAAACATAATAAAAAATAAAACTTGTTATTTTTTTGTTTCATGTTATACCCACAGATAGTAGGATAGGCAACATAGTCTAGTGTCACTCAGGGAAGCAGGTCAGGCACTTTATTCGGAACATGCATATTATATGACAGGGCTCAATGTCACAATTTGTCCCACCTCAAGTTCCAGTCAGGTTGGGAGTTTATAAGTTAATTAAATATAATAAAATTGTATACATTTTTCAATTTTTTTTAAATACTTACACAATAGGTAAATAAGCTTGCAACAACAGTTTCAACTTCCCTTGGTTAGTGGTCATTACATTGTATACTGCTAAAACTATCCATAGAGGTGCTGTTGTAGGTCTCACAAACACTGATATGGAGGCTAGCCATAGCCAATTGTTGTTTTCTAATTAAATGTATGATAATATTAATATAAGAAATGTCTCAAAACTTTTTTAGTTGTATTATAAATAAAGGAAAAAATATACAGTTTGAAACAACTGAAATCTATACATATAATAAAATTGTAACTGATTTGTGTCAGTACATGGGAAATAAATGCTAAAAACTTATATCAGGGGCATTTATTAACATAAAGGAATCCTAAACAATGATTTTGAAATTGTTTCTCTGTTTATCTGTGCATTTGCTCATGGTAATCTCTGAAAGGGCTTAACCAATTCAAATGCAGTTTTCAATATTGTATTTTGGGATGCTTCCCTTAACCATAAGTGTCTGTTTAATTTCAATCTATTCAAAAATAAATTAAGATTTATTTATTTATTTATTTTAAGCGGGGCTGCGAGCAACAACCCTACATAAGCACCAGCCCTATATAATTTTAAATATTCAATATAGTGTCAATTATGCCTATATAGATTAACATTATAGATTATCTAAAAACAATATTCATCCAATTCTCATATTAGTATCCCTTCTCATACTCCACATGCATGCACTTAACTTAACTTGTTATAACAAGTGACATTTGGTATGATACTTCATAGAAGAGTAGAGAATGAACAAAATTTTACCAAATAAAAATTAAATCTTGATTAAAAATGCCTCACACTATAATTTTTTAAGCAACTTATACATTCAGTGTATAAGTTGTGCAAAGAATAATAATAGATTGACATAGATGAAAATTAAACATTTTTAAGTATCATTTATTATTAGCATATCTTATTATAAGACTACACTTATGTGTAATTCCTATTTGTCATTTTGTAAGTAAATATGAATTTTATTTTCTTGTCAATAAATATTCATAACTAAATTAATAATTTGTTTATCTAAAAAAAAATACTCATATTCCCCAAATAGTTTGGATAAATAACATTTTACTGTATTTATTCAATATTTCAGAAATAAAACCTTACCTTTTTCATAATAACCAAGCTTTCCATCCTTAAATGGAAATATAGATAAAGCAATTGCAACAAATGCTGTTTCCAAGGTTTGCAACAATGTCCTGCTGGCTGTGTAGTACCAGAACCAGGAAGTAAGTATTAAAAATAAAGCCCATTTTCTATTGCCAGTCCATTTGTAAAAACTGTAATCAGCTATTGAACTTATAATTGCTTGCAAAATTCTAGGAACAATTACCTAAAAGTAAGAAAAAAACAGGTTTAATGATCAAATTTATATAAATATTCATGCTAATTAAATATATTTATTTATATTATATTTCCTTTTAACTGTGTTATCTCTCTATATATATTAAACTAAATAAAAAAATTACCACTGCTTCTGGACAGTCCAATCCCGTTAGTTTTAGCACCGAGTATAACAACGCTATGACGCTGGGATACAGATAGTTTCTAATGCCTTTTTGCCACTCCCAAGTCAAAGCTCCATATCCAAAAGCTTGTTTATGAGCTACCTCTAACGTTTGCCAATATTCGTCAGGAACATACCATGTTTGCACCAAAAAAATTGAAAGAATCCGCCAAACTAATATCACCGCTACAATTTGTGCGGGCCTCAGGCCCTTTGCCAAAGCCATTCTCCCGCCTAAAAGAGGTTACACCATATCAGCTATAAATAGATTTTAAACGTGCCCGGTTCTATTACTTTTGAACATGTTGACAATAAAATAGTTTTTAAATATATATTACTTAAAAAAATCTAATAAGAATCTCGTAACAAGACAGGTAAGCTCAAAGTTGAATTTTAGTAAAAATGTCAACTACCGCTAACCGCGTCCCTTTAATTACAAGTAAATCTGAATGAATGGTAACTTTAAAATGTATTATAAAAGATTATAATTTACTTATAATTACACTACGCAATATTTATTTTATCTTTTTTATATTATTCGTACACAAAACCAATTATTTTGTAATAATAAATAACACTAACCTCACCAACAAATACACCACCGCGTAGCGTAGTGTTGTCGTTAGTATAAAATTGGCATCATAGATTCTTCGATGCACAAAATAAAAATCATCGATTTTAAGTATTTTTTGCCAAGGTATAAAATATTTATGTAGCTTTCTTTTATTCGCGCAAATTCTGATTATGCATTATAATTACACTACCATATTTACTAAATAATAATAACTTAACATATTTTTTTATTTATCGATATCGAATCTATACATCGAGTCGATCATGTTTCCCTATTTCTGTTGCGAACTTGCGATCAAAATTTTGACGCGCATGACGTCAGCATGGCACTGCCTGTAAAATGAATGTAGCCACACTTATGTCATTTAGAATTGTTCCAAAACTAATCAAAATGTAATTTTGTAAGCTTATTATCAAAGGCGTGGCAAAAAAAATCTTTATATATTCACCAATCATTGTATTAAAAAAATATATAGTTATATAAATGTAATACAATCGTTCAACACCATGGTATAAATCCCGTAAATTTCCAATTGGAATAATTAACATTTTTAATCAATGTTACGTTGACATTACTTGAAGTTTGTTTTGGTATTCCGAACGTTAATTTACAAATGTTGATTTTTGGAAAGGAGTGGAGCGTTTGTTATATTTAAAATAAAAACATGTTAATTAGTTATTAAAAATGGGTAAGTAAATAGACTTTAAATGAAAATTTAAAATTTTCTTGCGTTTACGAAGAAGTCGCTTCGGTTTCAGACGTCTCTAAAAATGAGACACTTGATTTATCGAGGCGTGGGTTGAAGAAAATAGAGAAAGCGCCTCCTGAAGAATCAAAAACAATAATTAATTTGGTACTTGATCAAAATGAGCTTCAACGCTTGGACAATATCGACACTTATAGTCGTGTGGAAAATGTAAGATCATGTTCACATATTATTTTATTGATATAAACCATAGTCATTGTTATTTTGCGCATACGTAATTTAAATTTACATCACATTCTCATCAACATTCAAATGATGGAAGATAGCTAATTATTCAACTGTTACCTTTAAAGGGATGAATACATCTTATATTTTACTGTTATTGTTTTACGCATGGCTTGCTCTGTGCCATTAATGACTTCATAGTTTAATATAATTACTTATTTCATGTATGTTCATATCAAAGTTGAAAAGTAAATTAATAATTTAATACTTATTTAGATTTCCTTTAATTTTATATTAAACATTTTAATTTTATATAGTTTATATAAATTAGTAATAAATTTATTTGTTTTAGTTGTCAATATGCAACAATTTCTTACTCCGCATGCATGGAGTTTCTCGGCTAACTAATATTCGAATCTTAGCTCTGAATAACAATGGCATTCTTCAAATAGAGGGTCTAAAGGATATGATCTATTTAAAAGTGTTGAAATTAGCTGGTAAGTAGAGATAGGTGATATATTTTTTAAAAACATTTAAATTGCTTTCTTTCATATTGCTTTAGATTAATAAGTAAATTCTGTTATATAGTAGAATAATTGTATTATACTTTTATCTTATTTCTTCAAATTATAATTACTATAGAATGTTAGTATAACTATAACTTAAATAATATAAAATGTAATAAACATGTGGAAGATATTTTTCTTTCTTATAGGGAAATGTTTGTTTCCTTGCTGTAGGACAAAATATGGTGTTGAGTTCCATCACCCAACACAAAATATCTTATATTTAGTTTATTATGGGGCTAAAAGGGCTTAGGGCCAAAAGAAAAACCTGTAAAAAAATATATACATCTATTAAAAAATATTTGAAATTGATTAACATTATTATATCTTAATTAAAAAGTTTTTGATTCATATATAATGATTCTTCTATGTTCCAATTAATAATTTCTTCCTAAAATAAGTAATAATAAGGGTATCGAAAATTTTCTTGACAAAATATGGCTCTTAAAGTGCATGAATGGTTTCTAAAAGGTGATTGTCCAAGTCCCACTAATTTCAAACTTTAATGCTTTCTAAAATATTTTTCTTTCTATAGTATAAAATAGTATTTTAGAAATACTAAAAATATAAAACTTTTTGTTTGTTAGAGCTTTATTTATTTATTACATTACATTGGTGATGTTTTTTACTTTAATACTATGGCACTAGACAAAACACTTGGCCCCTATTTACCTTATTTTTATTTTGTTTTCTTATCATCAATTATTATAATATTATTAATATTACAGAATTAATCATTGGAAAATATGATTGTTTATTTTTTTATAAATTAGTACTTAGAACTAGAGTGATGTCTAAACATTATTGATTACATGAATATTATATTGTTGCACTTCAAGGTAACAACATAAAATCAATAGAGCACTTGAACCACAACATACATTTGGAACACCTGGATCTATCCAATAATCAAATATCATTTATAGCAGATATTTCATATATGAAGAATTTAAAGGTTAGTTTTAGAAATTTAAATATTCTAAATATAGAGAGCACATAAAATATTCTAAATAAACTTATTTATTTATTCATAGTCATAACAATTTAATAAATAAATTAACATTTTTTAATTGTACTTGTAGATGGAGAAAGTTTTTGTGAAAACTAAGACTTTAGAATAAAGATTTTAACATAATGTAAATTATTTAGCTAAGTGCTTAGACTTCTTGATCAAGGGTATTTAAATTGACATAAAAAATATATTGAAAATAGGATTTCTATAAAATTATATGCACTTTGTCGTTTTCGTGACTGTTGTGGCTCAGTGAGAATTTGTGGGGAAACAATTATATTTATTTTAATTTCTCCAATGTGATAAGCCAAAACAAGGGGTCAATTTCCTAAATTGGGCGAAAAATGTTGAGCAGAGTGTCTTTATACTAGGTTTCCTCTGCCTAAGCCAATATGCGTATAAAAGACATTCTGCTTAATCAAAACAAATAAAAAAACAATAATGTAAGCTTAATACTGTTTACTTGCAGCATCTTAATTTGGAACGTAATCGAATTGTGGACCTCCGTCAATGCGATCGGTATTTGCCACAACATTTGACTCACTTGGGTCTAGCTCATAATAATATACCAGATTTAAATGAAATATCGCATTTGGTGCATTTGAGTCAGTTAGACAGCTTCACAGTGCAGGGGAATCCCTGTGTCGCAATGGCTGGGAAGGACAAACTGTATCCTTTTGAAAAGTTAAATTTTGATATACAATATTACAATTTAAGTGTCCTCTAGGCACCGTGTCAGTAATTAGACACACGTTTGTTTTGGATTCGGTCCTCATCCAGCGCAATGAATATTTAAGTTTTAAATTTCACATTTTGGTAATAAAATGTGGTGTTGGTTTATATCACTTGATGTGCAATGATACAAAATTGGCTGAAAAATGGAGAACAAAGAGTTTAGTTAGTCATAATTCCTTTCAATCATAATCTTAATGAGTTATGCCTGACTTGTACATATTTGACCTAAAAGTTTATGACCATTGACCTCCAGTTCAAACGATAACATGAAAGTATATGACAGCTCCCAGAAATGTTGCTTAGAAATTTGTGTACTTGGCTAAATTATTTTTAATTTTTGATGTACTTTTATGTAAATTACTTTTATATTTTGATTATTATATATCATCGTGCCTCAGTTATGATGTGTTTAATTGTAGATAATAATTATTATTTCGCTTATTTAGTAAAAGTATAAAAATTTTGAACGTAGCGGGACTCGACCCGCGCCTCCTGGAAACCCATCAGAGGCGCGGGTTCGAGTCCCACTACGTTCAAAATTTTTATACGTTTTCTAAATGTTATTTTTTTTCCTAAGTGTGTATTAACACTTTAAAAATGTTAAAAATATTATTTCGCTTCCGTCTCTGTTGATGTTCGTGTTGAATAACAGAATCTGACACTGTAATACAGTGTCAGATTCTGTTATTCAACACAGACTGATAAAATATTTATAATATAATACAAATATTACCCCAAGTAAGATTTGAACCCACATTTCATTGTTTGCGTCGAGTTGTGATTTATGAACTATATTGGATTTACATACCTATATATATCCTTATATCGAATATGCAGAGGTTTTGATTATCGACCGTTCGTTCTCAACTGGATAATGAGTGTGAAATCTATTGATGGATTCATTGTCAGCGCTATAGAAAGGTAAATCATCGTAAAAAATATTTATTGTTTATGTATTTTCTTTGAGAATGTATATCAATACATTTCATTCTCCCCTTTTCCCCAAAGTCTGATTTCCAAAAACATTTTTTATACTCTTTCTACATGTGTTAAAATAAACATATCGCTTAGATGTGCCAGCTAGCACGCGCAAAAAGTTAAAAATTAATCAGAAATCAAAATTGTGTGCAGTGTTTGGTATTTAATCAAATTGCCACCGATTATAGTTATATTTTTAGATAAAATCTTCTCTTGTCTGTTGCGGGTTCGATTCCCATTCGGTAAAAATTATTTGCATTTTCTCGTTCTAGTAATAAGACAAGAGCGTGGGTTCCGTTTTAGCGTTGAGTTCCGTTTTAGAAATTGAACAGTGCGTGGGGAATGAAATGTCTTAACACTAGATTCACTCTGCCTACACAATACAACGTGAATAAAAGTAAATAAAAAAATATATATATTAAATTATTACGATTTCAGCCTCAAAGCAGAATGGCTGTACAGTCAGGGCAAAGGCAGGCATTTCCACTCGGGCCAGCAGAGCGAGCTGTGCGAGTACCTCGCCTCCACCTGCCCTCTCACTGCTGATGCTCTAGAGACGGAGGATCAGAGGAAGCTACGTCTTATTCTAAGCAAGGTACTTAATATTAGCTTCCCTCTGCCTACCTACAAATGGTACAGAACTAACTCTCAGTGGGCGAGTCCAATTTGCATTTGATCGGTTTTTTTGTTTATTTTGATTAAGGATACCGATATGGGATACGATGTTGGATTGTATCATTGGATATATTTAGAATTTACTTAGTTGTTTTTATTTTCACTTATATAGTATTAAGTAAGTGAACAGTAAAGTCATGGGCGTATTTAGGGATCTGGATATTTTCCAGGGGGTGCCGGACTTTAGCGTTGAACTAATCTGTTCGTGTAACGGTTTTTTATTTTTCAGGTTGGATTTTTGTAACATTTCTAGGATGTGCATGGTTCACACCTTCATTTTTGTCGGAATAAGTGGAGACGTTTAAACAAAATAATACATTTTGTCTATAACATATGAATCGTAGGCCATTCAGGTTCTTTGTTCAAAATATATCTTCTATTTAAATGTTTCACTTTGTTACTCATTACCTCGAAATTTAAAACGTGTTGGCTGACTCTCGTCACGAAAGAGCAAAATTTTGTTATATAGTAGTTATGTATTGATTTTCCGAATTTTATAATTTCAAACTGTCTTTCAGGCGCAGCATCATCAACAACAACTTAAGGATCAAAATCATAGTCCGATAAAGTCTAGAATACAGTCTCCTAGAATGCAATGTAAGTGTATATCATGCATCTATTTACTTTGCTGAAATTTTATAAATATGTAGATATGTTCAAATTATTGTATTTACTATGACAAACAGCAATAATAATTATTTAACGTACATATTTTTTTAAATTTACTATTAATAATTTCATTAACATTTCATGAGCATGTTATATATATTCTTTTATACCGTAAACCAAATTTTGATTTTAAATCACAATAAGAATACTTAATATAGCTGAAATGTATTTTGTGAAAAAAACTTACAATGCAAAAATATACTTAGATTTACCTACCGTTTTATATAAAGGTGTATACTTTAGTTGAGTTAACTAATAATCTATATAATTTACTTAATTTTTGCATAATTAAATTATAATATATTTCATATAAATAAATAAGTAAATAATAAATATACATATGTAATTTATAATGCATCCCCCCAGCTCGCATCTCCCAGCGTCACATGGGCAGATCGCCAGACCGTCTCAGTTCCAGCTTCCACTCAGCAGTACAGAAGAGCTCCCCTCTACATACGATGTCGCTGTCTTGCTCCGGAGAACTGCCCACTGACTCGTCTGACCGGGATAGAGGACAGGGTTAGTGGTAAAAATAATTAATAAATAACATCGTATAACAACATAAATAAGTTGTAAGCGTGCGTATAGGATTTTCGACATAGCTTGATCAGAACATAAGGTTTAGTGATGACAGAGCACTTGGGCAGTGAATTTTTTATTTGTTTGCTATAATATTTATTTTACGCAATTTTTTTATTTTACCATAATGGAGAAATAAAAGTAATTCTTTCTCTCTATCCGGAATCGAACCCGAAACCATAACATTTACAATCACCTGTCAGATATTCTATCACTGGGTCACATTGGGTTTCGAGTAAGAATTGTTAAGGATGACGTTTGTAGTTTATTATGTTTATAAATTAATGTTTTTGTTTTTACAATTTTCACACATTGTTTTTACACATAGTCTCGAAGTTGAAGGTAAAGTAGAGTACGGAGTTTCTTGTTGAGTGACACTTGGTTTTTAACCTGCTATGCTGGATAAAGAGTGAAACTCTTGTGATTTAAGGAAATCGTGGTGGCACGTCACTATACTTTTATTTTTGTACTAAAAAGCAGGTTTAAGTGGTCTCAGAAAGGTCAATGGGAATCTAGTGTAACATTCCAACACTCATAGATGCCACTTAAATTTTGAAACATTGCATGTTGGGGTGACACTCAGCGCCTGTGGGGAGGAGGGAGTGTCTTAACACTTGGTTTTTTTCTGCCTACCCTGCAAAGCGGAAAAAGCGTGAATCTGCCTTTTTTATTATTAAGAAGATAACATTTCCTTTCAGCACCAGAACAATCAATACCACCAGTTCAACCACAAAAACCATCAAACCATTCACTCGAAGCTGCTTCAAAGATGGTCCCTGTACCAGAATCCCTCATGAGCCCCGATTACCAAGATCCTATATACGATATACAAAAAATACCCAAAGCTATTAATTCTAGTGCTTCTTCACAATCAAGCAACAGCTACCATGATGATAAAAGACCAACTAATATAAACAAAAATCTTAAATCGTCACCTAAGTTAACTAAGAGTGCTACATCATCACCTAAATTGAAATCCAAAATGGAAAGAAAAGGAAGTCTTTCTAGAATTGAAGTGAAGGATGACAAAAAAATCAATGGTGTAGAAGATCAAATTGATCCGGATAAACTAGAAGTTATAAAGCTAGCGTCTAATCAGAGAAGGCAGAAAAAAATGAGTGTTGAAACAATGGCGGCGGTGACCATACAGAAAATGTGGAGGGGTTACAGAAGTAGGAACTTGAATAAGGACACGTTGAGGATTTTGCACGCGATCCAAGCGGCAAGGGCGAGGCAGCATATACAGTGAGTTGTTTTTTTTAAAATAGTAGTACTGTATATAAATATTATAAAATAGTAAAATTGTAATAGGTATAAAAAGGTATTAAATTAAATGTGTAGAAAAAGGCAATCTAAAAATATCTGGACTCTTAGGAATTATATATCAAGATAATTATTTCTAGTTATAAGCCTATTATAGCCCTATTCACGAAAGCATAAGATAAAGGTAAACATGTCAAAAAAAGGTTGTTTTACAGGCCAAGGTTTGCATATATCCGACATTAAATAAATGAAATAGAAATAAAAATATTACATAGAAGTTTGAGAAATGCTCGTACCCCATTTACCCCAAGGACGTTAAATAAAACATAGAATAATAATTTATGCTTGAATATAATTTTAAGCAATCAAGAATATTATATATAATATTTTAAATAATCTGCTTTTTGAAATTATTCTTTGGAGTTTAAATAATCTATGTTCTTACAGAATATAGATTTAATTTTTTCAGTATCAGAGCGACTGAACATTCCGTAAATTATTTCCTGCTACAACATTAGACCTATGATGGCCTAGATCAAGATATCTTATAAATACACCTGAAGTAACATTAATAATAATATTCTTATTGTGTGCTCATAAAAAAGGCAACGAAAGAAGAAGGATAGTGATCTCTTTCATCTTGACTTTAACCTTGAGACATATTCGTATGTACATAGTACGTAAAGAGGAGGCACACAGCTGGGGGTGTAAACGATAAATAATATAATATAAAAAAATCTGTGAAAGTCTCACAACAAAATTATTAAAAGTCAACATGATTGTTTTATTAAGTAAAAAATTTGTTAACAACTTTATGAGAATGAGTTCGTCAACTCATAATATACTCTTACCCCACAAATTTTTAAATAAACAGTAAAAGAAATAAAATTCTTTATTGTAGACGTCTTACATGCGACATGGAGGCCACGAAAGCGGCTTTGGAAAGCGAACGAAAAATACAACAACTTCAAATGCAAGCGATCAATGCCCTGTGGAAGAAAGTGTCGACACTACAAAATACTGGTAAGGGATATAAAGTAAAAAAGAAATAACAAGACAAAAAAGATTTTATCTTGTTGCTTTTTTTTAGCTTCACACCGTATCCCGCACATCTTCCCTGCCCCTCCCATCACATCCGGAATTCTGGATGCATTGCGTGTTGAGTGGCGGAACTCAACGCCGTACTTTGCCTTGACACCAGAGCGAAACCACAAGTCGCGTTTACAATCACACTTTGTGCCCCTGCGCTACGACTGACCTCTTGATCTTGTCTTGTTACTAGAGCCATGAAATGAAATTAATACTTTTTCCGAATGAAAATAGAACTCACGACCGCTTACAATCAAACGCTGTACGGCTGCACCACGACGGTCTTGAAGCTGAGACTAGTTATGGTGTTTTTAAAGATTCAAAAATCTTTAATAGTCATTGATAATACAATTTATTATGCAGTAAATTATTATTTAACAACTTTTAAAAAAAAACTGCTTATAATCATTCTATTTATTATATATTTTTTTCTAGATCCCAAGAATCATGTTTCAGAGTCAGATGATAATTCGGAAGTATTAAGACAGCTCACTGATACTTGTGTTTCGTTGCAAGCTCAGGTAATTTTTTTTCTGTTCAATTTTATTATATTATATATCAAAGCCATAAGCTAAAAGGCAAATAAAAAAGTTGTTTTATATATAGGTTACGATTGAAATATGGAGTTACTAAATTAATTTTAAAAATTAAAATATCTATGGATTTATGGAAATAATGCCCTGATAGTACGATAAATAATATTTTAGAACGATATCTATAGAACTTATGTAATCCTTTTAAACTTATTGTAATAATAACTTATTTTAGAAATAGAATACCGGTAAAGCGGGGTGAATATCCAGTTACTTTTGTTAGTCAATCTTTGTTAACGACCGTTAAATATATAACATTATGTGCGTTTGTTGTAAATGATTGTCCTAAGCAAAAGAGATGGCGTTGACCGTTTCTGAATCGCGATATCATTTAATTCACGACGAACGTATATAACCATGCAAATTCTTAAATAAATTGAGATTTGATTGGATAGGTCACTGAAGCTGTTTTATTAAAATTCCCTATAAGTTCAGTGGTAATTTAGTTCAATAGTTCAATAGATCGACGCTACTGTTAGTGTCAACATTGGTCCTTATCGAGTCGGATCGTTTGGACGGTTTTTTGATCAGCGTGAGCCTTGATTGGCCCGCACCCGGTTCCGGCAGTGGATTGCTGCAGTAAGGGTTCCGTGAAAGTGACGCGACGCGTTTAACTACGCTCGCACCACCACCGCCGACGTTCGCAACCAGCACTGGTTGCCTTGCTCAGCAGTAGCAAAGGCTGACCAGAGAGTGCAACGAGAGAAGTGCCGCTGTTCCGGAGACAATTCCAGACAGCAGAAACACGAAGTCCACCGCAGTCGCAGCCGTCGCCAGGCGCAGTTCAGTGTTGGTCAGCGATTAGCTAGAAGGAGCGCCACTTGCAAGTGTTTGTATGTGTGGATGTGGATTTAAAACTGTGAGTACAATTGTAATTATTATTTCTTAAAGTGCATCAAAAGTGATTTAAATTTTAAAAGACAGTTAACGTAGATTTAAAAAAAAAAAGAATTGTAAACCTTTAAGTTATTGTGTTAGACTTAGAATAGTTTTAGTAAAAACGAGGGAACGGGGAACCTATGTCCAATTTAGGCCCCACATAAATTGTTAAAAAACACTTGTAATTTTTTTAATTTAACTAGTTGTTTATACACACTTAGAACTTTTTTTAATTCGTATTTTTACTTTGAATTGTTATTTATTTTGTTAGTTATTTTCTAAGTTATTTTAAATAAAATGGAGGGATTACTTAATGTTATAAATGAACAGCAAAAAATAATACAACGCAGTTTTATTAACTTTAAAAAAAGTCCAAAGGACAGACTAAGCAAGGAATATATTGAGACGAGGCAGGAGTTATTGGAGAGGGATTGGAGTTTATTTTGCACTAATCATGCGAAACTTCATGAAATGCATGGTGTTAAAGACAACTCTAAGTTAATAGATTTGTACGAAAATACAGAAGAAACCTATATTACGTATAAATGCTCAATAAAATCAATGCTTAGTAGGTACACAGTGACTAAAGAGTCCACATGTAATAGTGGTACTAAGCCAAGTGCATTCGTAAAATTACCAAAAATAGCCATTCCAATTTTTAGTGGCAGATATTCAGAATGGACAACTTTTAGAGATTTATTTTTATCATTAGTACACAAAAATGAAACTTTAGATAAAGTGCAAAAAATGCATTATTTAAAAAGTCATCTTAGTGGCGAGGCAGAACAATTAGTTAGGCAAACTCCTGTTAGCGATTTAAACTACGATCAGTGTTGGTCGCAATTAGAAAAAAGATATAGTAATAAAAAATATTTAATTAATTGTATATTAAAACGACTCTTTGCACAAAAACGAATGCAAGTTGAGTCATCAACCTCTTTAAAGGAATTACTTGACACCACAAACGATTGCCTTAATGCCTTAAAAAATTTAAACATAGATGTGACAACTTGGGATGTCATTATTATCCATATAGTTACATTTAAGTTAGATTCAGAGACGCGTAAACAGTGGGAATTTAGTATTAGTAGCCACGACTCCAATGAATTGCCGACCTTTGGAGAATTTGCCGCGTTTTTAGAAAATCGTTTTCGCGCCTTAGAATTTACAGAGCCTAAAAGGAATATCAATATAAATAATAATGCGAATAACCAACATAATCCAAAGGCGTTGGTCTTGAGTTCAAGTAGTAGAATACGTTGTGAATTTTGTAGCGAGCCTCATAAATTATGCTTTTGCAAAGAATTTGCTAAAAAACCTCTCGAGAACAGACGCGATTTCGTAGCGAAACATAAAATATGTTTCAACTGTTTAGGTGGCAACCATACAGTAGGAAGTTGTAAAAATAAAACGAGTTGTAAACTTTGTAAAAAACGCCACCACTCTTTATTGCATATAAACTGGGACGTGGAACCTCACACTGAAAAATCAGCTGTTAGCCCCAGTCCTTCCACTAGTTCAAATCCTTTGGTTTCTTGTTTATCTACAAATCAAGTTCAGATTCCGCGACAGGTTTTACTAGCCACTGCTCTAGTAAATGCCGAGTCAAAAACCGGTAAATACCAAACAATAAGAGCCTTGTTGGATCAAGGCTCACAGGCTTGTTTTATTACCGAAGCTACAGCACAATTTCTTAGACTGACGAAAATTCCCGTCCAGGGTGTGGTTACAGGCTTAGGTGAAAAGTCTACAACAGCAAAATATATGGTAAACATTAAGCTGCAATCGCGTGTGGATCCAAATTTCGAGATAAATTTAAATATGTTATAAGTAAAATTACTTCATATTTACCAGAACAGAAAATATGTAGTAATGCCTTTAACTGGATTGATATCACCAATCTAGAGTTGGCAGATCCAGAGTTCAATCATCCAAACAAAATTGATATTTTGTTGGGTGCAGATGTATATGGCTGTATAATCAGAACAGGCATAGTAAAGAGTCCATCATCTACGCTTATCGCCCAAAGTACCACCTTAGGTTGGATACTTTCGGGTTTAGTAAATAGTTCAACCCTTAGTAGAGCAAACGACGTAAGTCCCAACGTGGCTGTAATGCACGCACAGTTCAACACAGATCAAATTCTCAGACGATTCTGGGAAGTTGAAGACCAAATTACTACAAATAAAATTCTTTCACCAGAGGAAGAGAAATGTGAAGAGTTTTATAAGGCCACTACAAAGAGAAGACAGGATGGTAGATACGAGGTAAGATTGCCTTTCAAGGACAAAGATCCTCAGTGCACATCAGGTGATTCTCGTGCCATAGCTGAAAAAAGATTGCAATTTTTAGAGAAACGATTAGCAAAGAATCCAGATTTAAAACAGAAGTAATAAATGAATACTTACAGCTAGGACACCTGAGACCTGTAAAGGAAGAAGACGATAAAAAACATTTAGCGGTATACTTACCTCATCATGCCGTTTTAAGAGAGGACAAAACGACTACAAAAGTCAGGGTTGTGTTCAACGCATCCCAAAAGAACAGCAAAGGAGTATCGCTTAACGATACTCTGATGATTGGACCCACCTTACAAGCAGATCTGAGACATACCGTTTTAAGATGGAGAAGATATTCTATTGCCCTGGTAGCAGACATCGTTAAAATGTATCGGCAGATTGGAGTCTCCGATGAGGATGCGATGTTTCAGAGAATCCTATGGCGAAACAGTTCCGCCGATGATATTCAAGACTATGAGTTGGTTACGGTTACCTTTGGAACTGCATCAGCACCATATCAAGCGGTAAGGACTCTTCATCAGGTTGCTTACGATGAGGGAGATATGTACCCAAAGGCAGCTGATCAAGTATTAAATTCGTTTTATATGGATGATTTAATGACTGGATGTTTTGAAGTAACCAGTGGGATTGAAATGTATAAGCAAATAAAGGAAATGTTGTGTAAAGGGGGGTTTAAGTTACAAAAATGGAATAGCAATAATAAAGAAATATTGGAGAAAATAAGAACATTAGAGGAAAGGGACAAAGGACAACATATACTAAAGGACAAAGGGATTAATAAAGATAATCAAAAGGTTGAGATCAAATTAGATGAAACAATGAAAATACTGGGACTTACCTGGGATCGCCTAAAAGATTCCTTCCGGTACACGGTGAACCTTCCGCCGCTGAAGAGTGAACCTGTAACAAAAAGATCTGTAATATCAGATATAGCTAGATTGTTCGACCCATTAGGTTGGTTAGCACCTACCATTGTACTAGCCAAGATCTTTATACAAAAGTTATGGTTAGCTGGTATGGGATGGGATGAACAACTAAATATAGAATTAATAAAAGAATGGAATACTTACCGTGAAGAATTAGCACTTCTCACCAATATCCACATACCTCGATGGCTGGGTACCACGCCCGAGAGTAAGCTAGAGCTTCATGGTTTCTGTGACGCCTCGAAGGTAGCATATGCCGCTGTATTATACTTACGTCTGATAGATGCTACAGGTGAGGTCAAAGTGTCATTGCTAGTGTCAAAGATTAGAGTAGCACCTATAAAACAAGTCAGTATACCACGTTTAGAGTTATGTGGGGCAGTTCTGCTGTCCAAATTGCTGATTGAAACTTCGGAGGTCCTAAATATACCTAAGGACAGAATCTATGCATGGACGGATTCTACCGTGGTGCTAGCTTGGTTAAATAGCCATCCTAGCAGGTGGAAAACGTTTGTTGCCAATCGCACGTCGGAAATATTAACATTTATGAATTTTTTTTTTGAGGACTGCTTATTGGATCATAGGTGTGAGGAATCTTACGAAACAATGCGCTCGTAAATGTGTTACGTGTGCCAAACACAAGGCCTCAATCAAAAGTCAGTTCATGGGTTCGCTTCCGTCGATTCGATGTTCACCAACTAGACCATTCCTTTATAGTGGTGTGGACTATGCTGGGCCCATAAATATAAGAACAACAAAAGGTCGTGGTCATCGTTCATACAAGGGCTACATATGCTTATTTGTATGTATGTCCACTCGCGCACTACACCTTGAAGTTGTAAGTGATATGACAACTCAGTCATTTTTAGCTGCATTTAGACGGTTTGTAGCTAGACGAGGTCACTGTGTCAAAATATGGAGCGATAATGGTACTACATTTGTGGGGGCATCCAAGGAGTTACAACAATTAAAGCAATTACACTCTTCTATCGCAAGTAACTTAGAAGTTAGTGGTACCGAATGGCACTTCATTCCCCCTCACGCTCCCAATTTTGGAGGTCTCTGGGAAGCGGGAATAAAATCCACAAAGTTCCACCTAAAGCGCGTTATAGGCGAGTCGACTCTCACATATGAGGAACTAAGTACGCTGCTTAGTCAGGTAGAGGCATGCTTGAACTCAAGGCCTATGAGCCTTATTAACCTAGAGGATCCAGGGGAGCCAACGCCTTTAACTCCCGGGCACTTTTTAATAGGTGAACCGGTAATCTCTGTACCTGATTATGATATCAAAAGTTCATCGGTTAGTTCTCTTACACGTTGGCAATTTGTCCAAAGGATGGTGCAATCCTTTTGGAAGAGATGGTCGCAGGAATACTTGGCTGGTCTCATGAACAGATATAAATGGGCTTCCAAGATCCCTGAACCTAATATAGGAGACATTGTTCTCATTAAAGAAGACGACTTACCACCTAGCCGCTGGATGCTAGGACGGGTTTTAGAAAAACATCCAGGTGATGATAAGGTCATCCGCGTTGTCACTCTACGTACTAAAAATAGTACGATAAAAAGGCCAACAAATAAATTGTGTATTTTGCCCATAGCGGACTAACGTAATTTAGCATTTTTTTTTAATGTTCATATTCATGTTTGTTTACTTCATGTTGGTTTTTTATACATTAGGAATAAGTTCTTATTATAAATTTTATTATAAGTTAAAAGGTTTCATTGTTTTGTTATGGCAATTGTAGATTTAAGTGATATTTTTGTAAATACATTTTGTATTATTCTGTGCATTGCAACTGTAGATTTTTTAAGTAATGGTCACATATTTTGTTAAGACATTTTTTGTTGTATATTTTGCATTGCAACTGTGGATTTTTTAAGTGATAGTCACATATTTGGTTAAGATATTTTTTGTTGTATACTTTATTTCAATTAATTTTAATCTTAAGATCAATGAGTCCAAGCTTTACCTACACTCTTGTAGGAAGCTATAGTACAACCTATTGTAACATTGTTAATTTAGCATTTAGATTTAAGACAAATTTGTTACTGTTAAGAGCAATATATAAAGGACATTCCGTCACTAAATGTCCTTGGTGGGCGGTATGTTAACGACCGTTAAATATATAACATTATGTGCGTTTGTTGTAAATGATTGTCCTAAGCAAAAGAGATGGTGTTGACCGTTTCTGAATCGCGATATCATTTAATTAACGACGAACGTATATAACCATGCAAATTCTTAAATAAATTGAGATTTGATTGGATAGGTCACTGAAGCTGTTTTATTAAAATTCCCTATAAGTTCAGTGGTAATTTAGTTCAATAGTTCAATAGATCGACGCTACTGTTAGTGTCAACAATCTTCTAATTCCCTTTTTTTTTAATTACACTTTTTCTCTACTGGAAGACCTGAAATACGGTTCGAGAAAGATAAAATAAATGAAAAACGTATTTCACAATAGAATAGTTGCCCATTTTTTATGTTATAAAAGTTGTGTTCAGTGACAAAACAGTTTTTAGTATTTGTGATTAATTAGGATCAAGTTATAAACATTAGTTAATATATTTATGATTTAAATTTGTGGATATCGGTGATTTTTTTTTAAATTATTTATATAAGTGAAAAGAAATGAATATAATAGTCAATACAATAACAAATAAAAATTAACCTCAGTTTACGATATCATAAACATCTTAAATATTTTCTTAATTTTTAATAAAAAAAATTTAATACTTGACGAAAAAGCATTGACATTAAAATGTGATGTTTTGTCATCAGGCTGATTATATCCGCTGTTGATAAGAGATAACTGTTTGCAGATATTTTCTTATAGTTCTTGTTCTCGTTTTTATTATTTTTGTTTCTTAATTCAGCTGGGTCCAGTAGGTTTAATGTATAACAATATAGGTGTATGTATCAGGTGGTGGAGCTCCAGGGCTGCATGCGCGAGGTGGTGCGCGCGGTGTGCGGCCGCCCCGCGCCCGCAGCGCCCGCAGCGCCCGCCGCCACGCAGACCGACATCACGGCCGTGTGCACGCCGCAGGTGCGTGTAACAATGTAGGTGTATGTATCAGGTGGTGGAGCTCCAGGGCTGCATGCGCGAGGTGGTGCGCGCGGTGTGCGGCCGCCCCGCGCCCGCAGCGCCCGCCGCCACGCAGACCGACATCACGGCCGTGTGCACGCCGCAGGTGCGTGTAACAATGTAGGTGTATGTATCAGGTGGTGGAGCTCCAGGGCTGCATGCGCGAGGTGGTGCGCGCGGTGTGCGGCCGCCCCGCGCCCGCAGCGCCCGCAGCGCCCGCCGCCACGCAGACCGACATCACGGCCGTGTGCACGCCGCAGGTGCGTGTAACAATGTAGGTGTATGTATCAGGTGGTGGAGCTCCAGGGCTGCATGCGCGAGGTGGTGCGCGCGGTGTGCGGCCGCCCCGCGCCCGCAGCGCCCGCCGCCACGCAGACCGACATCACGGCCGTGTGCACGCCGCAGGTGCGTGTAACAATGTAGGTGTATGTATCAGGTGGTGGAGCTCCAGGGCTGCATGCGCGAGGTGGTGCGCGCGGTGTGCGGCCGCCCCGCGCCCGCAGCGCCCGCCGCCACGCAGACCGACATCACGGCCGTGTGCACGCCGCAGGTGCGTGTAACAATGTAGGTGTATGTATCAGGTGGTGGAGCTCCAGGGCTGCATGCGCGAGGTGGTGCGCGCGGTGTGCGGCCGCCCCGCGCCCGCAGCGCCCGCAGCGCCCGCCGCCACGCAGACCGACATCACGGCCGTGTGCACGCCGCAGGTGCGTGTAACAATGTAGGTGTATGTATCAGGTGGTGGAGCTCCAGGGCTGCATGCGCGAGGTGGTGCGCGCGGTGTGCGGCCGCCCCGCGCCCGCAGCGCCCGCCGCCACGCAGACCGACATCACGGCCGTGTGCACGCCGCAGGTGCGTGTAACAATGTAGGTGTATGTATCAGGTGGTGGAGCTCCAGGGCTGCATGCGCGAGGTGGTGCGCGCGGTGTGCGGCCGCCCCGCGCCCGCAGCGCCCGCAGCGCCCGCCGCCACGCAGACCGACATCACGGCCGTGTGCACGCCGCAGGTGCGTGTAACAATGTAGGTGTATGTATCAGGTGGTGGAGCTCCAGGGCTGCATGCGCGAGGTGGTGCGCGCGGTGTGCGGCCGCCCCGCGCCCGCAGCGCCCGCCGCCACGCAGACCGACATCACGGCCGTGTGCACGCCGCAGGTGCGTGTAACAATGTAGGTGTATGTATCAGGTGGTGGAGCTCCAGGGCTGCATGCGCGAGGTGGTGCGCGCGGTGTGCGGCCGCCCCGCGCCCGCAGCGCCCGCCGCCACGCAGACCGACATCACGGCCGTGTGCACGCCGCAGGTGCGTGTAACAATGTAGGTGTATGTATCAGGTGGTGGAGCTCCAGGGCTGCATGCGCGAGGTGGTGCGCGCGGTGTGCGGCCGCCCCGCGCCCGCAGCGCCCGCAGCGCCCGCCGCCACGCAGACCGACATCACGGCCGTGTGCACGCCGCAGGTGCGTGTAACAATGTAGGTGTATGTATCAGGTGGTGGAGCTCCAGGGCTGCATGCGCGAGGTGGTGCGCGCGGTGTGCGGCCGCCCCGCGCCCGCAGCGCCCGCCGCCACGCAGACCGACATCACGGCCGTGTGCACGCCGCAGGTGCGTGTAACAATGTAGGTGTATGTATCAGGTGGTGGAGCTCCAGGGCTGCATGCGCGAGGTGGTGCGCGCGGTGTGCGGCCGCCCCGCGCCCGCAGCGCCCGCAGCGCCCGCCGCCACGCAGACCGACATCACGGCCGTGTGCACGCCGCAGGTGCGTGTAACAATGTAGGTGTATGTATCAGGTGGTGGAGCTCCAGGGCTGCATGCGCGAGGTGGTGCGCGCGGTGTGCGGCCGCCCCGCGCCCGCAGCGCCCGCAGCGCCCGCCGCCACGCAGACCGACATCACGGCCGTGTGCACGCCGCAGGTGCGTGTAACAATGTAGGTGTATGTATCAGGTGGTGGAGCTCCAGGGCTGCATGCGCGAGGTGGTGCGCGCGGTGTGCGGCCGCCCCGCGCCCGCAGCGCCCGCAGCGCCCGCCGCCACGCAGACCGACATCACGGCCGTGTGCACGCCGCAGGTGCGTGTAACAATGTAGGTGTATGTATCAGGTGGTGGAGCTCCAGGGCTGCATGCGCGAGGTGGTGCGCGCGGTGTGCGGCCGCCCCGCGCCCGCAGCGCCCGCCGCCACGCAGACCGACATCACGGCCGTGTGCACGCCGCAGGTGCGTGTAACAATGTAGGTGTATGTATCAGGTGGTGGAGCTCCAGGGCTGCATGCGCGAGGTGGTGCGCGCGGTGTGCGGCCGCCCCGCGCCCGCAGCGCCCGCCGCCACGCAGACCGACATCACGGCCGTGTGCACGCCGCAGGTGCGTGTAACAATGTAGGTGTATGTATCAGGTGGTGGAGCTCCAGGGCTGCATGCGCGAGGTGGTGCGCGCGGTGTGCGGCCGCCCCGCGCCCGCAGCGCCCGCAGCGCCCGCCGCCACGCAGACCGACATCACGGCCGTGTGCACGCCGCAGGTGCGTGTAACAATGTAGGTGTATGTATCAGGTGGTGGAGCTCCAGGGCTGCATGCGCGAGGTGGTGCGCGCGGTGTGCGGCCGCCCCGCGCCCGCAGCGCCCGCAGCGCCCGCCGCCACGCAGACCGACATCACGGCCGTGTGCACGCCGCAGGTGCGTGTAACAATGTAGGTGTATGTATCAGGTGGTGGAGCTCCAGGGCTGCATGCGCGAGGTGGTGCGCGCGGTGTGCGGCCGCCCCGCGCCCGCAGCGCCCGCCGCCACGCAGACCGACATCACGGCCGTGTGCACGCCGCAGGTGCGTGTAACAATGTAGGTGTATGTATCAGGTGGTGGAGCTCCAGGGCTGCATGCGCGAGGTGGTGCGCGCGGTGTGCGGCCGCCCCGCGCCCGCAGCGCCCGCAGCGCCCGCCGCCACGCAGACCGACATCACGGCCGTGTGCACGCCGCAGGTGCGTGTAACAATGTAGGTGTATGTATCAGGTGGTGGAGCTCCAGGGCTGCATGCGCGAGGTGGTGCGCGCGGTGTGCGGCCGCCCCGCGCCCGCAGCGCCCGCCGCCACGCAGACCGACATCACGGCCGTGTGCACGCCGCAGGTGCGTGTAACAATGTAGGTGTATGTATCAGGTGGTGGAGCTCCAGGGCTGCATGCGCGAGGTGGTGCGCGCGGTGTGCGGCCGCCCCGCGCCCGCAGCGCCCGCAGCGCCCGCCGCCACGCAGACCGACATCACGGCCGTGTGCACGCCGCAGGTGCGTGTAACAATGTAGGTGTATGTATCAGGTGGTGGAGCTCCAGGGCTGCATGCGCGAGGTGGTGCGCGCGGTGTGCGGCCGCCCCGCGCCCGCAGCGCCCGCAGCGCCCGCCGCCACGCAGACCGACATCACGGCCGTGTGCACGCCGCAGGTGCGTGTAACAATGTAGGTGTATGTATCAGGTGGTGGAGCTCCAGGGCTGCATGCGCGAGGTGGTGCGCGCGGTGTGCGGCCGCCCCGCGCCCGCAGCGCCCGCCGCCACGCAGACCGACATCACGGCCGTGTGCACGCCGCAGGTGCGTGTAACAATGTAGGTGTATGTATCAGGTGGTGGAGCTCCAGGGCTGCATGCGCGAGGTGGTGCGCGCGGTGTGCGGCCGCCCCGCGCCCGCAGCGCCCGCAGCGCCCGCCGCCACGCAGACCGACATCACGGCCGTGTGCACGCCGCAGGTGCGTGTAACAATGTAGGTGTATGTATCAGGTGGTGGAGCTCCAGGGCTGCATGCGCGAGGTGGTGCGCGCGGTGTGCGGCCGCCCCGCGCCCGCAGCGCCCGCAGCGCCCGCCGCCACGCAGACCGACATCACGGCCGTGTGCACGCCGCAGGTGCGTGTAACAATGTAGGTGTATGTATCAGGTGGTGGAGCTCCAGGGCTGCATGCGCGAGGTGGTGCGCGCGGTGTGCGGCCGCCCCGCGCCCGCAGCGCCCGCAGCGCCCGCCGCCACGCAGACCGACATCACGGCCGTGTGCACGCCGCAGGTGCGTGTAACAATGTAGGTGTATGTATCAGGTGGTGGAGCTCCAGGGCTGCATGCGCGAGGTGGTGCGCGCGGTGTGCGGCCGCCCCGCGCCCGCAGCGCCCGCAGCGCCCGCCGCCACGCAGACCGACATCACGGCCGTGTGCACGCCGCAGGTGCGTGTAACAATGTAGGTGTATGTATCAGGTGGTGGAGCTCCAGGGCTGCATGCGCGAGGTGGTGCGCGCGGTGTGCGGCCGCCCCGCGCCCGCAGCGCCCGCCGCCACGCAGACCGACATCACGGCCGTGTGCACGCCGCAGGTGCGTGTAACAATGTAGGTGTATGTATCAGGTGGTGGAGCTCCAGGGCTGCATGCGCGAGGTGGTGCGCGCGGTGTGCGGCCGCCCCGCGCCCGCAGCGCCCGCAGCGCCCGCCGCCACGCAGACCGACATCACGGCCGTGTGCACGCCGCAGGTGCGTGTAACAATGTAGGTGTATGTATCAGGTGGTGGAGCTCCAGGGCTGCATGCGCGAGGTGGTGCGCGCGGTGTGCGGCCGCCCCGCGCCCGCAGCGCCCGCAGCGCCCGCCGCCACGCAGACCGACATCACGGCCGTGTGCACGCCGCAGGTGCGTGTAACAATGTAGGTGTATGTATCAGGTGGTGGAGCTCCAGGGCTGCATGCGCGAGGTGGTGCGCGCGGTGTGCGGCCGCCCCGCGCCCGCAGCGCCCGCCGCCACGCAGACCGACATCACGGCCGTGTGCACGCCGCAGGTGCGTGTAACAATGTAGGTGTATGTATCAGGTGGTGGAGCTCCAGGGCTGCATGCGCGAGGTGGTGCGCGCGGTGTGCGGCCGCCCCGCGCCCGCAGCGCCCGCAGCGCCCGCCGCCACGCAGACCGACATCACGGCCGTGTGCACGCCGCAGGTGCGTGTAACAATGTAGGTGTATGTATCAGGTGGTGGAGCTCCAGGGCTGCATGCGCGAGGTGGTGCGCGCGGTGTGCGGCCGCCCCGCGCCCGCAGCGCCCGCAGCGCCCGCCGCCACGCAGACCGACATCACGGCCGTGTGCACGCCGCAGGTGCGTGTAACAATGTAGGTGTATGTATCAGGTGGTGGAGCTCCAGGGCTGCATGCGCGAGGTGGTGCGCGCGGTGTGCGGCCGCCCCGCGCCCGCAGCGCCCGCAGCGCCCGCCGCCACGCAGACCGACATCACGGCCGTGTGCACGCCGCAGGTGCGTGTAACAATGTAGGTGTATGTATCAGGTGGTGGAGCTCCAGGGCTGCATGCGCGAGGTGGTGCGCGCGGTGTGCGGCCGCCCCCGCGCCCGCAGCGCCCGCCGCCCACGCAGACCGACATCACGGCCGTGTGCACGCCGCAGGTGCGTGTAACAATGTAGGTGTATGTATCAGGTGGTGGAGCTCCAGGGCTGCATGCGCGAGGTGGTGCGCGCGGTGTGCGGCCGCCCCGCGCCCGCAGCGCCCGCAGCGCCCGCCGCCACGCAGACCGACATCACGGCCGTGTGCACGCCGCAGGTGCGTGTAACAATGTAGGTGTATGTATCAGGTGGTGGAGCTCCAGGGCTGCATGCGCGAGGTGGTGCGCGCGGTGTGCGGCCGCCCCGCGCCCGCAGCGCCCGCAGCGCCCGCCGCCACGCGACCGACATCACGGCCGTGTGCACGCCGCAGGTGCGTGTAACAATGTAGGTGTATGTATCAGGTGGTGGAGCTCCAGGGCTGCATGCGCGAGGTGGTGCGCGCGGTGTGCGGCCGCCCCGCGCCCGCAGCGCCCGCAGCGCCCGCCGCCACGCAGACCGACATCACGGCCGTGTGCACGCCGCAGGTGCGTGTAACAATGTAGGTGTATGTATCAGGTGGTGGAGCTCCAGGGCTGCATGCGCGAGGTGGTGCGCGCGGTGTGCGGCCGCCCCGCGCCCGCAGCGCCCGCAGCGCCCGCCGCCACGCAGACCGACATCACGGCCGTGTGCACAGCCGCAGGTGCGTGTAACAATGTAGGTGTATGTATCAGGTGGTGGAGCTCCAGGGCTGCATGCGCGAGGTGGTGCGCGCGGTGTGCGGCCGCCCCGCGCCCGCAGCGCCCGCAGCGCCCGCCGCCACGCAGACCGACATCACGGCCCGTGTGCAACGTGTAACAATGTAGGTGTATGTATCAGGTGGTGGAGCTCCAGGGCTGCATGCGCGAGGTGGTGCGCGCGGTGTGCGGCCGCCCGCGCCCGCGCCCGCAGCGCCCGCCGCCACGCAGACCGACATCACGGCCGTGTGCACGCCGCAGGTGCGTGTAACAATGTAGGTGTATGTATCAGGTGGTGGAGCTCCAGGGCTGCATGCGCGAGGTGGTGCGCGCGGTGTGCGGCCGCCCCGCGCCCGCAGCGCCCGCAGCGCCCGCCGCCACGCAGACCGACATCACGGCCGTGTGCACGCCGCAGGTGCGTGTAACAATGTAGGTGTATGTATCAGGTGGTGGAGCTCCAGGGCTGCATGCGCGAGGTGGTGCGCGCGGTGTGCGGCCGCCCCGCGCCCGCAGCGCCCGCAGCGCCCGCCGCCACGCAGACCGACATCACGGCCGTGTGCACGCCGCAGGTGCGTGTAACAATGTAGGTGTATGTATCAGGTGGTGGAGCTCCAGGGCTGCATGCGCGAGGTGGTGCGCGCGGTGTGCGGCCGCCCCGCGCCCGCAGCGCCCGCAGCGCCCGCCGCCACGCAGACCGACATCACGGCCGTGTGCACGCCGCAGGTGCGTGTAACAATGTAGGTGTATGTATCAGGTGGTGGAGCTCCAGGGCTGCATGCGCGAGGTGGTGCGCGCGGTGTGCGGCCGCCCCGCGCCCGCAGCGCCCCGCCCGCCACGCAGACCGACATCACGGCCGTGTGCACGCCGCAGGTGCGTGTAACAATGTAGGTGTATGTATCAGGTGGTGGAGCTCCAGGGCTGCATGCGCGAGGTGGTGCGCGCGGTGTGCGGCCGCCCGCGCCGCGCCCGCAGCGCCCGCCGCCACGCAGACCGACATCACGGCCGTGTGCACGCCGCAGGTGCGTGTAACAATGTAGGTGTATGTATCAGGTGGTGGAGCTCCAGGGCTGCATGCGCGAGGTGGTGCGCGCGGTGTGCGGCCGCCCCGCGCCCGCAGCGCCCGCAGCGCCCGCCGCCACGCAGACCGACATCACGGCCGTGTGCACGCCGCAGGTGCGTGTAACAATGTAGGTGTATGTATCAGGTGGTGGAGCTCCAGGGCTGCATGCGCGAGGTGGTGCGCGCGGTGTGCGGCCGCCCCGCGCCCGCAGCGCCCGCAGCGCCCGCCGCCACGCAGACCGACATCACGGCCGTGTGCACGCCGCAGGTGCGTGTAACAATGTAGGTGTATGTATCAGGTGGTGGAGCTCCAGGGCTGCATGCGCGAGGTGGTGCGCGCGGTGTGCGGCCGCCCCGCGCCCGCAGCGCCCGCCGCCACGCAGACCGACATCACGGCCGTGTGCACGCCGCAGGTGCGTGTAACAATGTAGGTGTATGTATCAGGTGGTGGAGCTCCAGGGCTGCATGCGCGAGGTGGTGCGCGCGGTGTGCGGCCGCCCCGCGCCCGCAGCGCCCGCCGCCACGCAGACCGACATCACGGCCGTGTGCACGCCGCAGGTGCGTGTAACAATGTAGGTGTATGTATCAGGTGGTGGAGCTCCAGGGCTGCATGCGCGAGGTGGTGCGCGCGGTGTGCGGCCGCCCCGCGCCCGCAGCGCCCGCAGCGCCCGCCGCCACGCAGACCGACATCACGGCCGTGTGCACGCCGCAGGTGCGTGTAACAATGTAGGTGTATGTATCAGGTGGTGGAGCTCCAGGGCTGCATGCGCGAGGTGGTGCGCGCGGTGTGCGGCCGCCCCGCGCCCGCAGCGCCCCGCCGCCACGCAGACCGACATCACGGCCGTGTGCACGCCGCAGGTGCGTGTAACAATGTAGGTGTATGTATCAGGTGGTGGAGCTCCAGGGCTGCATGCGCGAGGTGGTGCGCGCGGTGTGCGGCCGCCCCGCGCCCGCAGCGCCCGCCGCCACGCAGACCGACATCACGGCCGTGTGCACGCCGCAGGTGCGTGTAACAATGTAGGTGTATGTATCAGGTGGTGGAGCTCCAGGGCTGCATGCGCGAGGTGGTGCGCGCGGTGTGCGGCCGCCCCGCGCCCGCAGCGCCCGCAGCGCCCGCCGCCACGCAGACCGACATCACGGCCGTGTGCACGCCGCAGGTGCGTGTAACAATGTAGGTGTATGTA